>VXAZ01008191.1:245387-262714 GCA_013399875.1 Gymnorhina tibicen | reverse complement strand
GGAAGGAAGGAAGGAAGGAAGGAAGGAAGGAAGGAAGGAAGGGAGGAAGGAAGGAAGGAAGGAAGGAAGGAAGGAAGGAAGGAAGGAAGGAAGGGAAAGGAGATTAACTGGGCTTTTATTTTTATTAACATTAACAATAATAAAAATGTATTGTTAATACTATTAAATTGTATGTGTGTTATTAATTGCTACAACTACCCTTATCAGCTCTTTTTTCTCAATCAATTTAGAGAACAAACACATTGAAAGGATTTGAATTTTCTCTCTGAAACAAATTCACCTTCATTTCAAAATGCCTCTTGTTTCCCAGTTTCAGCAGCAGAAGAGCTCAGGGGTTAAGGAGCTGTCACAGCCTGAGCAACAATTTGCAGCCTTGGATTCCAAGTGGTTGCCTAGCAGTAAAAAACTCCTTCCACACCACTCCCAGTTGGAGGTGTTCCCTATTCCATATATATAGTTAGCTGTAGAGACCATATTTAGGGCTATATAAGAAGATTTATTAATAGGAGCTCCCTGTCAAAATCAGAGTATTGAGTAGAACTGGAAAAAGCCAAATCCTTGCAAAAGCAGTGGAGCATCACACAGAGGCAGCAGCCCAGCACGGGAAATCAGTGTTGGGTGCAGAACAACAGATGCAAAGCCAACTACCGTGAAGCACTTTTCTCAAGGAATTTTTTGGGATTATTCCTTCATCTTGAGAGAAACAGTGGGATGGTACTAAGTCTAGGTAATTTCTCATAAAACATTCTAAAATTTTTAGGGTTTTTTTACATATGTATATACATATATACATATATACATATATACATATATACATATATACATATATACATATATACATATATACATATATACATATATACATATATACATACATACATATATATATATATATATATATGATGACAGAAGAGGCATTTATATTCACTCAGTTTGTCCTCAGGCTGAACGAGGCCGCTGAATCTCATCCAAGAATTCCTGTGGTTAGCCCAAAGTTTAGCACAACCCCCCCCCATACCTGGCTTGTGTGTTTCCCCGTGAGCCTTTCAGCGGTGGTGACCAACAGCACCACAATGGCTCGGATGCCGTTTTTCCCATTAAAAAAAAAAAAGCAGAAGTGCTGAGCTGTGCAGAAGGAAAACTTGTATTTATACACGAGACAGAGTCTCCTGACCCACCCCGTGAGTTTGCAAAGGCATCAGCCATCCCTTAACCCCCTCCTCATGGACAATCCATGGCTATTAATGATCTTCTCTTTCTCCATAGATCACAGGCAGAAACCATCTGGCTTTTCCTCGGACCAGTGGAAGAGGCTTTCCATAAACTTCAGGCTCTTTTTCCCTATTTAGGTCAGGAGTTAATATCCCCTATCACAAGCTGGGGTCATGTCCTGCTGTTTAAAGTCAGCTCGCTCCAAGAGGGCTGGCAGGATGAGCTGCCCCTCTCATCCAGGGAAATCTGGGCTGAAAGGAGACCTGTGCCTGAGCACAGCAGAGTGAACAACACCACAATATGCTGCCAAATACTCACAGTGCATCTTGAGTGAGCTTTGCACAGAGGCCTTTTCTGGTCTAAGACACAAGAGAGAAAGAAATAGTGCTAAATCCTCCCCCCCCTTTTTTTTTTGGCAGAAAAGGCTGCACTGTCCCAGTCTATCAGGCTCTTGGCTTGCTAAAAATTCAGAGGTCAGAAGGCGCTGCCCCCAGTCTGCAATAAGTCTGACCCCACCATGCTGTGTGGAGAGGTTCTCTCCCTGCAGGGTGAGGGAGTTCAAGTCCAGCTTGGCTAATGAGTAAAATGAGTTTCAGGGTCTTGAGAACCCTAAAAAACCACAGATCACATGGACTGACCTGGCTCTGTCTCCATGATTGCCCTGCCCCAGCAGCTTCAGGGAGCAGTGGTGCAGAGGTGATCAGAGGAGCTGTGTTTTTCTCCTTGCCACTCCACCACACTCTCACCCCTGCTGGGAGAACGGCATCCACCCCACACACCTCAGGATATGAGCACCATGGACAAACCACAGCTCCCAGCTGGATTTGTCCCTCTGTCCCCTTTCACTGCTACCTGAGCCATGATCTCTGCAGCTGGCACACCCCTGCCAGCTGGCAAACCCTCCTGGGACAGGAGGGATGCTCTGTCCTCAGGCATGGGACGCCACCTTTTCTTCTCCCCAAGCACCCAGCACCTTCCCACTGCCCTCTCCAAGGAGGAGAGCTGTCCCACCAGCACGAGGGGAGGCAGGGGACAAGGATGGGCAGTGACACTCACGCCTCTGAACATACAAACCTTCACCTTGCTGCTGACCAAAAATCCTGCCAGGGGTTACACCAACCTCGTCCTTCCTCTGGCCCCGCTCCCTCCTGCCCCAGCAAAGCAAACAAGGCAAAGGGCTCTGTTGTTTCAGACCCCCGAGCAAAGAGAAGGACGACAAAGCTGCCCATCCTCCCCGCCTCGCATGTGACGAGCCACAGAAGAGCAGCGCTGCTGCCAAGCCTGGTGACTAAAGGCCAAAGAGAGAGGAGATAGAGGAGCACAAGGGGCTGCTTGTTTGGGTTTTGTTTGGGGAGTTATTTGAAATTCAGCAGCGACTGGGGTTGGAGAACAGAGTCCACTCAGAGCCTCTCTCTTCCCATTCATCCCCGTCCCGGCGAAGGAGGGAGCGGGGGATGCAGGCTGAGGAGCAGGGAAAACAACCAGGCTCCTTATAAGAATTCCTGCCTGGAAGAGGCAGCCTCTGCCCACGGGGAGGCATTGGAACCTCGACTTCATCGGCCTCAGAGGGAACTCGGGGCAGGAGAAAGCCCTGATGCCAACAGCAGCCTGGTGTCCAAGGAATCTCTCTCCTTGCTTTTGGCAAAGCTTTGCCAACTCCTTCGTGAAAGGTCAAGTAATTTTTTTGCCTCTGCCTTAGTTTCCCCGGGTGTGACGTGAGAGTTACACTGTCACGTTTAGATAATGGGGATATTCCTAAGCTAAAGCTGAAAAAGACTAAAGTGATTTCAGCAGAGCAGAAAAAAAAAAAAGCAGGAGATAAAGATACAGATTGGGTAAAAACAAATAACACACTGTGAAAAAGGCAATGTATCAATCTAGGACACAGTGAGGGGGAATATTGCTGGGTTTCCAGATATTAGGAAGACACTATCTTTGACCATGTGTAAAATATTTTATCTGTTTTTGTGCTCGGGTTCAAGAAACTTGAATTCACAGTGAGGCAGGGTTTCAGAGAATGATCGCTAAGATGACCAGACTTGCCACAAGATACTGGTGCACTTGGCTTGGCAGAAGGAAAACGGAGAGAAAATTAAAATGCTGTAATTAAAACTCTGAGAAGGAAGCACCAGGGGAATTAAAATAACTTTAAACTAAGTGGTAATGTTGCTGTGAGAATAAACAGGCTTGATTTGGCAGAAAAAATATACCTGGTTTGAGGTTTTAGCCATCAGAAAAATTATTGTCCAGGACAGTGAATCTTGTATGACCAAGGAGGAAATCTCCCTGCTGCTGTTGAGGTGGATTTCACTAGGAAGACAACGGCCTTCGGGAAGTGGCCTTCTAGTTCTGTCCTTGTGTGTTTAACGCAGAGAGGTGGAAACTTCTCCACCCCTGTGGAGCTGGACACAACGGGGGCTTTGCTTTGTTGCGTTTCTCCACCCCTGAGATGCCTCCTCGCTGTTTCCTCTCAGGTGTTCTGTGACTCATCAGCGACCAAGAGGAAGTTTTCTGCTCTAACCTTACATCAAAGCCTCCAGTGGCTCAAGGACTCGGGTGACAGCCTGCAAGTCTGACTGATGACCTTCTGCAGGCTGCAGAGGCTCCTTCTGTTTCTCCACTCATTTTTAATTTAAGGTCCTCCAGCTCTAATGCCTTATCCTCAAGGATGCACAAATTTTAGGGGTCCAGGGCGAATTCCAAGGAGCAACCGCCTCCTGATAAGATATAGAATGATGTTAAAAGCTGGGACACATTTAACCTACTCTGGCCAAGCCAGGCAGACCTTCTCACTGAAGACTGATCTTAAAGTTCTTTCCAACCCAAACCATTCTATGATTCTCCTCTGTCCTTTCTGAGCTTTCTCCTCCTTCTCTGAGCCACAGTCTCCTGGTGAAACCTCTGGGGGGTGTTGAACACCACAGAAATGGGGACAGAAAACTCTTCTCCAAGCGCTTCCCTCCTGCCTGACTTTCCTCGTGATGTCAAGGTGAACGCACCCAGGAGAGATGAAAGGAACATCCTGAACCATCTCCTGCCCCTTTTAACGTGGCAGAAATCTTTGCAAATGGGCGAATCTGAACCAAATGAGGAAATGATCTCTCTGAGTACAGTGATCCCTGATCTTCTCCCGTTTTTATTGGCCCGTGATGTCTCTCCCCCTCAATCCCACCTTCACATTCCTCCTGCAGTCATTTCTCTCCCCATCACAGGTACCACGAGCATATTTGGAATTACAGAATCATTAAGGTTCGAAAAGATCATCGAGTCCAAGCATTAACCCCCTCATTTACAGCAGAGGTTCTTTAGGACTTTTCTCCCCACAGGTGTGACTCAGCCTCTATCCCGTGTTTAAATCTCGCCTCCAAGCCCAAACTTGGTGCATTTGCATCGTCTAATTTTTGGCAAGTTTAAGTAAAAAAAATCAGATTTTCAATCTTCACACGCACAATGAACCTAAATTACATGTCCTTTTCAGCCAGGATGCTGATAGATGTGGCTCCAGTGCCAGAGAGACCTTCATTCCCTGTGAACTGCTGCTTTCAGTTTCTGAGATGCTGCTGTTCCAGAGACAGAGCTCCTTGGAGACCAAAAGAAAAGATGCAGAGGCAAATCCTTCACTCCCCATGGAGACTGTGTTCGGTCCTCATTACTGCTTGGTAATCTCCTGCTCCCGTCTGACACATATCTGCCCTCAGATCCTCATTCCACCACTCTCCTAATACCTGGCATTCAGATCAAAATTTCTCAAGTTCTGCGATTATGAAAGACAGATAACATTAAAAAACAAGTACAAATAATACTTAAAATAAAACCCAGGTGTGATTTTTGAATCGCTACAGAGCCTGATCATGGCCCATATTCGAGATTTAAAAAACCCAAAAAATCTAAGCAACTCAAATTTGACAGGCTCCAGTTTCATAATTTCCAATTTTTTTCTTTTGGCTGTGTTTCGTTACTCAGTGAGCAAAGACGAGTCCACAGATCTCTCAATTCGGGGCCATGCAGCACTCAGAGAAGATCATTTTATTGCCAGTTAAACCCAGCCTGGCTGCAGCTTTTAGGGAAGAGCCTCAGGAGGAGCAGAAGTGTGACCCTGCTCAAGGAGCGTGGGGTCCCTCCTCACCCCAGCATCGTGTTTGTCCCTCACCACTGCCAGGTATTTTTGTCCAAGTGTCCCTCAGCACGTTGCTCACGTTGCTGTTTTGAACTGGGTGTCCTGTGCTACCCTGTTCTCATTGCAACAAAGAAAAAATATTAAAACATATATAATCAAACAAAACCCAACATCGGAAAAAAACCCCCACAGTTAAAAAAAATCCACTCATTAATATAAACAGGGGCCAAAAATATGGATATTTCACTGGAGTCCTGAAGCAAACCACATCTTCTCAGGAGAACACCGTTGTGGACACAGGCACATGTGTTTTATTTATAGCTCGAGTTTTACTGCAGTCACTCAGTCAAGCACGGCCAGGGCTGTGTGTAGGCAAATGTGGCTCATTTCTCCCCAGCTCAGCTTTGAAGGGCAGTTAACAGCCTGTCCAGAGGGTTTGGTAGGGATGTTGTGAGCACAACTCAATCACAGAGATAGAAAAATGTTGCCCCAGGAATGCAGCTGCAAGAGAGGGAGGCAGATCACCCCCTCGCTGCCTTCCCAGAGAGCGGACCACGATATAAGGATGCTCCCAGCAGGAGCCAGGCTCTCTCTTCCTGTCAGAGCCCTGACTCGAGGCTCAAATCTCCCTCTTAAGTGCTCCATTTATCACCTCTTGGAAGCCTCTAAATCAAGGGAAGGCATCTCTGTGACAGCTTCACCCGACTCCTGCCACAAGCCACAGCATCCATGGAGTCGTGGGTGAACCCACCAGCCCTGTCCACAGGAGTTCATAACAATTCACAACAACCACAACAATTCCTTCTGCTGGCTTTCCTTGTCTGCCCCTCTCTGATGTCCACTGCTCTGCAAAGAGACCACTCAATTTATTTAAGGTGTGATACAGGTGACGAGGTGTGGAGATGTGGGTATGGAATACGGATGCTGGAAGTGAGGATCAGGTGGTAAATAAAGTCTAGTTCCTCTTGGTGTCACCCCATTCCCTCTCCTCCCTCCTTCAATCTCACTGCTGCTCCTTTAAAATTGTCTAAAAACTTTCCTGGAGTAAAAAAAGTAATGATTCTTCTCTGTGACCTCCTCTGAACATCACGTCCCTTGCTTAAAATTTGCTGTCAAATTTAGAGGATGTGCCTGCATCACGTCACCACGGCAGGACCCGCACGAAGACACCAGCACCAGGTCACCCACTAACCCCTGGCACCTCGCCCTGACTCTGGGCTGCATTTTCCCCTGCAGACTGCAGCTCTGCCCTCCTGTCCTGCATTGTGGCAGGCTGGCAGAGATCGCGTCCCTTCCCAAACACCCAGGAATAGATCTGGGCCAGTTCCATTCCCTATAAACCTGCACTTTGCAGTCCCAGATGTCATCCCTGACGTTTAGATCCACCTCAGTCTATCTGTTGGCTTAAAGCGAAGGGGAGGGCAACCAGAATCCGCCTGACACAGCAAATCTGGGGAGGAGGAAAGGGGGAATCAATTTTTATAATACAAGTTTGGCACTACATAATAGATATAACTCTAAATGCAAGCCATAAAGTTGGAGCGGATTATAAATTAAATCCTTTCTGTCCCTTTTAACTAAAAAGTGACCTTACCATAGAATTAAATGTGGTTTTTACCCAGTGATCTATGGAGCTGTAAAAGTGCATTGTGGCAGGGGGATGGTACAGCGCAGAGAGGAGCCCCCAGACAGGCATCTCCACCCAGCTCAGGCCACGAGCTGCTGCTGGATCTAAAATGAACACGGGACAACAAGAGCTGAGGATTTCACCCCTCTCCCCGCCAGAAGGAGACTCAGGGCCCTGCAGGGAACAGTCCCTGGCCAGGCTTCGCTCTGAACTGCCACCAGTCTTGGGATGAGAGAATGCTGCCTGCGATGTTCTAAAACATTTCTAAAAATTAAATACTCTGCACAAAAGCAGGGCAGTTTTTGGATCTGTGTCCTATCCCTGTTTGGTTTACCAAGCCCTGACTACAGCACAAGAGGAGGACAGGATTAGAAAGTACCCTGGGGTTCATCCAAATGCCACAGTGGTGGTGAAAAGAGGGATGGAAAGACCTTGATTGCTCATGTAGTGATTCCATTCCCCTGCTCCAATAATCATACAGGAGAATCTGAAATACAAAAGGCTCGGCATTGTAATCCGGCCCAGAGGACACAATTTAGGATGTTCCTGAATGCTTTTGAATGGCCAGAAATTATCAGGTTTTGTCTCACAAGCAGGTATGGTTCCGAAGCCACTGCTGGGTTACGGGTTGGTATTCATGGATAAAAGCTCTCTGAGCCTGTGAGAGACTCAGTGCCCCCCCGGAACACAGCAGAGGACTGAAGGCTGCTCCACTTCCAGTCAGTACAGCAGCGAGGAAAATCACTTCCCCCATGAAACAGATGCTCAGGGAAGTCAGTGGTGTGTTACCTCATTACTGCTGAGAAGTGGTGCAAAGGAGGAGCCAAGAGCCTTCCCAGATACTGAAAGTCACTGAAACTTGGACAAAAAAACTGCTGCCAGGTCTGGTTCTCTCTTCTCTGTGCGCACTGGGCTGGTGTTGCCCTGAAAGTCACAAATGTTAATCCAAGATTTGGATTGGGTTTTAGTTTGGATATTGGGACTTTTGTTTTTCGTGGTAAAGGTTGTAAAACATTGGAATGGACTGCACCGGGAGGTGGTGGAGTCGCCATCCCTGGGAGTGCTCAAGAATGTGTTGACATGGATGATGGCGAATGTGGTGGTGGTGCTGGGTTCACGTTTGGATTTGGTGATCTTAAGGGTCTTTTTGAATTTTAACACTTCTGTGATTCTATGAAACAGTGAGCCGATTCAGGAAAGCAGCCCCTGACCTCAGACGGTCAAGGTCATGTCGGAGACTCATCTGAGCTGCCACACTGCACTGTGAGTGGACACTGAGGCCAGTGGCTCCCTTCTCATTTTGGCCTTTCTTTTTCTCCTGGTCACTCATTATTTATTAGCATTATTTCACTCAGTAATGGCATTTTTGCCTGCAGTTGCCCTGTTGGACTGCACAGGGACAGAGCCCAGTCTCAAGAACCATCTGGTGAACTGTCCCAGGAGCTGGACTCGATGGTCCCTGTGGGTCCCTTTCAAGCTCAGGATATTCCGTTATTCTGCGTGGAACCCATTCACACCATGGATTTGCTACCCAGGGAACACCAAGCGCTGCCTGGGGGATAGCGTGGGGCAGGGATTATTGCTGATAAACCTCAGGGTCAAGACTAAGTCACAGGTGGGGAGGCAGAGAGAGTTTTGTTCTGTGGCAGCAAGTTGCACCAGGTCTCTGAGTCAAAGAACAAGCCCTGACGTGAATTATTGATTAATATTTGATGTGATATTTCACTGACTGAAGATCTGAAGGGGTTCATATCCCTGCACACCCGAGAGATGCTGGAATAACAAAGTGCTTGCAAGGATTACCCAGAAGAGAAAGAAACTCTGACGGTCCCAAGGTGAAACCCACCTCCACTCCTGAATTAAGACGGAAAGGTGTCCTAAAAAATCTGATTTTACATAGCACAGCCATGCTCAACCTCAGTCAGAGCCTCTACCAGCCACTGTGGTGCTAACAACAGCATCCTATTTACCCAGGTCACCTTGCCATCCTCTCACCTTGAATATTTACCAAGGTTAGAGATTTTATTCTTAAAGGGGAAGAATAGTTACTGTAGCTAAGAGTTCACTACAGATTCTATGACATAAAAGGAAACAACCACTAATCAGCAGATGGTGAACTGGGCTGGTGTCCTCCACCTCCCAAATCTGCTTATCACACCAGTGCAAAAATGCCAGGCTTTGTGCTGTTGCACATTTCAAAGCTATTTATGGCTAATATCTGGCAAAATCCAAATACTGCACACATCCAGGACCTGCTGTGGATCAAGTCAAGAACATCTGGAGGACAAGACTCACCAGCAGGAGTCCTGATGTCCAAATAAATAAATAAATTTTCCTGAGGGAAAGGGTGCAAACAAAAAATTCAAAGATAGCTCTCCAAGAGCTTCACAGACGAAAAGGGCTGAGCTGGAGGTGAAGCACAATCCCAAGACCTCCAGATGTTGACCTCTGCTCTGCCAGAGGTTCACTTTCCACCTAATCCAAGCCACAGGCCAAGCAGCTGCCTCTGTGCTCAGGAGTTCCACACTGGCCATGCTCATCTTCAGTGCTGTGCAACCCACAGTGATCGAGTGATGCAAATCCAAAAGGGCTCGTCAGGAGAAGTTTAGAGACACAAGATAGTGTCGGTCAATAATTTGTGCAGAAATAAAGCATAACAACTTTAAATTATTTCCTCCTTTGGTCACCCAGAGAACAGCCAGACAAGTCTCCACAGAGAAAATCAGGGTTCGGGAAGAGCCCCAGCTGCCAGTGCTTGATGAGGGTGACTGGACAGAATAATTACACCACCAAAGTCACCTTCCAGACTGGAAGCCAATTTGCAGGGCTAAAGCTCTCTTTGAAATGCTCCTTCTCTGACTGTCTAAGGAGCTGCAGCCGTCAGAGCGGCACTTCCAGAGCAGGACGGGCCCCTGAGTGGAAAGGATGGCTGGGCAGCACCCTTAATCCCCCACCCCAGCTCTGACCCCTGCGCCAGGGTGATGGATTTCCTTCCCCCCCAGCTCCAAATACCTTCCACAGGGAGATTACACTGCCTGCTCTGTAATCAACAGCAACTTCAAAAGGGCTGAGCACTAAAAGGAAACCTCCGAGGGACGGCGTTAAGTGGGAAACAAACACAGCATTTGGGTTGTAATTTGAGGTGGGAAGCTGGGGTTTTAATAACCACCTCGCCGCGGCCTGCTGGGCACCTTGCGGCTCATAAATTGCATTTATGAGAACAGGAGGTTACAGGGAGGGCTTTGAGTCCACGTGAAAGGCGGCCGTGCCTGGCGTGGCGCATCCGAGGTGTTGGCGGCCGCTGTGTTTAGCGCCAGCTTCCCTGTCACGCCCCAGCGCTGTCACCTGCGCGCGAGCAGAGCCCGCTGACCCAGCTCCAGGGTCGGGAAGAGCCGTGTCCTATTTACATCCAACCTCTCCTGTGGGCGAGGGAAGGGAGGCGAGGAAAATCAGTGCTTTGCCCCACATTCCCCTTGCCAGGCAAAATGGAAATAATTGTGGTGAGATCTTCTGCAAACACATTCGAGGCCTGTTCAAGAGAAAGGCGTTTCGGTTCCCTGAAACCTTTTAGGATGAGCTCCAGTCCAACAAAGACACAAAGACGTGTTAGGAATCACAGATGGCTTTACCAACCATCTTCCCCATCCCTAGCACTGCATCCCATAGTGCATCTGATGCTGCTGGCAGTCAGGTGATATCCTCAGGGGCACTCCAGGATGGCCTTTGGGGAGATCACTGCTCCTAATCAGAAGTCAAAAGCCAGACCAAGCAAGGGAGGGACCCACCAACCATCAGCACCACAGAACGAGGAAGGAGATGTTGCAGCTTGTGGTGGAGCATCCCCCCTTTCCACATCCCAGAAAATTCCCATCAACTGCAGAACAAGCCAAGGCTTTTCCCAGGACAACAGAAGAAGATATTCACAAAAATACGAATATTTTGTGATATGGGAGTAAAAGAATGTAAGTGTCACATCTTAGGGCAAGGTGTGTGCACATTTCTGACCAAAGATGCTGTGGCATTGCCTCTGGTCGCAGCCCAGCCAAAAAATCGGTGTAAGACTCCAGAGAGAGGAAGGGGCGTGGGCTTGCCAAGAAGGGCCTTGTGTAGAAAACTGGGATCAGGTCAACAGGACATCAAACCAGGCCTTTGTCCCAACACAAGGAAGCACAGTCTCTACTTTACTTCTTGAGGGGTTGTAAGGCTGTCTCGCACCAAAACAAAAGGTTTTTCTTCCACTCAGAACACATCACAACCTCAGATTTCTGCCCCCAGACCTCGATCCCGATCAGATTTCCTGCCTTCTGGGGAGGACACCACCATGGGTGCTGCCACACAGCCCCACCCTGGAGTTTGTCCTGCATCTTTAAATACCCTGCAGGCCTCCTGCTCACCAGGAGGCAGCTGGTGGGGGCAGCTGTGTCCAGTGAGGGCATCGAAATCTGCAGCAGTTCTGTCCCATCTTCACAGAATCACAGATGCTTCAAGGTGGAAGGGACCTCTGGAAATCACCTCATCCAGCCCACCTCACCATCTTCCCTGGTCTTGGTAGAGGATATCCAGACTGAGGATTCCCCATCTGGGGGATGTCACTTCCAGTCGCATTTCCATGCCTGCAGGCACTTCCCACAGTTTCTAGTCCCTGAGGGATGCCTTGGGTACATCTACAGTCACGTCAACTCTCACAGCAAAGGATGCCCTCCTGGTGTTTCCACTCATCCCACTCAGCTGGATCCCCCAGCCAACTGGCATTTTGCTGGGATCTCTCCCAGCTTCCCCCCTGCCCTCCCAGCTCTGCTGCTCTTCTGCCTGTCACCATCTCTCCTGCTGGTAGTAGCATCATCTCCATCTGGAGACTCCGAAAGTCCCGACAGCACTGCTATCCCTGGTAACATATCTGAAAACCCCGAGCTGGCAAGAGCCAGTGGGTGACACAGGACAGGAAATATTTAACATTGTTCATGCCATTTTTTTCAAGCATTCAGAATATGCAGTGAACATACATTCACTGTCTGGTTATTCCTTTACTTGCCCTCATGGCTGACCTGCAAGTGCTGAAACGGGATTTTGGATGTTATTGGAAGGGCACTGCTGTGTCCAGTGATAGGATCTGACGGAAAGGCTTGGAGCTGTGTCAGGAGAGGTTTATATTGGATTAAAGGAAAAGGTTTTTCATCCAGAGGGTGGTCAGGAACCAGAACAGGCTCCTCAGGGAAGTGGTCATAGCGTGGAGACTGCTGGAGTTCCAGTTTGGACAACAGTCTCAGCACCTTGGGGGGATTCTTGGTGTTCTGCGCAGGTCTAGGAGCTGGACTCGATGATCCTTGTGGGTTCCTTCCAGCTCGGGGCATTCCATGATTCTACTGAGATGTGAGCAGCTCAGAGACCCTCTGGCCTCCTCAGGGTTTGTCTACCCACAGGTGGATGTAATTCTCATGTTCCCTATCACAGTCTTACACTCCTCTGGGCTGCACTCACCAGAGCAGACCACGCACTGAATGTCCTTTGTCATGGACTCTCCTTAAACCAAAACCCACCCCTGCAGCCATCAGAGCCTCCCTAGAAAGATGCTGTGCCTCGGGGAACACTTGCAAGGCAGCATGTGACCACTGAGGAGCCACAGCACTGCCGAGCTCCATCCCAAGTGTAAGTGCCAAGACAGCTCAGCTCTGCTCAGGGGAGAGGTTCGTTGACATTTACACATTTAACATCACCCACGACCTGGGAGACAGCAGCAGTACAGGCTGCTAGGTTACAGAGATTTTCCCTCTCCTCCCATCCCTGATTTCTGCCATAAAAATCAGAGGCTCTGCTGTGATCTTACCTTCACAGACAGATATCCTTGGGGCACATGTAAGAACCAAATTCCCTCACCATCAACTGCACACAATGAGATCGCACGAAGCTCCAAAAAGCGAGGTGCCCACCCTTGCCCCTTTCCTTGTATGCACGAAGGTGTGGAGCATTTTGTTAGCAATTAACCCTTCTTTCAGCTCAATAGAGCTGATCAGATTGTGGAACAACATCTGAGAAGTGGAGATTAGCAGGCCAAGTTCTTTAGTATTTAAGGCACCAGTGCAGCTACTCAAAAATCAGATTTCCTTTTCTTCCCTGGCAGTTGATTAAAGCCTTTTTCAAACAGTTCTTTCCAACCTGCAGATGTTTAAGTCAGGTGATGGAGAAAAATTCTTTTTTTTTTTTCCCTCTACTGGCTGTGAAATGGCAGCAGCATGGACCTCAAGTATCTCAGGACAAAAATCAGGCCCAGAAAACAGACCTAAGTGTGTGTCTGTCTGTACACAGGCACTAAAGCAGAGCTCTGGTAGGCCTGACCACAGGTCAAACTTGCAAAGGCTCTGGTAGAATAGTTCTAGAAGGGAGAAAACACTCTTAGAGCAGGAGCTGAATCCAGAAATAGCCTGTGAAAGGATCAATTCCTGCTGCATACTGATTTATTCAGACCTTTTGTGGTGGCAAAGCCCTCTATAACAAAATATCTGATTACAGGACTATGACCATAAATTCCACACGCCCTCGAGCAATGGCCAATGAATAACTGACTTGTTAAGGGAACGGCCCTGCACAATGAATAAATCTACCAACAGGGCTTTCGATACAAAAGACCCCACCGGGACAGATTTCCTTGTGAAGGTGTATCGACTTTCATTTGCAGGAACCGGCAGATACTTGTTTGGAGGAGATCTCCATTGTTACATTGCTGCTCGACAACATCCAGCATAAAGCCTGAACTCCTACCCCAGGCTTGATTGATTGGAATATCGGAGTGGGCTGGACTACACAAAGGACTATTTTGCAGAGCTCCACAAGGTTCTCCTGGAAAAGGAGGTGTTTAATCCCGAGGGAATCCAAGGCAGGTGCGGGAGAATTGCCTGCTTCTGTTGTAGAAGGAGCTCAAGAAATGAAGGACTGAGAAAGGACAAGAAAAGACGGTTCTGGAGGAATGTTAAAGGGTGAACATTTGCTCACAGTCAAGACACAAGAAGAATAAATCCTTCCCGGTGCTCGGCTGGTGCCCTTCACCTCGGGATCCCGGAGGAAATGTGGTTTGACCACATCCAGTTGGACACACAGCTGGCACAGAGCCCCACCGGGAAGGAGGCAACCAGGCTGCCCCATTTCACAGAGGAGAACACCAACGTGCAGGAAGACCAATGTCTTAATTAAGTGTGACCTGACCCCTGCCCTGAGCCACGTGGTTTGGCAGGGGCTGAGATCAGCGCCGTGATGATGTCCTTGGCCCACAGGGAGGATTGCACCACAGCAGCTTTTAAAATCAGCCACAGGGTTTTGGTGTTGGGTAACCCAAACTTCAGCGGTTTGTGGAGCTGTTGGCTTAGAGGATCATCCACAGGGAGACAGGAGCACAGATGGGACGGAGACAAAGCGTTTCAGCTCCAGATCTATTCTAGCACGGACATCATGATGACCCCTATCCCGAAAACATTTAGACAGAGAGCCGTACTAATTCTCAATGAATATGGAATAGGGCACGTCTGCCAGGAATGGGATATTCCTAATAGCTGACAGAGGGGAGGAAGAAAAGAGCCATTTTGCAAACAGCAAGGACTTTGTTATAGGCCAGCTGAGCTCAAAAAACGGAGGGAACATCTCCATCTAGCAAAGGCAGCCTGGAAACAGGCAGCTGACAAGGTGAGCCTGCAGGTGGGCGTGCTGAAATCATGGCAGGAGGTATCACAAGACCTGCCTCTGACCAAAGCTCGGTGTTCAGAAAAAGAGTTGGCAGCAATAAACACCGGTACGTGCACGTGGCACGCACGAAATGGTGCCCCAAACACAGGCAGGATTCCTCTGTCCTGCTCCCAGGCCACGTCAAGCCAGCAAACAGCAGCTCTACCTGGAGTAAATCACCAACTTAACACTACAATGGTACTTGAAACACTGGGAGGAGGATTTTATATATTTTATATAATCTTGTTTCATACACTCACTTCAGCCAACATACGGTGCACCACATGAGGTGACACCCACCTGTTCCAATTTTTGCCCCTCCCCAAAAATATCTGTATTTCCTGACTAGGTCTCTGTCCATTCTTCCTCCAGACGCCGTTTGCTTTCCCTGATCCTCCCTGTCCCAGGGATAAGGCATGACACCAAGCACGGCAGAGTTTGCCACTTCAACAGCTCGTTTGTCATCAGCTGGTCACTCCTTAATCAATCCTTTATGGAGGGATATTTCAGAAGAAAATGCAGAGGGACTAGGAGAAGGAAAGCAGGAAACCATCTCCCTGGTTTAATTTTGATAACATTGGCAGCGAGTGATTCGCTCCAACAAATTAAAATCAGCAAATCTCTCATTTTCTCTGACAGAGGTAACCAATTAAAATTTTCATAAAGGGGGCAGCGATGTGTGTCTGCCAGACAGAGTCACCAATCTAGCAGCCCTCTGATTTAAAATATTATCTTTCCTTCCCTTTTTTTTTTTTTCTTCTCTTCCCTCAGAGCTTCCTGGAGCAATATGACAGATTATCTCAACATAATCAGACTAATACAAAACCCTCGCTCCAAGAGGCACCGCGAGGAAATTCTGAACTCAAGATGTGACGACAAATGGATGTTCTGGAGGGACTTCATTTACTGCTCGTTTTCCTTTCCTTTATTTTTTTTTATTGCTGTGTTTTGTGGCCTCAGCATGCTGCAAACCACATTAGAGAGCCAAATATCACACGGAGTGTATGGAAGGGGAAGGGAATTACACTCCCCCCGTGGCTGCCCGGCCAGATTGCTCTGCAAGAGAGGAGTTTGGCTTCCAGTCGGTGGTTTCTTAGGTTCTAATAGAATTCCCCCAGTAATAGGTCAGGGATGGGGTGGAAGAATTGCCTTTTTGACAGCAGGACCATTAAGGAAGGCTACAAGGCAGGTGGGACCTTCAACACCGGGATGCTGAAGGATGCTAAAGACCGGGATGACGTCTGTGGTGGCCCTGACTTGGGAAAATGAGGGTTGCCACAGCTCCCTGTCATGGTGGTTTGGGACTTAGAGGGCTGGTTTCCTGTGGATTTGGGATCTGAGGGGGTCACAAATGACTCATAAAATCACAGAATGGTTTGGGTTGGATGACCTTAAAGATCATCCAGTTCCAATCCCCTGCCATGGACAGGGACACCTTCCACTATCCCAGGTTGCTCCAAGCCCTGTCTGACCTGGCCTTGGGCATTTCCAGGGATGGGGCAGCCACAGCTTCTCTGGGCACCCTGTGCCAGGGTCTCAACTCCTTCACAATAAAGAATTTCTTCCTAATATTTAATCCAAAAGAAAGCAGTGCATTTCAAGTCAAAAGGAACCCTTGCATCTCCAGCACAGGTTGGACACTCAAATACTGTTTTCCCTGGCAGAGACATGGTTCAAAGCAACTGAGATGCCAAGAAGGAGACCCCTATCCCCGCCTTGGCAGAGGCAACTGTGCACCAGTCCCTTTCTTCCTGTTCTTCAGAGCCCCAAATCCCCATCCCACCCAAATTTACGGATGGATGTCAACCCCCATCAGCATTTAACTGTTAGGTTTCCCCCAAACACGAGCATCACCCTCCTGCCCTCTTTTATCCCAGCAAACTCCAGGCAAGCAGAGAGCCCAGGGAATTTGGGGAAGGAGCCATGAGAAGAACTCGGGAGCATCCTGTGAATGGTGAACACCGGGATGTGATGGGGACCCCCGGGCTTTGTCTGCAGCCACATTTGAGCCATTCCAATCCTTGCTGCGACACCGAGCAAGGCTCTCCTGCAAACCTCCAGGCCAGGTGCCAGCTCCCTTCCCTTTGAAGGCTCGCCTGGGGATGTGAATTTTCTCCAAGGGGAGGAGGCGAGCTGGTTCCAGAGACAGCCTGTCATCCATCTTGAGGAAAATACTCCTCTCTCCGTGCACCTCTCCTAGAAAGGTGGCAACCAGCATTCCACAAGCCCGGGATCAGGCCCGGAGCAAAGCTTTGAGTCATTTGTTTACCAGCACAGGTTTTCCTGGAGCTAATTAATGAGCCTGATACCCTGCAACAGGTATCGATGACAGAGGATTTCCTGCCTGCTACACTTGAGCTGCGGGAGGAGGTGAAGCTGGATCTGTGAGCGCACTGCTTCCCCTTCTCCCTCCCCCCAAAAAACTGGGAAAGAAAGCCACCTGCAGCCACACAGGCACTGTGGGAAGCCCCTCTGCCATCTCCCACTCGAGGATGGGGCACCATCCCTGCTGGACCATGCTATGGGTGGATTCCCGGCGGCAAAGTGCTCGGGCATCCCTTTCTCCCACTTGTAGGGAGCAAGGGATGGTGTGAAGACCTCCAGCAAGCCCTTGGAGCTGGGAGCTCCCTCCGTGCCCCCCCCCCCTGCATCCTGGGCATG
>VXAZ01008191.1:80089-245341 GCA_013399875.1 Gymnorhina tibicen | reverse complement strand
GAGCTGCACACAGCAGCCCTTCCGCTCCCGTGGAGAGCCCGTGGAAACCTCTGCTTTCACAGAGATACTGAAATTGGGGAGAGGAGGGGAGGAGGGGGGATGAAACATGCGGGGGAGCACGGTCAAAAAAACATGGGGTGGGGGGAGCAAAAAGCCAACAGGAAGACGATGCTGGAGAGTGGGAAATAAAAAACCCCGTGGGTTTCGCTTTTCGGGTGCGGAGTGGGAGCCAGCGCTTCTTGCGAGCCCCAGCTGTGCGGGTGGGGTTTTTTCGGGTGGGGGGGATAGCGGGGAGCAGCGCTCCGCGGGCTGTGCCGAGCATCCGAGCGCTCCGGGGGTGGCGAGCGGCGATAGCCGGGCTGCGAGCGCCACCTCCCCGCCGCTCGCCGCAAGCCCCGGCCGCCCCCGGCAGCCCCCCCGCTACCGGGTTGGGTATGGGGGAGGCTGGGGGGGGACCCTGACTTTAGGCTGAGATGCCCGACACCTTTTGCCAACCTCTCCCGCCGTGGGGTTGCAGCGGGGATGGTCCCGATGCTGTGAGAAGGATGGAGCGGGGATGTGTGTGTGTGGGTTCGCTAAGTTTGGGGTGGTTGTAAAAGGGGCTTGTGGGGTGATGTGAGGGAGGGAAGGGCTGTGGGGGTGTTCCAGAGCAGCTCTGGGTGCCTGCGGGACACAGGGCGACGCAGCTCCCCCTGGGGTGGTAGAGAAAGAGATGGGGGGTGCTCCCCCAGCCGTGGTGGTTGCCTTTGGCTGCTCCTTGGGGTGTGATGGGGGTTCAGGATCTCCCCCCTACTCCCACGCACACACACGCGGTTCCCATCCCGGGTATGGGGTCTGGCACACCGTTCCTGCCTCGTTTTCCCTCATGTGAGGAGAAGGGGGTACAATCATTGACGGAAAACCCCTCCGCTTTGCAGCCGATCCTTCCCTGACCCTGTCCACCTTCACTGGTCAATTACGGGGGCTCCAAGCCCCTCTCCCAGGGCTCTGCAACACCATCCCAAGTGCTCTAAAAAGGGCCAGGAGCCCTCCTCCTGCCCTGCCTGTGCCTTGTCCCTGTCCAGTTCCTTCCTGTCCTTCCCTTTCGTCCTCCACAACAGGAGCGATGCTGCACCCCGACCCCACTATAACACCCAGAGCAGCGTATGGAGCTCCCCTGAGTCCCCCTACCCCAGCACCCCTGTGCCCCTCCGAGAGCCATCAGGCAGGATGTCCTGCCTGCTCAGCCCTCTCCCTGTCCCTCGTCCCCTGCCAGGCTCAGCCCCGGGGCCACCCTGTCCCCTGGCAGTGCGGCTTGGCTGAGCTGGTGCAATTCCTCAGCACCCTCCAAGGGTAAAAACCTCCCCGGCTCTGCCCTGCCACCTCCTTCCTCTTCCTCAGCGAGGTCCTGGGCACAGGAAGGACTGTGGGACCCAGGTTAATGAGTCATTAATTAATTAGGGACCCACTTAATATGCATGGGGAGTTGTTTGTTTCCTTTAACAGCCCGGACTTTGGATGAGATCCCAGCCCTTCGAAGCCTCCAGCCTCGTCTCCCAGCTGATAATAGATAATACAGATATTTCAGCACCAGCCAAAGCAGAGTCATCATCATTAATACAGAGCCCTCCCTGCTAGGCGGCGGAGGTCACCAGGCAACTCCTCGGAGTGTCGGGGGCTCAGCCCTGCTGGCTTTCCTCAGGCTCTGCCTGGCCAGGTGAGAGAAAACCCACAGGTAATCAACAGGTAACGGGGCTGGGGAGGTGCACCCCGCACCCCCAGTGCCCCTGGCTCCCTCCCGGGGAAGCTTTCGAGGCGCTGCGATTTTCGCTCTGCCGCGCACGCAGGTTTGGGCATCTGTCAAAGTAGCTCCGCTCTTCCTCAGCCCCCTTCCTCCCCTCCTCCTCTTCCTCCTCCCTCAGCCATCAGCTGTCAGCTGGCCCTGGCTCTCGGCAGACCCAGTGCTGGAGCTGGGTTGAGCCTGAGCCTCGGAAAGCCCCAGCTCCGGAGGGATGGACTGGTCGGGGATGGAAGGGGGGTGTCTTTTTGCCCTCCATCCCTTTGACCTTGCCTTGATGCTCCCCTCCCTCCCAGCTCCTCTCTGTGCAGCTGATTCACAGGGGTTGTTTGCTTGGCCAGGGCAGGATCAGGGACATGAGTGTGAGTCACAGCCCAAGGTACCTGGCAGAGTTCTTCTGCAACCCGTTCTGTTCCCTTCCATTCGGGAACCGGCGCCCGCTCTCAGCCAGGACTGAAAAGTCCCTTGGAAACCCCTACCTGATCCCCCTCGATCCCTCATTTCCCCTTTTCCTCCCAGCCTTGGCAGAGCCATGGCTGAAACACCTCTCTGTGAAAGTCTGAAGATGCATCAACAGCCACCCTCCATCAGCGAATGTCAGGCCGTGAAAGGCAAGGGGGCGGTGGGGGAAGAGGGAGAGACAAATTTTGCGATTCATTCCCACACAGGGTGATTCAGAACAAGATGCTTTGTAATTACGCATCCCTGATGGAGACTCCTTCTCTCTCTGCCCGTCCCCCCCTCTCCCAAAGAAAGGCTAAACCATGCCTGGGTGCCAGCATCCCCCAGGAGCACAGCTCCGGGAGCAGCGTGTTTGTGTGTCTGTGCCATACTCGGAGCTCTACAGAGGCTAAAGGTTAATTTTCTCCCCCAGGGTGAAGCGAAGTGCTGAGAAATGGCATTTGGGGGGGCACACGAGGAGCTCTTCTCCTCCCCAGCTGTAGCCTCCAGCCCTGGGTAGGTGCCACACAAGCAGCGAAGCCAGCAAGGACCCCCCCCACCCCGAGACCTCTCCAAGGAAAAGGTGGAAGGCAGGGAGCTGCGGCGAGGGCAGATTCGTGCCCGGGGCAGGCAGCTGCCCGTCCTTCCGAGACTTTGTTTGCCAACATTGCGGGCTGAGGAGTCCCGGACCCCAGGGCTGCCCGCGAAGGCACCGCGGCTTCACAGCACTTTGCAGTTCAGCCCCGGCTGGCTCTGCAGCTCTCCTGTCGCGATCCCCCGCTCCTCTTCCCTCGCCTGGCTGCCTTCTCCCCCACCAAACAACCCAGTCCCCAGCTCCTTTCCCCAGGACACGTCTGCATTTCCCCTTCCGCATCCTGCAGACATTCAATATTTTCCACCAGTGCCTGATGTTTGCCCACAGGACCTGCATGCACAAAAGTTAAAACTTCCCGTGTCAGGGAATGATTACGCTCTATCGGTCCAAACTGCGGAGTGGAAGGGACGAAAACATCCTCCGGGTGCTGTTTCCAGGGGCAAAAGCAGAGGAGTGGGTGCCCACCGCTGCCCCCATCCCCGGTCTCCCCTGGGGATGGAGAAGACCCCGCTGCACTCCAGGCAAAGAGCAGTCGGAGAAGTCGCGTTCCCCCTCTCCCTCCCCTCCGTGGAAGAAGGAAGGGTGGCCGGGAGCCCCTTACCTTGCCGAGCTCCCCAGGTTTTATATCCTCCTTCTTCCTTTTGTCAAATTCCAAATGGAAACCAGCAACATATCCAGGGGTAACCAGCCCAACATTGGGCAGCGCGTGAAGTCCAAAAGGATGGCAGAGCTCTCTCTCCCCCTCCGCTTCCTCCACTCTTGCCTCTACATATATATATACATACACATTTATATATATATGTGTATATATCAAATGGAAAAGGGGGGAAAAAATCCTAAAAGAAATGGGGGTGGGGAGGGAGAGGAAGGGAGAACCTTTGGTGTCTCTGCAGACAGGCAGGTGGAAGAGAAAAGCTGAAAATAATTAAGCCGTTTTTTGAGGAATCCTTAGGAGAGGGGAAAAACGCAGTTAAAAGCCAGTAAATCATTAGATCCAAGCAGACAATCAAGTCTTCTCCTTTGGAAAAAAAAATAGCAGGGTTCAGAGTAGCTTTCCCAGCAGAGAGAAGCGAGAATGGTCTTCTTCGGAAAGATATGTTTGTTTAAAATCCACTCGTCTGCTTTTCCTTCTTTCTCTCTCTTCTCCCCCCACACTTTTTTTTTTCTTTCTTTTTTTTTTTTTAATTCTGCTTCTGAATCTCTCTCTCTGAAACTAGATCCAGTCTTTGTAGCCAGGGGCTGCATTAAGGATTACATCAGGCTTTTATAAGCTTTCCAGATCACACATTAGAGTGAGAGAGAGAGAGAGAGAGAGAGAGAGAGGGAGGGAGGGAGGGATAGGAGGGAGGGATGAAATGCACACACACATACACACGCACACGCACGGATCGGAGCTTTGTAAAACGGGCAGCTATAGGCAAGGACCCGAACTGACACGGTATCGCATCGGGCATGCTCCGCTGGCCTCCAGGAGGAGAGGATGGATGGATGGATGGATGGATGGATGGATGGATGGATGGATGGATGGAACAGAGAAGCCAGCGACAGCCGGAGCGCGCTGGCGGCTCAGCAGCGCAGCCTCCCCGGGACAGCGTAGCCCTAAGCGGGGAGCCAGGAGGTGAAGAGGGAGCCGGGATGGTGGTGGTGAGGATGGCGAGGCTTCTGCTTCCCCCCCCCAATCCCCCCCGGTCCCCCANTTCTGCTCCCCCCCCCCAACCCCCCCCGGTCCCCAAAAAACCTGCGGAGGCTCAGCACGGAGAGGTGCCGCTCGCCCGCAGAGGGATGCGCAGAGACTCTGGTGCCGCTGCCTGGGTACCGGGAGGGAGTGGGGGGTGCTGGGGCTCTCGCATGGCCCCCCCCGGAGCCTCCCCCGGAGCTGACAGCCTGGGAAGGGGGACGGGACACTGGACAGGGCGGCGGGGACAGCGGGGCAGTGGCTCCCCAGCCCCTCAGCTGCGGGGAGGGAGGGCGGGGATGGGGGGGACCTCCCCCAGCACCCCGGCTTGGCCGTGCCGTTGCACCAGGGCACACGGTTTGCCCAGGCAGAAGACGGCGACAGCCATTAACCCTTTCCTAATTATTTAAATTTTACCTCTTTCCTAGCATCCTTCTCAACTCCTTGCTCCATTAACCCAAAATACGGGGAAGGAGGTGGGGTCTCACATCCAGGCAGCACCCCCGGGGTAACAGGAGGCTGGGGAGGGGGGAGGCAAAGTTTGAGCAGATGGAGGAGGAGGAGGAGACGGGCTGGGGTGAACGGTACGTGCTACATCCCGGCAGCTTTGGGGTAAATGTGCTGCCTCCAGGTTTGCAGCCTGAGGAAGGTCCTCCGGTAACGAGAAGCCTGCCGAGCAGAGAAGGAGGGGTGGGAAGGGGATGGAAGGGAGGAGGATGAGGCTGGAGGTGTGTGGAGAGCTGGGGGACTTCAGTCCTGTCAGACTTCGGGACCTGCCCCTTGTTCTTAACCCTTGCTACTCCAAAAGAGGGAAACCACCCCTCTTTCCCGGACAAAATCATCTCCCTCCCTGCCCGGGGCTGCTGCTCCCCCATCAGGGAAGGGGCACAGACCTGCCCGGGGGGCAGACGTAAAGATCCCATCTGCCACCACCCTCTGTCCCTCTGCCTCAGGGATGGTGAGGAGCACCCCTTTTCTCCCCTCAGGGACCCTCCACGGCATCTCCACCCCGTCCCCTTGGCCTTCTTCCCCTTTCCTCCCTTCCCTTCACCTCATCCAGCCCTTTAGCCCCTATTTCCACACCTTCAAACCTCTTGCATCCCTAAAAAACTCTTGGGGGAAGGAGAAAAGAAAGAAAATTCTTCATTTAGACGAGCTGAGCTGCAAGCCCTGGCTGTGGAGGAACGCAGCAGAGCAGCCTCTCATCCCCAGCCAGCACTGCAGCATCGCTGGCCAAAGGCATCTGTGACATCTCCAGTTAAGCAGGGACTGGAGCAAAGGGGCAGCTGGGGCCTGAAATGCAGGTTTTTAGCCGACAGGCGGCTATGCTGGATTAGCAGAGTGCATGCTCCGAATGGAAATCTCTCCCTTTCCCTCTCCAGCCTTTCGGGAGTGTGTTTTCCTTCAAGAAGGCTTCCCTGCTCCTCCGAGTTGCCCAGGGATTTCTCCTCTGTTTCCGCAGCTTCTCCCTCTCCTACCCTCACAGGTGGCAGCAGGAGAGCAGAAAGCTTTGGAGGGAACCAGGGGGTGCTTGGCAAAAGGAGCCCAACCCTCACCCTAATCCTAACCCTAACACTAATCCTAACCCTAACACTAACCCTGCCCCTGTGAGGCCCCTGGGGCAGCTCTGCCTTGCTTTTGGGGTGGCAGGGGAAGAGAAGGGCACTCTCCTTCCCTGTCCTGTGTTTGGGGAGGTCAGGCAGAGCAAGGTGCAGCTGGCCCCTCTCCTGTGTTGTACGGCAAAGAAGCCCAGCAGAAGGACAAAGCACCAGAAAGTGCCGCTGACCAAACGAAACCCATTTCCAGCTGCTGCAGTGGGGCCTGATGGAAAACTCATCTTTGTGGGAATGGGGAATCGGGATCCACGAAGCAGAGAACTGCAGAATATCCTGAGTTGGAAAGGACCCGCAAGGATCATCAAGTCCAGCTCCTGGCCCTGCACAGGACAGCCCCAAGAATCCCACCCTGGGCCACAGAGCCTTGTCCAAAGATGCTGACAAATGTCACTGCAGACCATTTTTCCAGTCCTAAGTAGAGAGATTTGTGAATCCCTAGACTCCCATTTAACCAGAGGGTAAACATGGCCCACACCTCAAAATCATAGAGAAGAGAGGCCTGATGTCCCCGTTCCTCACTGTGTGCCCTCCAGGGAGAACTGAGGGGGAGCTGTGACAGCGAACAGGATGTGAGGATTTGGGGTCTGCAACTGGTTGAGGTAACTGAGTGCCATAACTCACCTGCTCTCTTTATCTGTGAAGTGATGAAGGCATAATAACCTTATCCTGAAATGGATCTGTGAAATTCAGTGCCACAGGATAATTCTGAGGGCAAAGAAAGCCATTTGCAGAGCAAAGGATGCTCTCAAAACATCAGAACTCTCAGAAATCTGAGTTTGGAGACACGTAGACCCTTCCTTCCATCCTGCCAACATAATCCAAACTTGGGATCTGTGGGGACAATGGTCTATATTGGTAATGTAACAGATTTGAAGACATCTTTGCATTAGTGGTTGTCCCCTCTGCTCCCCATGTAGGGACCTTGCAGGAACCACACTGCCCAGTCCTAGGTCAGCACAATTTGTTTATGGCACAGAAAGCCCTGAAACAGAGATCCCTGCCCTGTTTTTCTTGAAACTGTGCAGAAATAACCAAAAGGCCTCAGCTCAGCCCAAACTGGCAACCTCTGTCCCATCACAATATGGTGTCTGAAGTTACTCAGGGCAGATAGGGGCATCATCAGGACCTTCCAGTGTCATTCCCAGAGGAAAAGAAGCAGGCAAGAACAGCAAAAACAGGGGTTACAAGGCCCATCAACGTCTGGGACACACCATCCCCACGCCATCGTGGTGGTGCTAACAAGGCCAACCCACCCCTGGCACTCCTTGGGGAGGTGCTGGGTGAGTTTTGTGACAAACACTGACTTCGCCATCCCAAAGCACAAGAGAGAAGTATCTTTCTTTTCTCTGCTCTGCTGCCTGTGTCCATGATCTGTTTTCTGTCTGGGTTTCGGAGATGGAAAGGCTTGAGCTGGATCCAGCTGTAATTCTCTGCTTCCCCCTGTCAAAGGAAAACAGCAAACTCAAGAGAGATAAACAAACCTTTACACACACTTTGAATTTAGAACTTGTTTAGTGCACAGAAAACGCCTCTTGCTGTCAGAGGCAAAACTGGTCCAGAGCAAAACAAAAAAGGAACGGGAATATCCATGGTTAAATGTAGCACTCCTGGGAATATGCAAAGAGATTTTGGGAGAAGGATTAAGCTGCACACTTCAGGAGCCTAAGCTGGTCTCAGACTACAAAGTACATGAGGGAGACATGAAAGAGAGAGAAAAACATTTTCTATCTGCCCAATTTTTCCACCTTCTTTTGAAGCACGGAGCAGGGACGGAAAAAGGCTGTTTGGGCTGGTAGCTGCTCAGTGCTGGTTTAGGTTTGTTAACTCTGTCCTCCCACCTCCCACATTGCAAAGCTAGGCTGGTGGTGCCACAGGAATAATAGATTTGCCCCAAAAATCTGCTGGAAGCGTAACTGCAATGCAGAGAAACTGAGTTCCGTTCGCTGGAGGAGTCTCCTGCCAGTGGTAGCCCCAGATATCGTAGGTGTAGATGAGGATGGCAAGGAAAACAAAAAAAAGGGAATGTCTGGGATTCCCAGGGGATCTGTCTGAGGAGGATAACTGCAAAGCAGGACAGCTTGTAAGTAATCAGTTTACTTCCCCTCCAGCAACAGATACCACTGTGTTTATATCTATAACACTTTCCAGTGTGCCTGGTTAAAAATCTCTTTGAACATTTCAAATTTCCAGCCAGCCACAATCCTTCTGCTGAAGGGGGACATGGGATAACTCAGCTTTACCCACAGCTTGAAAGGGATTTTCCCATGCCTGCCTCTCACATGGCTGCTGTGCTTTCCACCGCGCTTTTGTTGTTGTTGTCGATTTTTATATATTTTTAATGACTTTTCATTGCTGTGGTTTCTGCTGGCAGTGGCTGCTCAGGAATGTTCATGCTCACGTGTCACAGGTCAAACCCAGCAATCCCAGCCTCTCCTAAGGGCGAGGAGGAAACTCCTGTTCCTCCTCTCATGGGCTGGATTTATTACGTGTAGGAACTGTCTGTGTTCAAGGAGTGTCTTTGCTCAAACTCCTCAATTTTTGGACAATGTGCAAAGAGAATTCTCCTAAAATAGGAATTTAGCATCAAACTCATTTTATAGGTTAGTAAATTGAGGGAAGGCAGCAGTTCCAACTTTCTCAAGTGTGGAAAATCCTAACTCCAGCCCTCTTCCCTGACCAACCTGCTTTGCACACCAGGGACAGGGGTGCCCAAAAAAAGGGTCTTAGTGAGAGGGACAAGCACCAGCACAGGTATGGTCATGGCCAGTGATGGTGGAGGGAGCTTCGATGAGTGACTGCAGCATTGGTGAGGAAGCCAAGATATTCCCAGAGCCCCAAAGCTCTTGGATCATCAGGGGAGAGGATGGAACCCCCCTCTGAAAGCATTTGTGATGCTGGCCCTGGCAGCAGGAAGGAGTGGTGATTCCAGGTGTTCACAGCTCTTCTCTTTTTCCTGAGCCTTGAACTGATCCTGAACTTTCCTCTTTGCCCTCTCCTTGCCCAGGAAGGGAAGGGGTGGGAGGGAGATATTGATGAATCCCTTCTGCCTCCCCACCCCACAAGGACCACCTGTATCCACTGTGGCTCCAGCATCCTCTTCCTCTTCCCCACAACCCTTCCATGTGTCCATTCCCCTGACACACAGACTCTTATGGCAATCTCAGGAGCTTTACACATCAGTTTGGGTTAGATAAGGAGGGAGAGGGACACCCCCTCCTTTGGAAAGGCCAAAAGGTGGTGAAGATCCAGGAACCAGAGGCTGAGGACCAAGAGCGTGAGGGCAAAAGCAAAGCGCACTTTGATGTCATTGCCAGTGAAGACAAAACTGGAGCATCCCAAATGGTCACAATAAAGAATTTCTCTAAGTGCTCAGCTCTTCCTTATCCTTGTTTAGGAACTTTCTTCAAGAGGGAAAGTGCTGAACACCTTCTAAAAATAGCAATGGTAATAATAATCACAGCATGTTTTCAGAGTCACAGAATGGTTTGTGGTGGAAGGGACGTTCAAGATAATCCAGTTCCACCCCCTGCCATGGGCAGGGTCATCTCCCACTAGACCAGGTTGCTCCAAGCCCCCCAGGTCCTCCTGGCTGGGCAGCTTGCAGCAGACCCCACTCTAATGTCACCTGTCCCTGCCCTCCCTTAATCCTGACCCGTAAATTCTCCCTCAGCTCCTCTTCCATCCTCAGGCAAAGCTCCGTGTGTTCCATCTGCTCCTCAACACAGAGGGAGACAGCCCCTCCTCACCTCCTATGCCTATTCTTCCTAAAGGGAATTCCTATTCCCGTTCTTCCTGTATCTTTCCATTCCATCCCCCCGCTCATGGGAGTCATCCCAACCCAGTCAAAGGAGCCATCCCACCACATCTCCATGATGCCAGCAAGATCACATCCCTGCAGGAGGACACACATCCCTAATCCTCTGCTTTATTCGCCATGCTCAGGTGTTAGAATAGAGGAATTGAAGCTGGATCCGTGATGAAGCCTATCTTCTGTGTGGAATGCCTGGAATTCCTTTGTGCTGCTCTCCAGGTGCTTTCCTGCTGACCTGCAATCCCTCCCCAGGTGCTTTCCTGCTGACCTGCAATCCCCCTCCAAGCTCTTGCCATCTACTGCTGACCCTGGCACCAAACTGGCTGGAGAGGGATGGATTGAGATTCCCCTTCCCCTGGGAACTCTATTTTCCCACACCAGCTGCTGGAAGCTGCAAGCCACTCGTTTAAAACCCCGGTTAGCACAAAAGGTTCCTTTGATGGTGAAAAAGCAGATTCCTTTGCAGGGCTCTCGATGTGCTTCCCGAGCAGAGCCATAGATGGCAGTACGTGGTATTTACAGAGTTGTTTCCACAAGTAAATCCTCTTATTTTAGCAGAAAGCGAGAGAATTTCATTTCCTTGTAGTTACAACGCGCTCAGAATGAGAACTCCAAAATCAATGGAGAAAGCAAGAAAAGCCTCCTTGCCTGAGCACCGGCAGACAGAGCTTGAAATGCAAAATCCCTCTGTGCTCTACAGGATTGTCTATCCCCTTTCAAAGGGATGATACCTGAGGAGTTGAACAAGAAAACAATTTTCCATACTGGAAAAAAAAAATTGAAGATCTGTCAAGTGACTGTCACAAAAGCCTGAAACAAGCTCAAAATTCCAGGTTCACTTTCACAAACCAGCAGCTGAGTATGTGAATGTGAATTTAATTCAGGCCAGACAAAAGATGCTACTTTGATTTCAACTTAACATTTCCACTTTGTTATTGCTTTAATATCACTAGGTTAGCTTCAAAAATTCAAAATAATTTCTAAGTAGCAATGTTTGGGGGTTCTTTTTTTCATCCTTTTCTCCTTCTTATAGTAAAACACTTCCACACACTGAAGTCTAATTTCAATGAACTGACACTTCTAGCCCAAAGTATCATATTGAGTGAATATAGAACTTGTTGTTGCAAGTTTCTTTTTGTTTCTCATTGCCCTTCCTGATTTGATTTGCATTAAAATAAATTATTTTCCCAAGTCCAGTCTGTTTGGCCCTTGAATGTAACCAGTGACTGATCTCTCCCTGTCCTTTTCTCAACCTGGGAGCCTTTCATTGTTTTTTCTTTCCCCTGCCCAGCTGAGGGGACTGACAGAGCAGTTTTGGAGGGCACCTGACATCCAGCCAGGGTCAGCCCACCACAATCACCTTCTTGCCCCCATGTTCCCAAAACCCAGAGATTTAACCCCAGTTGGTTTCTTTACATACAAGTATCCAAGTCAACTTTTCACGGATGTCAGAAGAAATAAGCCCCCCCAAAAAAAAGATCTCCAAAAATTCACGTTGGTGCTTTCCTACCTTGTTTTTCAGATTTAAACATTTCAAATCGCCTCCCAAATCTAATTCTTGCGAGGCCAAGTGCTTCCAGGTTCCCCCAGAAATCAATGGATTTGGAGAGTGCTCAGCACCTCTAAGGATCTGTTCCTTTCATGCTCACATGAGTGGAAATCTGTGGTTTTCCAATATCTGTATTTGACCTGAGCATCCTGAAATCAAAGGCTGATCTTGCAACTGTGTAAATCATTTGACATAAGCATATGTCAAATAAGTTTGATCCCATAATGTATAGCCTATTGGAATTGGAAATCCCTCAGTGGAAGGTGGGATTAACACTGAATAAGGGAAGAAAAAGCTATTAGGATTAAATAAACCATTCACCCAATCTCAGCCTTGTAACCTTCGTGTTTGTTTCATTTTCCCTCAGATGTAACTATAATCTATGCTGGGACACGTCTGTTTATGATAATGGAGGAGTCATTTATCAGATAACTTATCTCTGCCTCCTGCCATAAATCACTGAGAGCGGCTGGGACGAGCCTGGCTCTGGAGCCAGGTGGTACCAGCACACGACTCATCCTTCACTGCTGTACATGCTCTGAAAGGCTCTGCAAAGGCTTCCAGCAAAGCTCAAAAATTCTGCAGGTGCAGGGATGGTTTTAAAAGCCATGACCTGGATCCTGGGCTGCATCTAAAGCAGCACAGTCAGGAGGGGAGGGAGGGGATTCTCCACTTCTATTCTGCTCTGGTGAGACCACTCCCAGAGTGCTGCACCCAGCTCTGGGGTTCCCAGCACAGGAAGGAGATCAACGCGTTGGGACAACTCCAGAGGAGGTCCCTAAACTGATCCCAGGGCTGGGGTTCCTCTGCTCTGGACACAGGCTGGGAGAGCTGGGGCTGCTCAGCCTGGAGAAGGGAAGGCTCCAGGGAGACCTTAGAGCCCCTTCCAGTACCCAAAGGGGCTCCAACAGAGCTGGAGAGGGACTTTGAACAAGGGAATGGAGTGACAGGACCAGGGGAGATGGTCCTAAATGGAAATAAGGTAGATTTTATTTAGAATAGATATTAAAAATAAATTCTTTACTGTAAGGTTCATGAGACACCAAAACAGGTTTTCTAGAGAGGGCGTGGACTCCCCATCCCAGAAGATGCTCAAGACCAGGTTGGATGGGTCTCTGAGAAGCCTGGTCTGATGGGAGGTGTCCCTGCCCATGGCAGGGGGTTGGAACTGGATAATCTCTAAGGTCCCTTCCAATCCAAAGCATTCTATGATTTTATGCTGCATGAGTCCTTTTCTACTCACTCTGCATTATTAAATCTAAAGTTTTAAGATTAATCTCTTTGAAGAGATTTCAGCAACCCTTTTTGGTGGTTGCTGAAATCTCTTCTGGTGACAGAAGGAACACTTCTGTCTCTTCTCACAGCTGCTTCCCTTAATTTGAAAATAAGCCACGTTAGACAGAAAGAACACGTTTTTCTCCCTCTGAGTGTTGAACACAACATCGTGACTTGTGCATAAAGCCTGTTTCAATTATGAGTAACTTTCTTCTGTCCTGTTAAACCTCTGTGAAATCCATATGTACTCAGAACAAGGGAACAAAATTAAATGTTTAAATGAGCTTAAGAGACACAGTCATGTCATGTTAACCTCAAAATACGCAACCAGTGTAACTCTCGTATGGGTTTTTTCTTCTGTTTGCTTTTTTTTTTTTTAGTTCTTATTTTGAATGACCTTCAAGTTTTGTAGCCCACTTTAGTGCTAGAAATTGGTGGAGTTTGAATAAAACCTGACTCATTATTTTCATTACGTACTTTAACGGAAAGCAAGACCATTTACACTCAAAGGTATTTTCCACCATAGCTAGGGAGACCACAAACTCTAGAAACCATCTCCCTCTCTGGTTTGAGAGGTTTTGGGTTTAGGCACAGCCTTTGGAGGCCGCTGGAAAATCTGGAAGGCAATCCAAGAGGCACATTAGAACCAATAGTGTTCCTTTTATCTAGGGAAAAGCTGTTTATCTGCTTTGGAAAACATGGACCTGAGGAGATTAAGACAGAGAACAATCATGGTCCAGAAATGTAGCAATGGAGAGATGACCCCGGGGCCAATTCCAGATCCCTAATTCTGCCTCACTTTGATCAGTCTTGGCAACACAACCTAAAAGCCCCTGTGCTGATTGGATGTGTCCTTTTCCTCTTCATAAATGACATTTTCTTTCTGCATTTCCCTTGAAGAAGGCTGCTCTATCCAGAGGCTCATTTAGAACATAATGAACCATGCTTGTTTTCTTGCTGGTTTTTTTTTTCTTTCTAACAATAGTGTTTTTACATCAAAACCCACATTTACAGTCAGATATTGCTACTTTCAATCCTTGTCTTTCCACTCCTCACCACACAGGTCTCTCAGAACTACAGAGTGCCAGATCCACTGGGGTAAGTCTGGGATCAGCAGAGAAGGCTAAAACCCAAGATGAGGCATCCGCTGGTGCTGGAGACAGGAGAAAGCAGAGGAGACTTCATTTTAATTTGTTTATGTGGAGCAGGGAGTGAAAAATATGTCCCATGTGAAGGGACACAGAAATCTTTCACACAAGGCAGGCACAGCCTTGTTTTTCTGCTCTGCTGATGTGTAGGGACATGGGAACAATTTTGCTTGGAAGCTCTGTCGCAAGAACCACCCAGGTTTTCCTTCAACTCCTACAGACTTGGTGATCTTGTGGGTCTTTTCCAACCTTGATAATTCTAAGATTCTATGACTTTACCTCCAACACCAGTGCAACCCTGCTGGAAAAAACCCAGGAGCTCGTAAAGGCTTAGTGAAATGGGAATGAAGATCTCCAGGGATGTTCAAACTCACAACATCAGCAACTCCACAGGAGTGTAGGAATGGCTTGAAATAACTGGAAGAGACTCAAAACATGCTACTCGATAGAGCTGCATATTCCTTCCCTGAATCCACTTTCTTTTTGCTCAGTAAGCTGGTTTGCTTCAAGCTGCACGGAAAACTTGGAAGACACCACGTCCTTCCTCATGTCACTAAGATATTTAGTCAAATAGCACAACTGTAATGTTTTTACATGTGTGATGGTGTTGAAGCCAGTCAGTGGTGTCAAACACTGCACGTTGTAAAGGTTTTGGGGCAGAGACCCTTTTCTTCTTTGCCTTCCTTGAGGTTCTGCTGAAGCAGGGCTTAGACAGGACAGAAATTTATAGATTGTATCATTATTTTAACAATTCATGACTCGTCTCCTGGGTTTCCCAGATATCTGTGTCCTCATAGACACATTTCACAGATATGAATCCGACAGTGATGCACAAATGGCAGAAAAATACAACCCAATATCTGCAAACAAATGGCCTTGTAGCAGCAATGGTCCCACTTTTGAACACAAGCGTGACCTTTCCTTTGGTCAAATGTGCTCATATTGACATACAAGCCCTGTACAGGCGGTTGGTAGGAGCTGGGGATGCACCTTCTGCCTTTAGACAAGTCTATGAAGAAAAAGTTCACCAGGGCATGTTTAAAAGGGTGTTTGGATGTGAATTCCAGCACAGAAAGGAGAAATGGTTCCGGCCTTTGCTTGCATGGGACTGACATTTAAAAGGAAAGGCTGATCACTAAACCAGATGACAACCCAAATCAGCCTGAGCTCTTCAGAAATACTAAGCACAACACTAGGCCACAAAAACAGTTTCGGTTTGGGTTAGGTTTTTTTGCAATTTCCAAAGGAATTTGGAACAATGGATTTTTTACTGGTTTTCAGTGTCTGTTTTCATCAGAATAACGCATATCTGTGAAGAGCAATCATTTTTTACTTGTTGAGTCAGATACTTTTGGGCTAAATATAACTGTGAAACGCATGGAGGGCATTGGGTGCCCAGTGGAAATGTCTCCAGTGCAGAAAAAAAAAAGAGAAAACGCCAAAGTAGTTTGTGACAAGCTGGTTTGGATACAGACCCTGGCTGGGCCACAGCTGGGTCCCTGTCCCAGCCTGAGAGAGCCAGCAGCACTCAGGACAGGGATGGACGGTTGGAAGAATCCCTATAAGACCACATCCCTGTTCCAAAAATGTTATGGACGAGGTGACAAGCGCACAATTAGCTGATGTAAAAAGGACCAGGACTCGTGCTGGTCTGTCTTTTGGGTCTAACCATCTCTGCTTGTTCCAACACAGGACAAAAATAGAGAGAGAAAAAAAGAAAAAGACACACAGACTAAGCCAGTTCCATCTCCTGCCCACAGGGAAGGAGGAAAAAGAGATTGTTCCGTCTCTTAAGCTGCCTGGTTATCCTCACTTGGGGGAGATGCTGGGATGGAGCCTGTTTTTCACTTAAGATGCTGGTTTTTGTCAGGCACGGCAGCGCAGACAAATGAAGCTGCAGAAGGTGCTGCCATCCCCCTGTGGGCACCATTCCAGAGGGAGCGTGTTCAGCCTAACAAAGTATCCTGCTCCCAATCCAACCCCAGACTCCAGCCCTAAGCGGGTTTGATGTATTTGCAGCAGGGATTTCAGCGAAGTCAGCAGTGAATGTTCCTCTTCCCAAAAGCCGTAGTGGAAAGGTATTTCCTAAATGTGCATTTGCAGCCCAGAAAGCCAATCCAAAGCAGGGTGGGCTGCAGGTGAGGGAGGGATTCTGCCCCTCTTCTCTGCTCACGTGAGACCCCACCTGCAGAGCTGTGTCCAGCTCTGGGGTCCAGCACAGGAAGGACGTGGAGCTGTTGGAGCGAGTCCAGAGGAGGCACCAGGATGATCAGAGGGATGGAGCAGCTCTGCTGGGAGGAAAGGCTGGGAGAATTGGGATTGTTCAGCCTGGAGAAGAGGAGGCTCTGGGGCGACCTGACTGTGGCCTCTAGGACCTGGAGAGAGCTTACAGGAAAGGTGGAGAGAGACTATTTACAAGATCCTGGAGTGACAGGACTATGGGGAGTGGCTTTAAGCTGAACAAGGGTAGTTTTAGATTAGTTATGAGGAAGAAATTCTTCCCTGTGAGGGTGGTGGGGCCCTGGCACAGGTTGCCCAGAGAAGCTGTGGCTGCCCCATCCCTGGAAGTGTCCAAGGCCAGGTTGGATGGGGTTTGGAGCAACCTGGGATAGTGGAAGGTGTCCCTGCCCATGGCAGGGGGATGGAATGAGATGATCTTTAAGGTTTCTTCCAGCCCAGGCCGTTCTAGGATTCTATTCTGTGATTCTAAAAGTCAAGTCCTCCTGCACATGAAGGTTGTCTGCCTCACATCATGCCCCTTCCACAAGACAAGGTTACTCAGACCCCATCCAACATGGCCTTAAACACTTCCAGGGATGGGGCAGCCACAGCCTCTATGGACAAACTTCTCTATATTACTATTATTATTATTATTATTATTATTACTATTACTATTACTTTTACTCTATAGTTATTTCTGTTTCTCTATAGTTATTTCTAGTCTGTTACTTATTCTCATTTATATTAAAATGTTATCTGGAGATTTAGAGCAATTTCTGGAACCCTCGAGGCACTGATATGCTATTTCCTAAACCAAGATGTGGGAATAACAGGTTTTCCATTTTTGCTGCCAATTCCTCAAGGTAAGCAAACAAATGAATAAGTTTGAGGCAGATCTTAAATGGAACTAAGGAAAACAAAAGAAAATCAGCTGACTGAAAATGGAAAACAAACAAACAGACGAACAAGCCTGGCACATTCGAGTTTAAGTGAATGTTGTCTTCCACCCACAATGAATTTCTTCCTGTTGTTTTCAAGCTTTATAATGTGTTTCCTCAGCAGAGCAGAGAAAATATCTAAATGAAACATCATTTCAAATTTAAAAAAATAAAAATAAAAAGGAGCTATTTTTTTTAGAAGAAGAAAAATAATAAAGAAATATTTTCATTTTGTTTGTTCTTCTGCAGATGAAAAAATAATCAACCCCTTGTCAAAAATTCACATGGAGTTTTTATCAGTTTGGAATCTACCTTTTCTGCCAAAATTCTTTCAGCTGGAAAGTTTTGGTCTGCCTTAGAGCAAGTCACAAAATAAGCAAATCTGTGTCTGGGGAGCTGGAAGTGCAAACCTGTACTTCGGAATAGCAGTTCCCTTATCCAAGTCATGATTCCAAGTTTTAAGTCACTGGCATGGAATAAAGGAACCACTTGCCCTGAAATTGTCTAAAATCGGAGAAAAGTAACTTCTAGTGAACTGCAGAATTCATTCATTCATAAATTAATGGCTATTTTAAAAATACTGTGTGTTTCTGCAATTTTCAGGCACACTGTAACTTTAGGGGTGTGCCTTACTCCAGCGTGTATCCATGGATCCCGCAGTGTTCTTTAATAATTTATGTTAATTAAGAATTTGAGAATCTCCTACTAGACAAATCATTGTCTGAAGTAGGAAATTAATCTTGTCAGAACTCTATTGATAAACTTCCTGTGAAATGATATTGACACTCCCTTCTCCCAAAGGTCTGTTCCGTGAGGGGCACTGGAGGATCGGGAACTTTCACATCAATCCACCAAGTGGTAACACGTGACAGGGAGGGGAAGCTTTGATTTTTCTTATGTATAAGGAAATGCAGATACAAAATTTTGGACAAGTTGCCAACCCTGGAATTCTTTATTGAACTTTGAGTATCTGAAGGTCTCCTGAAAGCTGCTCACCAGGAACCCTCGCTGGTCAATGGAAAGAATCATGGAATGGTTTGTGTTGGAAGAGACCTACGGACCATTGAGTTCCACCCCCCTGCTACGGGCAGGGACACCTTCCACTGTCCCAGGTTGCTCCAAGCCCCATCCAACCTGGCCTTGGACACTTCCAGGGATGGGGCATCCACAGCTTCTCTGGGCAGCCTGTGCCAGGGCCCCACCACCCTCTGAGTAAAGAATTTCTTCCTAATATATGATCTAAAACTCTCCTCCTTTAGATTAAAACCATTCCCCCTTGTGCTTTCACTATCTGCCTGTGTAAAATATCACTCCCTCTTTTTTATAAGCCCACTTTAAGTACTGAAAGGTCACAAGGAGCTGTCCCCAGATGCTTCTCTTCTGCAAGCTGAGAAGAGATGAAGATGTTGACCTCTCCTGAAGCGTGACTGTTCCAGCCACCGTGATGGTCTGGCTTGAATCACCATCAAGAAGAGCTGACCTCTCTGCTGGTCTCAAACCAGCTGAGACCCAGCCCCTGGCTGCAGCCAGCACCATGCCAGGTACAGGATCCAGTGACAGGATCCAGTGACATGGATCCTGTCTCCCCCTTACACAGCGTCTCTTGTTTCTGCACAGTTCTGCTTTGGGCTCATTTCTTCCTGGAAGTGCCAAGACACCTGAAAAGACAGCAACTCCTGCAGTGGATCTGTTCCTACCTGGGTGTGACCTTGCTGATTAAAACAAAGGTGTGCTCCTGCTGCAAGTGCAAAATCCTCCCATTTTCGACTGAATAAAGCACAGGAGAGCAGGGTTTCCATCTCTTCCTAAGGGCTGCCCTGACTGCCTATGAATTTTGCACAGTGAGCCAGCAGTTGGTCAAAGGCACAACTGGGGACATTTTGCGTGGCACAGTAGGGCCAGCAGCACCTGCTCACACCTGAAAGGTTGACCTGTGAGAAGAAATCTTTGGGGAGGGAAGCAAAAAAGCAGCCTGAGTATAAAATTGTGGAGAGAGAAGAGCTGTAAGGTGGATCAGTTGAGGGTTTCACCAGTGGGCTCAACGCAACATCTCAGGATACTTTGTATTTTGACTGTAGAAACCAGATTTTCATCTCGTATCAAGTCCTCCATGTTTTAGGTGCTGTATAAATATTTAATTTCAAAGTCTCACCACAAATACAAAAAATCATCCAGTCTTCTGTCGAGGTGCAGTAGGGAACCAACTCAAACTGTGAGAGCAGCAGACTACAGCCCTCATCTCCTTACTGATGCATTTCCCTCAAAACACTTTAAAATCCTTCATGGTCTCAGGCATCTTCAGGAGCCCAAGAAGAAAAGGACAAAAATGATCTGTAGGGGCTGCCTAGAGATCATGATAGCAATTATTGCTGCCCCAAATTTTTACTGCCAAGAGTTCAGATTTCTCCAAACAATAAATAAGCCCCGAAACTTCCCTGGTGTTAGCAAGTGACAGGATCAGGGAAGAGGATCAACTTCTCCCAAGCACTAATTGAAACTCGACAGGTTTCTGCTGCTATCGCAGCAGCTCCGTTATTGATTTTGCAAGGGGAACACTTGTCTCCCGAGCAAGGCTCTTGTATAGATAATAAGGCTGCTTAAAAAAAAAATTTTAAAAATACAAAAATAAAAAATAATAATTGCCTCTCCAAGCCCGTGTTTTCTTTCCCGTTCCAAATCCAATTACAGATCTCCCTGATAGCTAATAATTTAACAGTCATTTATGTACAGTTTAGGGCCCATTGTTAGCGAATAAGCCGATTAGATTAGCTTGGGTCTTGCATTCATGTAAAACAAATACATATCAAAGCAATTAAATGTGCGGTTTAATCGCTCCCCAACTATGAAGAAGACAGTTGCCTGAAGGCCCCAGTGTTTTTCCTGCCTCCCTTTCCCAGCTCCTGACGTCGATGAAGCGAGAGCCGCTCGCTTCGTGGGTTTGGAAGCGCTTATTTAGCATGGCAAGGTACACAAATGAATTATTGACCTCAGTATTTCCCAGGTGGGGAGGCTGAAGCCCTGAGGGAGAAGAGGTTTCTGCAAGATGGTGAAGGTGTCAGCAAGACAGGGAGAATTTTTATTTTTCCCTCCTTTGCCCACTTGTGCTTCTGTCCCACAAGGTTTGGTTTTCCCTCACAGCCTTCTCCCACACAGATGATTTAGTGCTGCTTAGCCCCGCTGTCTGACAGGTTTGTACACTGACAGGCAGAGGATGGGAGGCCACAAAAGAGTTGAATTTTTAATCAGCAGTTGCTACTCTGAGAAATGAGGGGGTGATCTCATCCGCCCTCTGGAAGAGACCCTGGAGGGAGATGAGCCCTGCAGAGGGTGCCTATTGCTTCTTGCTGACACAGGGGATCCAGATAAATTCAGGTTCTTCCATCCAGGGCTACTCAAAGCCCAGAAAGACCACCATCCTCCCCCTGAGCAAAACCAGGGCCCTCTCTTTGTCCTCTTGTGGGGTCAGAGACAGCTCTGTCTTACTTGGCACTGATTATCTATGATATTTCCTCCATTATTTAAGAATATTTCAGGTAGCCACCCTTGGTTTAATGCTTCCCCTGCTGCACCCTGGGTATCTATTTCCTTTCTCATTACATGAGCAGAGGAATTGATTCAGGTCGACATTACAACATCCCTTTATGATGGGAAAATAGACTGGTTTGGGATTGGAAGGGACCTTCAAGACCATCCAGTTCCAACTCCCTGCCATGGGCAGGGACACCTTCCACTAGACCAGTTTGCTCCAAGCCCTGTCCAACCTGGCCTTAAACACTTCCAGGGATGGGGCAGCCACAGCTTCTCTGGGCAACCTGTGCCAGAGCCTCAAGGGCAGGAAATTACCCCGACTGTCTGCTGCTGTCTTGTCTCCTAACCGGAAGTGCACCTGATCTGAGAGTTTCTTACTCAAATGTTTTTATCATTTTTTTGTTATTCTGGTATTGATAATCCTCAGCTCATTCTGGTCTCTCTATCACCCATGCCTGGACTGATCCCAAAACTTCCCTGGAGCCAGAAATCTTGAAGATTTGCTTTGGGAAATAACAACCAAAAGGGTTTCCCGAGCCATTTCTAAAGTCCAGCTCCAGGTATCTCTTCATGTTAATCTCTAGAAACTCTTTCTTGGCTGTCTACGACTGGTTTAGACATTTTGACAGTGTAGGGAATGGAAGAGTGAGAAAACAGATGAGGAGTTTCAGTCTTCCTAGAGGGAAGTGTCTTTGCAGGGTGTGGGAGAATCCTTGGTTTATATCAGAGCAAGAGCAACACATCCAGCAAAGAGCAACTCTTGTAGTGAGAACACCTCACAAGGGGTAGGACGAGAGGGAATAGCCTCGAGTTGCGCCATGGGAGGTTTAGATTGGATATTAGGCAAAATTTCTTCACCCGAAAGGTTGCCAGGCTTCTCAAGGAAGTGATGGAGTCACCATCCCTGGAGGGGTTTAAAAGATGCGTAGATGTGGCACCGGGGAACATGGCTTAGTGGTGGCTTTGTCAGTGCTGGGGGAATGGTTGGATTTGATGATCCCAGAGGTCCTTACAACCCGAATGTTTCCACGATTCTCTACCATCACTTGTGTTACGGAGTAGCTCCAACTGATGCCTTAGGTTTTAGCTTTTATATTTTGCAAATTCTGTACTCTCTGTATTCCTAGTGTGTAACTTTGAACTGTCTTGCAGCCTGTTAGCTGCTGTTCTCTCATGCTAAGATAGACATAACAAAGCCTCTCTGGGCTTGCTCTTCAAGGACACTCAGACTGTCCTAGGCCCAAAATGTGTAAACCAGCATCTTGAGAAGGGGGGCAAGTTGGGGGGGCGGTTACTTTATTACCTAAAATTTAATTGGCAAATTTATGCTGATATGCAAATGGACCAAACCCATAACAGCGGGAAGAACTTGTGACTTGTTTTCCATCTTGGGGTCCATTCTGGAAACAGCCTCTGGCTCCCCAGGGTGTACCTTTGAAGGCCTTTTAAATAAATATCACCTTTATTCCCTTACCGTGTCTAGTCTCTGTTTCCAGGTTGGCCTTTTTAGGCATCACAACTGGCTGCTCTTCTGCACAGGGCAGGGAGATAACCTCACCTCCTTTATTGATAAGACCTGACTTTTGGAGAGCATCAGTGGTCAGAGTGTGCACCAACTGTATTGCAGAGAGCTGGGGTCTCAAATTCAGGTGGTGGTTTGTTGGGTCATTTTAGTGTAGGATTCACCTGACCTGTTTTTTCCCTAAGTGTCCCATCCCAGCTGCACTCTCCAGTGGCCAGGGGAAGGCTGAAACTTCCAGAGGACGATTGAGTCAATGTTTTAGACAGTTTGTTGTCAACTAAATCTTCATGCTCAAGGGGTTCAACTGGCCTGTACTCTGTCACAGAGCAGAAAGTGGTGCTGAGAAGGAAGATCTCGAATCCCTGGATATTTAACTGGTGTCATTTAAAGAACAAGCACAGACAAACAAGAGCCTTTAGAGAAATAACAAAACTATACGTTTTTTTTTAATATACAAATGAAGGACACTGGGACATGCTTCAGTGGTGGTCTTCTCCTGTTTAGTCCAACAAAGTGGTTTTTTTTCAATCCCTGTTTATGTGTATTTGCAGTTGAAAACTCTTTAGCCAGGTCCTCTCAGACAAATCTGTGTTCTTCAGCTCTATTTCCTCCCAGTTGAAGCTGTTTTTTGCTGATGGCATCTGCCCAGCTTCGCTCAGGCTGTTAAACCCAGAGGAGCCAAATCAAACCACCTCTCCCAGCAAAATCCAGGCAACAAGCAGCTTTCTGCAAGCCTTGCAGATCAAGTCCAAGTGACTGATTTTGGGACAGCATTATGTCAAGCACTGTCCTATTTGTACGAGGCTTTTAAGGAGCTGTCAGCTTTATTCTTTCTCTTTTACACCGTCTTTCCAACACTGTCACTTCAGCTGAGCCTGGAAGCATGGAAATGCCAGGTAGCAGCAGTGGCAATTGTGTCACTGCAAGTGCAAAGCTGGTGGTGCTCTCATGGCTGCACCAGGAATGAGGAACTGGCTGTGACACCCACAGAAAATGCCAGCTTGGGCAAAATGTTTAAAGAAATTAAAAAATTATACTATGAGGAAAGGCAGGGAGAGTTGGGGTTCTTCAGCCTCGGAAAGAGAAGGCTCTGGACAGACCTCAGAGCCCCTTCCAGTGCCTAAAGGTGTTCCAAGGGAGCTGGAGAGGGACTTTGGACAAGGAATGACGGGATGAGAGGGAATGCCTTCCCACTGCCAGAGGTTACATGGGATATTAGGAATAAGCTCTTTACTCAGAGGGTGGTGAGTCACTGGTGCAGGCTGTCCAGAGAAGTTGTGGCTGCCCTGTCTTTGCAAGTGTCCCAGGCCAGGTTGGACAGGGCTTGGAGCAATCTGGGATAGTGGAAGGTGTCTCTGCCCATGGCAGAGGGTTTGGAAGGAGGGGATGTTCAAGGTCCCTTCCAACCCAGACCATTCTGTGATTCTGCAGTGCCCTGCATGTGTGCCCTCTACCCAGCACTGAGGAACCACACCTGGAACACTCTGTCCCATTCCAGGCCTCCCAGTAAAAGAAAGAGATGAACACTAGAGAAAATCCATCAAAGGCCATGAAGAGAATGAAGGGACTGGAGCATCTCTCCCATGAGAAAAGGCTGAGATCTGAGGTTGCTCACCCTGGAGAAGAGCAGGCTTGGGAGGATTTTATTAATACCTGTAAATATCTGAAGGGAGGCTGAGAAGAGGCTCTTTTGAGCGGTACCTGAAAAAGGCAGCATAAACTGAAACACGAGAATTTCCTTCTGAACAGCAAGAAACAATTTTTTTGTGTTCAGGGTGACTGAGCACTGGCATAACTTGTCCTGAGTGTTTCTGAAGTCTCATTGGAGACATTAAAAAGGCATCTGACATCATCCTGGACTATTGGCTGTAGGTGACCGTGATCCAGCAGGTGGGTTGGACCAGATGACCTTCATGGGTCACTTCCAACCACAACCATTCTGTGATTCTGTGATTCCGTGTGCCACTTGTTCCCTAAAGTGAATGAGTTCAGTGTCCCCTGTGCTACACATGGCAAGACAACATAATTCAGCATAACTCAGCCCCTTCTCAAAGGGAGAACTCAGAAATGCAGTACATTTATTGCTGGGAAGGCTGAGTCCTCCCTTTCTCCCCATCCCATTTACTGTTCTCCATCTTTACCCTTTCTTTCCCCCCTCACCCTGTGAATTCTGTGAATTTTTACAGGTGTACATCAGGGGCAGGGCCGCAGTTCAGTCTCACTCCCCAGAGCCATCTCGGTGTGCTGAGCACTGGAAGTGCTGCCCCTGGGTTTTTCTTACACGGCAAATCCTGTAACAACTCGAAATACAGGTCAGCTAAAAACACCGTGAAACCTGGCAAGCTCTTTATTAACAGTTACTCTCTGGCTTCAGGATGACTTGGGGGATTCAGTAAGTGGGTTAAGGAGTTTTCCCATCAAGGTCAGTGGCAGGAATCTGGTGCAAAGCGGTAATAACCACAAGGAGTATTCAGGCCAACAGGAAGTCAATAAGTTTGGGTTTCAGCTCCTGCTGTGGGAATGAGAACATTTAAAAAGCCCCTAATAATAAAAATTGAGGGGCTTGGTCCTTTTTTCCTTTCATTTTTTTGTCCCAGATGGTAAAATGCATGAATGATTGCAAACAGGACTTTTTTTCTCCAAAGCAGTTCATGGAAAATAAAGGAGAGGATAATTCCATTGTGGTGGCATGGCTTTGGTACCACACCTAGAGCCATGGGGCAGTGCTCCCTGCATCTCCTTCATCTTTGCAAAGTCCCCATGATTATAAATGTCTATGGAGTCCATGTGTCCTACCATCACCTGGCTGAGTTTTAATACTGGAAAGAACTAGCTGGATCCTTTTCCTATGGAGGAAATTTTGGAAAAAAAGCATTCCCAGACTGGACATTGAGGCTTTAGCACTGCCAGCATTAAGAGACATTTTTCCAAACAGACATGTGAGGACACATTTTTCAGGGTCCCGCTGGTCTGGTTGTCTAAAACTGAGGCATCTAAATCCTAAACCAGGTAGACACTTCCGTTAGGTGGCTGATCACCTTATTTGCATATTTATCACAGGATGGGTTTGATCACACTCTGAGATGCAGACATGGAGATGTTTACAAGTATTTCCACTATTTGACTTGTCTGGGATCCACCTTCTAATTTAAGCTGTCCATATTTAGTATTTCCACCAGGTGCCCACCGTGATCGTGGACAATAAGTCAACACATTCAGTGAGGGTAGGAATGTGATTCATTAAACCTCAGAGATGCATCTTCTTTAGGATAAACCAAATCTTGTCCTGTACTTCTTCAGTGCCCCTGACTCTCTCTCCTGTGAGAAGAAAGAGAGCCTGGGCTGAATTTTTCAGTAGGCACTTCCCTCCCATAAATGTGCAAATATTGGGATAAATCCCATCCCTGAAGATAAATCAGGTGAATACGACACTGGATGTATGAGAACAGGTCAGTCTGCAGTGTCTGCCCATGCTGTCACCAGTCTGGTAACCAGATGTTCTGAAGTCCTTGTTCTGCTCTAGATGCAAGGCATTCCTGTTATACGGGCAATAATTCCCCTGACAATGAGAACTGCATCCCACAGCTGTGGAAAAGATTTTGGGAAAGCTCTAGAATGGTCTACCTGCCACAGATCTCTTGGATTTTGGAAGCCAAGTTACAAATATAGACATTAGATTGACGTATGCCCCAGACCTGTCTTGATTCCACCTTGGCTTCTGAAGAGAATCCAGAGGTCTGACTCGACCTCCTTAAAATCTTAGGTGTCATTCCTATGAGTCCACCATCACCACAGATGAGATGAACATGAGTTGAGGACTCGTCTGACTGGAAGAGGGAAGAGGGCTGGTGTCAGAGATTCCCTTCTGTGCACAGCACTTGAGTGGCCTGGATTATCTTGCATCTGTGGACCTGTCAGGCCTGCCACCGAGCTCACCAGCTTGACACGGGCTGGCACACCAGCAAGGCGTGGGCTCCTCGTTTTCTTGTTCCTTTGATTTACTCCAGGGTCACACATGGCTTGGCTGGATGCTGGGGTTTATTTCTGTCTGCACATCCAGATATATCAATATTAATTGTTCTTTCACAGCTTTGGCTACTCCTCCTTTAGCAGAAAAATATAAACTCCACCAGTGATGAATTCTTAGTTCATGTCCATAAATCAAGACTGTGAACTCAGCCCTGGATTATTATTGTTTGTTTACAGATGATCAGCTGGGAAGATGGAGAGGGACCCAAGCACTGCTGTCAGCAGTATGTTGATGAGCTCCAGCGCCTTGCAGCGACGCTTCCAACCCTCCTTGTAATCCATCAGGATGCCTACAAGGAAAAGCATCTGGCTCCAACTCAGCCTAGCAAGACTGAGCACGTCCTGACTTTAAAAAAGAACTTGAGAAACTCCCTTTGTCACTAAATTTTTTAGGAATTTGCTTTGTCACTCTGTCCCGAGGACCGGCTTACATCTGCAATTTACTGCAGACATTATTTAATAGGTGCATCCCTGGATGTAACGCTGCCTTCAAAGGCACTTCTTCAAGCTGGTCACTGACAGACTTCCTTCAGTGACAAGAGCACCTAGGAGGAAAAGGAAAGGAAAAGGAACCAATACAAACATGTTGCTATGGAGAAAATGAATGGAATCCTCATTGTGCATTACATGGCTTGAAAAGCATAAAAACCTTTAAATGACGGGAAAAAATGTGGGGAAGTTTGAAAGAGATTCAATATTTGAATTAACATCAGACATGCATTCTTTTCATCCAAGAAGATGAAATCCAGGGGTTTTTTTCTTTTAGCCTCCTCTCTCTCCCTCCCTTCTCTCTCTTTTCTCTCTTTTTTTTTTCCAATAAAATAGGAGTCCAAAAATAGCAAGAGTGGGAAAAGTAAACTGGCAGGTATTAATTAGCTGGACAGGTAGCAAAAGTAAAACCTCCACAGCTACATACTCTGGAAATTCCGGGGCGGAGTAGGAGGGGGCAATTCACATTTAAATATTTAACTCATTCGAGGTTTTTTTCCTCAGCTTTCTTATTGAGTTAGAGGAAAGAAAGACGGGAATTACTTGCATCCTTCTCTGATGAATTTCTTGTCTTTATTGGCTGCTGATTTCTGCACCAAAATCAACAATGTTTTCTGTAGGAACAGCCAGTGCTCTCACTACAATGTCCCAGTGCCTCACTTCCCCCTGCACGATGCTATTCCTGGACCTGAGTGCCTTTGAAAACCAAGCCTTCAGGATATAAGCAGGAACACAGGAATTCAGGTTATTGTTTGGCTCCCATTTCCTTCCACTACACTTAGAGTAAACAAACTGTTTTTGCCCTTTCAAAAACCCGCTAAGTTATTTTTAAATACTCACGAAAACCTGAACCTTATTCCCTATGTCTTTCATGTTGCAAATTCAAAGAATTTCAAAGCCACTCTTCTTTACCTGATAAGAGACACAAGCGCTGTTGAAGAGGCCAGGCATCAATTCCCTGCCATTTCTGGTGGCAAAGTGTTTCCCATAGATCCACAGCATGCTGGACACAACCTGTCCTTCCACCAGGTCTGCACAACTGGAACATGAGATATTAAGAAAAAATTCTCCCCTGTGAGGGTGGTGAGGCCCTGGCACAGACTGTCCAGAGAGGCTGTGGCTTTCCCATCCCTGGAAGTGTCCAAGGCCAGGTTGGAGAGGGCTTGGAGCAACCTGGGATAGTGGGAGGTGTCCCTGCCCATGGCAGGGGGTTGGTACTAAATGAGCTTTAAGGTCCCTTCCAGCCCAAAATATTCTGTGATTCTACTACAGAAGGTTCTTCCCAGGACAGCTTTAAAAGCTACAAATTTTCTACTTTTCAATATTTCTGGTAAGGAAGGCAGGAGAAAGATAATTTTTTTCCTTATACAGTCCTATTGCTGTACTTGATCTTCCAGGGGAGCAGAAGTCAAGTTTCTATGACCTTATCAGTTCCTGTTTTTTCTCTTTTTTTTTTTTTTCTCCAGTGGCTACCAAAGAGGAATTCAGGTGTCAGGCTCCTCCAGAGAAGAACCAAAAGCAGGAGCTGATTAATGAACTATCTGGACATGAACCTGACTGAGGGCTTTGTAGTCTCTGATCCACCACCACTGTCAGCCCTGAGCTGGATATTATCCAGGGTTGTGGTTGATCAAAGACTGGGATTGAACAAGAAACCAAAAAAATGTAGGACAACACCACAGAGGGCTGATCGCCTTGAAATGATAACCAGATTATGTTTTTTAATTTCTCGGGAGACATAATTGTGGAGGTCACCTTTTTTCCTTCTCAACATGTCAAAACAATTTCCTGCACTCTCTGTGGAATTGCCACCAAGGTTAATTTAGTGTCATAAGTCTGCATTTCCCAAGTATCTCCTCCTGGAAACAGTAAAATACAGTAGAAGCAAAGAATCAGATGAAATTAAAGCATCCTAAGACTCATTGCACCTGTCTGTCTCATCCTTATTATCTGTAAAATAACCTGAGAGTATTACAGAAGAGAGGAGTATAATTTGACAATATTAATATCATCAGTCAATCTTCACCTATGCTGAGATGCACAAATGCCCGTGTTCCCAAAGACGGGAATGCTTTGCTGCGTTAGGAACACGAAGGCAAGAGTGACTGAACACATTGGAAAAACCCTGACACGGGAATTTTGCACTCTGCTGCTTGCTCATTAACGCGTTCCAGAGGAGAGGATAGAGCCCGGAGTGTTGATCAGACAGATCAAGAAATACCAGCTTTAAAGGTAGGATTGATTTGTCCGGATTTTAGCAAAATCAGAGAATATCAGAGAAAATTACCAGTGTGATGCAATAGCTGATGGAGAAGGAGCCGAAGCCCTGGTACCAGCAATGGGGGAGAGGGTGAACTAACCCGGTTCTTTTTCTGATAACATTTCAGACTGACAACTTCTTCAACTTCTGTTTTTGCCTCTCATTACACTTTTCTTTCATCTCTTCCCTACAAGCAGGTCTAATCCCTTGGCCATGTTGCCAAGTCCTTTTCTTTAGATGAAAAAGATGGGACAAGAAACAACAGATGGATATAAACCAACGACGTAGCACAGGGAAGTCATGAGACAATCTGGTGTCACCATGCTCAAGATATTCCTCCTTGCAGTTTTCCGCAGGCACTAATTTCTGTAGACAGCTGCTTGGGGAAGGTTCTCAGAGGTAGGTGTGCCGTAACTCCCACAGCTTGGGAATCTCTGGGCTAGAGGAAAGAGGATATTTTTTCCTCCTTATGTTCCAGAACTCAGTAAAGTCCTACATCCTACACAGAGTACATCGCTGCTGAGATGTTTTTCTAATCCCACCTGCAGTCTCTCTCCATTCCTGTCCATCCCCAGCACTGACAAGGCTCCTTGGAAGTCAGTATTTCCACCAGGAACGACTGAGAGCTGCAGGAACTGCCCAGGAGGTCTAAAAGAGAAAAGAAACTTGAGCTGTAATAAAAATAGTCACTCGATATGAAAAACTTTTTTCAGCAGGCAATAGTCAGTCTAGGAGAAGGCTTCTGAGTAATCTCCTGAGAGAGGGAGGTTCCATTAGGAACCACGGATCCTTCCCTCCTTGTGTCATGGTGAAAACTACAAAACTCGCAGTAACATCAGTGCTATGAGAAAGGAGAGCTGGACGTGTCCCGTGAGCCCCGTGACAATCATCTCTGTATTAAACATTGCTTGGTTCTGCTGCTTGGGCTGAAAAGACAGCTTGGAAATCCTCCATGGGGCCACCAGCACCATGGAACAGTGAGGGACAGGAGCCAGGAGAGAAAAAGCTTGGAAAAGATGCAGTTCCTCCACCTCCAAGAAATTCAGTTGCTTTGCTTGAGGTTGTCATCAACTGCCACCAGACTTATCTTTTGATCTGTGGGCATCTTCTGAGCTCATGGGAGATGGTGGGGATGTGACCTGCTTCTCATGCAGAATAAAGAATGAAGCTATTTGCTATTATCCAGTTCTGTGTGCATTCAGATAGTTGGTGGTTTGGGGATTTTTTGTTTTGGTTGGTTGGTTTTTTTTTAATTTTTGTTTTTGGGGTTTTTTTTGGTGTGTGTTTTTTTAATGTTCTGTTAAAAAAATCATGTACTGCCAAGAGGTTTAACCACGGAATCACAGAATAATTTGGGTTGGAAGGCACCTTCAAGACCATCTGGTTCCAACTCCCCTGCCATGGGGAGGGACAGCTTCCACTATCCCAGGTTGCTCCAAGCCCCGTCCAACCTGGCCTTGGACACTTCCAGGAATGGGGCAGCCACAGCTTCTCTGGGCAACCTGTGCCAGGGCCTCACCCCCCTTACCATAAACAATTTTTTCCTACTATTTGATCTAAACCTGTTCTTCTTCATCTTGAAGCCGTATGAAGCCACTTTTGTTGTCACCGATCACCTCCTTGTTTCTCAGCATCGTTTTCAGGAGGATTTTCTTCATGATGTTGTTGAGAAAAGAGATGAGATTGACAAGACTGTAATTCCCTGTGTCTTCCTTTTTTCCCCTTTTAAAACATGTGGGTTATGTGGGTTCCTTTTCCAGCCAGTGGGAACGATGCCAGACCGGGGAACTGAAGGTGGGTGAACTGTTTCAGATAGTTGGTGTTGATGACACAGAGATGTCAACCCATCAGGAGCTATTCACAAACATTCGTGGGAGATTTCTCTGTCTGCACTTAGCTCTGAGCCAATCCTGTGTCCAGGTTGGAATATAGGAGCTATAATGCAAGGATCAATTAATGCTTCATCAAAGTATATTTTCAGAAGTGGCCAATATTTATTCCATTGGGAAAATGGAATGCCTTTATTTTCCCTGATTTCCCCAAACACTCACTTCTGAAATTTTCTTATTAATATTCGTATTTACAGGTTGGTGACCCATTTAATTCCTGTACAAAATACAAGTTTTTCCTGCCTGTCCCACTCCCTCTTAGAGATGCTGCTGGGAAGGGCCAGCACAAATGAGCTTCCTGTGCTGGATCTTTTCCTGCTTTCATAACCTCACGCCTTTCTGACAGGTGCAAAACCCCAGAGGGCGTCAAGATTAAATTGAAACACTTCCTAAAGCCTTGCAGAGGTGCTTATGTGAGAGGAACCACTGCTAAATTTTCCACAGGCTGAACTCAATTTTTGCCATCAGTAACCACTCCTTTTCCAGTCAAAACAGCAACACAAGTTTAATTTATTTAGTTCAAAGGATGTAAAGGCATTCACTGAAGACTGAATGAATGGTAAAACTGCAATGCAAAAGTAATCTAAAAACTTGAAGAGACACTAAGGGGAGTTAAGTTCTTCCATGAAGATCAGAAACCTCCAGCAGAAATCGTGAAAAGTGACGCTGGGAGAAGCTAAAAGGTATTTTTCCCCTACCCAAACACCTGGATCCCATTCCAGGGATGGAGTAGGTGTCAAATTCTTCAGGACTTGGTCTCACTGAAGAGAGGCAGATATTTACACATAACATAGTATTAAAGACTGGAAATGTCTTTTTTTTGACTAGGCAAGTTGGACCTTGATATTTGCACAGAATTAGCTCTTTTCGTCCTCAGATGAACAATACTTTTTATCTGTATTTTTATCTGAAGGGGAGACTTGTGCAGACACTCCCATGGAGACACACACCAGGCTCAAACCTCTTCCCACGTGCTAAAAAACAGTGGAAGAAAATCCACCTTTGCTATCCTGGTCATTGGTGTGTCCAACTTTTCCATTCAGAGAGTCAGCATTTTATCTCAGAATTAATTGAAATGGAAGAGCTGCAGTGAGGGTTTCATCATCAGGAGGGAAAACAGACAATTTCCCAGACCAGAACAGATCAATTCAATGTCTGGCAGCCTAGAGGGTTGTTCTCCCTTGAAAAATCAACCCACTTTTCCTTCAGAGCAGCAGATGATCCAGTCATTAGCACTTGAGTCCATGACAACCCTTCCCAGCTGATCCTTAGGGCTGTATAAAACAGCACTAACAACTCTGATAGATTTTTTCTTCTTTGTGAGGGAAAGGACACATCATGGTTTGCAAGAAATTGTGCTAGATGCCAATTAAGCCAAGAAATTTTGGAATTTTTGTGGTGAGGATAAGGTCAATATTCAAATCTTTTTTTCTGCAGCATGCTATGGAAGCCTTAAAACACCCACCAAAAAACAAAACCAAAAAAACCACCTCAAACAAACTATAAAGGAAACAAGAGAAAAAGGAATCTCGTCTTCTGCTTTAGCAACCCAGAGGTTCCAACACGCTCAAGAAAAAATCTCTCTTAGGGATGCAGGACTGCTCTGTTGCTCCACCGCTTGCAGGATTTCCTGGGATCATCAGGGAATTGTTTCAGTTCAGTGCCTACAGTCACGTAGGACGTGTCTCGGCCACGAGGACCAGACTTTTGTTACTGATTTATGGGATTTACTCAGGTCCCATAATGATGGGACCGTAAAAATTACAGATACAACTCAACCCATTCCCCACTGCTCGTGGGCACAACACACCAGGACAGCTCCAGGCCACTCACATTGAAAAAGTTTGCCTTGGCCATAGGGACACAAACGCCCTTGTTTGTGCAAGGGGACGTTTTCCATCAAAATATTCAGGAGAAGGCTTTAAAGACTTTGGGAAAGCACAGTTTGCCCTGAGGGACACTGCAGGAGGTTGCACTGTCAGTAGGATCTGAGGGAAGCTGCTTTGTTTTGTTACCTGTAGCACACATTGCAAGTGAGGAACAATCTGAACCGCCCCTGGGTAAGTGACTGCCCAAGAAATGCTACCAAGAGCATTTCATCTGGAATTCTGAACACAGATCAGAGTCTGGAGAGCTTCAGGACAATCCCGAAGCTGTGAAGATGAAAATCAGAACAGAAGTATTTCAAAGTACAATTGCAAAGAATAAGTGTCAGACGAAAGAAGTCGAAGAGTAGAACTGAAGATTAATTTATTTTTTCCTCTTGCCTTGTAGCTTTGGAGGGCTATGAGTCAGAATGAAGTGTTATTCTCCCAAAAACACCTTTGGGGGACTGGCTACAGGTGGGCAAGAAAGGAATGACAGAGCTGGGAGAAAATCAGACCTTGCCTTCAATGAAGTTGGAGAAGAAGAACCAGCTTCCAGGTTCCGAGTGAAATGTGAATGTGGGATGTCAGCAGGACTTTGGCTGATGAAAACGCTTCATAATTTATGTATTTCTTCTGTTCCATAGTACATCTTCCTTCAATCCAGCTGCTCCTTCATTAGACCAAATGCTGGTGCAAGTCTCTGTGGACAGGCTACATCTGGCGTATGAATATGTAATTATATTTCTCTGTGAGCGTCCAGGTAACTGTGACATTCGGTATCTAAGAAGATGATGCGTTATCTAGGTCAAGTTAAAAACAATGGAACAACAACAACAACAAAAAAAAGCCTTCCAGAATTAAAATAAAAACATGTTCTGGTCATCATCTCTTTGGAGGATGTATTTTTGTTGACCTGCCTTACTCAGTTCACTGTTTGGAAGGAAGAAGGAAAGAGGAATAAATGCATGAAAAGCGGTCTCAGAAATGTTTCATACGGAGAAACTTCTTAGGGGATTATGAGAACATGGATTTGCCTCACATCCTCTCAAAATCCACCATGTTTATCACTTTCAAATGAACCTATTTCAAAGCAGATTTGGAACTATTACTTTTACCAACATGCACAAAAGTAATAAAAAAATAAAACTGAAGCTTTAAAATGCTTGGACAGTGTCAATTGTGTAAAAATTATGTTCAAACCTCCTGGTGGGACAAAATCTTTTGCAAAACCCTAAAAAATAAAAGATTTCCAAATATACATCAATTCAGAAGGAAGCAGAAACTTCAGCCTTACATGTTTTCTCTAAAAGAGATCAAAGCAAGAATCTCAAATTTGGGCACTCTGAGACTGGAGAAGAATTGAACTCCAGAGCTGACATTGACAATTCTGACCCACGTCTACGTTTCTCAGAAAAGTGTGATCTGAATTTCTTTCTCAAACCATGCCCCGAGCAAGCTGAGCTCTATTCCAAAGAGCTGTGCTCTGCACTGTGGAAACAAAAAAGATTTCAGGCAAGAATAAGAGTCTGAACCACAACCTGAGACTCGTCTTACCTTTGCTGGAGGTCCTGAAGCTCATTCTCATTTCCCTCCCATACACATATGAATTTTTAATCTGGCGAGCAGCAGTGCCTGTACTGCTGAGAACTGGAACTGAATGATGAGTCAAACTCGTCTAATCAAACTTGCTTTCCTGCTCAGCATCAAACTGCCTGCTCTGGCTGCCACATTCCTGCCATCTGCCCCTCTGGAAAATCTATTATGACCACTACCATCCCTTTAATGATGTGGAAGGACTCATGGTCTGGGCGTCTGGAGGTAGGACCTGTGTTTCTCCTCCGCACCAGGAGCTCTGGGCGTGCACTCCCAAGTTCTTCTGCACAGAAATATGGAGAGGATGGATGGATGAGACTTTTGTACTGAGGTCAATGTGATTTTCTGGGCAGGCTTATGGGGTCTGACTCAAATCTGATTTCACTGTTATGATATCACATGTCATTTAGCTAATCATGGCTCTAATTTTCATACAGCACCTTCTGGCCACAGGCAGACATGGAATTTCAGAGCTACTCCACGGAAATAGGTATGGGGGTTATCTGACCATGCCTCTGCCACCAAGGGAATTGAATAAAAGGGAAAAGGCTCCCAAAATGCAGCTGGAAATAGCTCAGCAGAAAGCTGGTGAGCAAAGGGGCAGCCACAGTCCTCACTGGACTGGTTCAGGGACACACGGCTGGGGTTTGAGGTTGGATGGGGCTTGGAGCAACCTGGTCTGGTGGAAGATGTCCCTGCCCACGGCAGGGAGGTGGAACTGGAGGATCTTGAAGGTCCTGTCCAACAAAAACCATTCTGTGACTCTCTGGTTGTAAACCAGTGCCTTTCTCCCCTCACTAAATGAGTGCCTGGAGGGAGTGGATCCCTGTACCTCAGGAAATGAAGCCTCACTATCTCCACATGCACACTCTTTATTAGTCAGCTCTGGATCCACCCCTCAGCTGCTTTGCCAAGTATTCTCCCAATCCTTTCATTCTCTTCCCTAGGCAAAAATATTTCAGTTTATGCCCTTGTTCATCACCAGCCTGACTTACCCCTGTGTTTATGCAGCTTGTGGCTCTGACCTTTCCAGTGACTTGAACATTTGTAGCACTTTCTTACATTAGAAGTTCCACAATCCCCTTTTCTGTCCCATACTCGCTTGCCTTTATCTTTGCCTGGGCTTTCATTCTCCTAGACATCACCCCAAAGGGGTCAGCAACCCCAGCCCTGGGCAAACCTTTTATAAAGGGCTTGAGAAACTCACAGTTGTTCCACCTTTTAAGTTTTATTGATCTCTATAAAAAGCTCAGCTGCTCTGTTAAGGGCGTTATGTGGATGAACGCACACAAATGATGATTCCAGCCAGAGGAGGGAAAAAAATAAAAGGAATAAAGTTTAAAATTTTTAACTGTTCAATGGGTAAAAATTACGCACAAAATCAGAGTTGCACATTGGCTTCCAACCCTCATTCTCTCGTCACCAGGTTTTGAGGTGTCTCCCTGCTCCTCTCAGGAGTGGGTTGGTGGGTCAGGAGAGAGATTTGATGGTGTTCAAGTGCCCAGAGAGATGTGGAGATGCCTGGAGAAAACTTCAGACCTGTTTTCACCTGAATTGCACACAAATATTAAGGATCCAATCTTTAAAGATCCATCTGGAGATGCTCACAGGAGGAACCACACTGTCCTCTCTTCTGTGTTCCACAGAGAGACGTGGACATGAGAAATGACTCAGATTTAAGCTGGGCTGAGTCACCCCTGAAAGATGCTGAGCTTTTCTACCCAAAATCCCTCAAATCCTCGTCACTAAAAGGATAATAAGCTCCCCACCCTTGCCTCTGTGTGTGTTCATCTCATCTCCTCAGATGGCAGTTTGCTCGGGAAGGAATTATCTCTGACTAAGTATTTTCAAGTGGCACAAAGCATAATGTAATTAATCACATTTTGTTCAACAATGTAAATTAGGAAAACAGCAACAAACATCCTGGAAGTTTAACAGTTTTTGTGTCTTGGAAGAGGTGGCCTGAAAACCTGCCTGTGACCCTTAGGGAAGTTTTGGTGCAGGGTGCATTCGCCCCATCCTACATCCAGCAAAAATATCCCATTCCATAGCACATTTATGGCCACATTTTAGTAACACACAGAAACTCGCAGAAAAATAACAAAGAAAGCAATTCAGGTGGGCGCATCTGAGATGAAAGAGCAGAGGAAAAATACAACACAATAGGCCTATAAAGAGACAATTAATTGAGGGAATAAACTGAAAAGAAACCAGCGCAGGTCCACCCCTGAGCTCTGCCACTCAGATTCTGATTCTGCCTTTGTCGTGGTGTCACTGGTAACCACCAGGTGCCCCAGGGATGTATTCAGCATAATTCAACCAGTTTGTTGTCATCAACAAGTGAGGTTAGGTGAGCTGTATGTTAGAATTATTTTATAGAGGAAGAAAAAAAATCCCACCTTTTCTCCAGGTATATACAAAGAGAACATTCCATCAGCACCTTCCTCTTGCTTTGGGCAATTTGGCAGCTACAGATGTTAGTAAAGCAAGCAGACTATCAATTGTGTCTTAATTTTTTCTCTGGAATAAAAAGCGAATCAATACACAATTAACTAAAAATATGCTGCAATAAAAATACTCTTTTCAGTGCTAGGAAATATTGAAGTGCAATTTTCCTCCTGGAATAGAGTCAAAGACCTCTTAACTTCCAGCTAAAGCAACACCATTTTATTGTCCCCTTCTGCCTTCTGAGCTTCTCCCGTGGTCACTGTTCTGGGTAGTCCTTGCTGTCCTTTATGGCAGGTCCACTTCTCTCCTCTGTTCATATTCTCTTCTTGCTCTCAGCATCATAAAATCAGAGAATGGTTTGGGCTGGGAGGGACCTAAAAAACATCCAGTTCCACCCCCGCCATGGACAGGGACACCTTCCACTTGACCAAGTTGCTTAAGGCCTCATCCAACCTGGCCTTGAATGTTTAACCAACATTTTCAGACTCACCTTCCCAGGAAATCCAGCTCAAACTGGATTGTTTCATCCCATTCCTCTCTCCAACAGCTGGTGAATTCTTGGGCTAATTTCAGAAAACTCTTGACAAGCACAGGAAGCTGGAGGAGAGCCTCATGCAAAGAAGTGGCTGTTGCACGTCAGCTTTTACCGGATAATAAGGAGCCCACATCTGAGAGGTACAATCAGAAAGGTATTTGGAACACTCACGTCTGAAAGCTTTGATCACACCCCGGGTCAGTCAAGACAGACAAATCCAGGGGATTTCACTGATCAAACAGGTTTGGGTTTGCAATATCATCTTCTACCATTTCGAAAGGTGCAGCTGCTGCCAGATTAACAAAATCAAAGACTGATTTGTGCTGCCATCAAAAGGGACAGTCCCACTTGTTCTGGCGTCCCTGGTGGTGTGTTCGCACAGCCTCCCACGTGTCAGCTCTGGCAAGTGTGGTCACACCCAGCGACTGCTCCACTCACTGATCCAGCAGAAAACCACAAATTTTCCACAAGAAGAGGCAGAGGGAAAGGTGATCCCATCTGTGCTCACATCCATGGAGAGAATCCTGTGCCTTTGGCTCGGGAGGCACCAACTCAAGCCAAATGTAAAGTCACAAACTGGCAGATTCCTGAAAGCCCTGGACAACGCTTGGTCCCCTTTTTCCTAAAACCGTGGATTTTTACACAAAGCCATGTGCACACACAATGGGAAAATTGTGGGAATTGATGCTTGAAGGTGGAGCTGGTACAGAAGGAGCATTAATGTGATCTTGGGACCAGGGGCATTCCATTCCGCGCCTTCTCTGACTGCATCCCATCTACTCAGCTCCCTCTCTGCAGTTTTCCCATGCTGATTCCTGTGGGGAGATTACCCTTGTGCAGGATTCAGCACCCAAGGAAGGTCTCTGCCAGCTTTCCCACCCCGTGGGCACCACAAAAACCTCAAGGCCACGGTGAACGTCACTGATGTGTCAGCTGTCGTGAGGTGTCCTGCAATGTAAGAAAGGCCCTCATGGTGTGTTAAGGGATGGCGTGGAAAAATCGTGACTGAAGGGAAACTTGAGGGGCCAAAAGATGCTGAAAAAGGCAATAATCATTTAAACTCCCTTCAAAAACAAAGAGCCTATCACAGACACCAGGAGAGAGATTTCATGCTAAGTTGTGCAAGCTCTTTGCTGGATGATGCTGCTGGTGCTTGCACGGATTTAGGAAGTGTTCGGATAAACTCACAGGGGAAAAATCCACATGGTGCTTCCTGGTACCATCACCTCAGCTCTTGTTCAGAAGGTCTCTGAGCCCTGCCCAGCTCGGGGTAGCCCAGGGATGTATTTTCAGTGCATTTACTCAGCTCTTGCCCTCCCCTTGACATCTGTCTTGGCCGCTCAGGGCTGCACTGTCCTTTGTTCCGACCCATCCCTGCAGTTTTTCCATCCCAGGGAAAGGCTCCTGCGCCGATGTCTGAGGGATCACACAGTGGGAACTGGCTGATTTTCTGCCCCCAACTCACTCCGGGCTGTTCCCTTCCCCTCGGCAGCATCCCTCTCTCTCCCCTCGGCTCAGGGCTCTCTTTCCTGAGCCAGAAGTGAAAATTCAGCTCCTCTGCACCCCCTGCCTTGTCCTCCCCTCCCCTCCCCTCCTTCGCTCACAACTTTCCCTGCTGCTGTCCCGTTTTCCACAGCGGGCAGCCCACACCAGCACAGAGATGCCAAACAAAGGGGCTGACGTTATGCTCGTTGCCCACCAGCTCCTCCGAGTTCTGCCAGAACTTTGGTATTAGAGCTGCTGGGATTTTTAAATTCCCTTTTAAACCCCGCCTGGAATTTGTTGAACAATTGTCATTAACAGGGAAGGATCTTGGTCTCTATTTAAGACCGCTGTGAATCAGAATGGAGAATGATGAAATTCAGAGTGGGGCTGTCTCCCCCCTCCTGTCTACCGCGTTTTTGTCCCTTTTCCTGCCCTTTCCTGCAGCTGGTGGGGCTCTCTGAGCCTGGGAAGGAGCAGAAGGAAAATCCATGCGAGGATGCAGCTAAACCTGCCCCACACACCTTGTGCCCACCGGCAGCACCAGCAGCTCCCCCACGCCCCACAAAATGACAAAGGAACCTTGATTACTGACTCACCACGCCAGCTGAAGGAGAGGGGAGGGAGGAAAATAATGCATTTATAATAGTGGGCTCTGAGCCTGCTGGGAGATTGGCTGGCATTTCGGCAGCTGAGGGGGCTGCCCCGTGCCTGAGCTGTCGCACTGACTCACCTGCCACAGCAGCAGCTCTCAAAGGCACCTCGGCAGGAGTGGGAGAGGGAGAAGCAGGGGATGGAGGAAGATGCACGCCCCACAGACGTGCAGAGGGAGGGTCTCTGCTGCCTCCCCTCCCAGTTCTACCCCACAGATGCACATGTGTCACTCACTCACACTCACTCTCACACTCACTTTCAGGTATCACTCTCCTTTACTCAGAAGCAGGACAAAAATTCCTGTTACTTCTCAGCTCCCCATCCACGTTTGTCACAGGATAACACGGCGTGAAAAAGTTCAAAAGTGAGAAAAACAATTGTTCTATCTCACCTGCTGCCTCGCCTCACCAAAATGTCACTTTTTTCCTGCACAGGAGCCCACAGAACTGTTTTTTCTGGGTGCTGGACCCAGCCTTGGGACAGGAGCATTTTCTCCTCACCAGGGGCTGACCATAACCATCCCTGTTGAGTCAGTGCAGTCCCTTGCCCTGAATACTGAGTCAGGACACAAATTCTGGGTTTCTACAGAACCTTCAAACTCCCTTTCCAATATTCATAAGTGATTCCAGCACGCTATGGATAAAATCTGTGTTCATTGAAACACCAGCTACCTTTTCTCTTTGGGAATTTCCCCAGTGTTTTAGGACCATGGGGTGAGCTCCTCTTCCTACCTTGGGTGCTGCTCCCTCTTTCTGCCATCTTACTCCTCTTTCCTTTTCCGCTTAATAATTTTCATGCCATATCTGGCTGCTCCAGCCCATTTCCATGTATTATTCCCTCCATCCTTGCTACTTCCTCCTGCTTTTGCAAGTCCCCTGTATGAAAAAAAAGACACCTGAGTATCTGTCCTTTGCATTGCCAAATCATCTGAAAATAAATGGGAAAAGGGGGAGTTTTCCTGTGTTTTTTCACCACTTTATTTCACGAGCAGATACCTTCTGCATTTAAACTTTATCCACTGCTCAGGGCCCAGCCTGCTCACCTCACCGCTAATGGCATCCTCAAAGGATTCAGTGCTGCTCTGAAGGTGCGGGAATGCAGCCCTGGGTGGAAAAGGAGAGCTTTGATATGGGGTATCAAAGAGACCAGTAAGGAAGGGTGAGGTAAAACGCCTCTAGGTCTGAGAAAGGAACGTCAGTGGTGCAGAGGGGTGGTAGGTAAGAGGTAATTAGCAGGAAAAAGGGGGTGGATAACCAGGATGATCCTTTGGATTCCGTCACCTGACTGGTTAAAGCACCTCTTGCCCTTGAAGGCTGAGCCCAGCCTCACAATGAGGTTTTCCTGTGCGTTTGCAGCTCCCAAATGCTTCCAGATTAATATGAATTCTGACTGATAATTGATAATTGTACATTCTGATAAGTTTCCTCTCATTTCCAGTCCTCCTACAACCCAGAAAGCACCAGAATCCCCAGAACATCATTATTCAGGACATTAAACCCCCAAAGGAGAAATCTAACAGTAGACAAGCTGCAAACCACAGGACTTCCATCCAACGCAAACAAAACCTCAATGAGAGAGAAAGGAAAGAAACCACTAATTCCGAGGAATTTTGTTCCTCCTTCCAACACCGTGAGAACATGAGTGAAGCTTTTTCCGTTCTCCCTACACGGAGCACTCCAGTGTTTGATTTCTACCCTGAGGCCTTGTTTGCTGCCTTGCTTCTGAGTCAGACTTGACTGGCACAAGCGTGATTGGGCAAAGCTTGCAGTTGGTTCGCTCCTGGCAAAAGGAAAAGAAACAAAAGGGTAAAAAAATAAGGGAAAAAAAAAACCCATCCCAGAGGAGAGAAGGGAGGGAACACCACAAAGCCACAAAGGAATTTAAGAGTTTGGGGAAATGTTGGTAGCTCTATGTTCATTTCCAAGGGTTGCTCCTTTCCTATCCAATCAATACTGAGCCGGGAATAACTCCCCAGGATTGATGTGCACACTACACTGAGTTATTTCATTTCAGTATGCACTGGAAAATCATTTCAGCTGTGTTTCCTGGTGGCTGGTACTGCTCCTTCCACCTCTGACGCACTGGGTTTGGCTGGGAAGCTCTGCACAGAGGAGAGAATGGAATTAAAAACATTGGAGAAAAGTCAAAACAAAGAGGAACCCTTCAAAAAAATGGAACGGGGGAAGATGAGGCAGCCAGATGGCAAAGGGAGAAGTAAAGAGATGGGTTTGTGCTGGGAAGTGTGGTTTAGTGTCCAGAACTCAGCTGGTTTTCCCTCGGGTCTTGATTTTCTGGCTATTTTCCTCCTGTGTTGGTGTCTCTGGTTGGCAGGATGATGGCTTGAACACTTTCCTTTCCAGGCTCTGCTTTCATCTTCCCAAACTGAGGGAGATGGGAGTTTCCCATGCTCTCCTGTGCCAACTCCAGAGTTTTTACCAGAGGCAAATATCCCCATGTCAATATTGTAAATCACTTCTCTGTTATGAAAAGTTATTTTTAGTGGAGGGAAGACCCTGGCTGGCAGCAGAACAGTTCCCTTTGCTCAGCTCTTCATGCCAACAGCCAAATTTGATAAGCAGAGCTGTACTTTTCTTCAGGGAGTCACAGGTCAGGCATTTTCCTGGTGTGGTACCAAGCTGGTCAGAAAGGAATGCCAGCACAAATAAAAACAGGGTGTTTTTGGGAGTCATGGATTTACCTCCGCTGCCTGGCTGAGTGCTTCTCCCACATCTTTGCTGCAGCAGAGCAACCTCCTGGCCCTGCAGCCATGTGCTGTCCAGCAGGGGATTGTGGGGATCCATTGTGCATTCCCCCACAAATTCTGGGAATTGACCTCCCAGCACGTCAAGGGAGGGGGTTCTGCCCCTCTGCTCCACTCAGGTGAGGCCCCATCTGCAGAGCGGCCTCCAGCCCTGGGCCCAGCACAGGAAGGACGAGGAGCTGCTGGAGTGAGTCCAGAGGAGGCACCAGGATGATCAGAGGGATGGAGCAGCTCTGCTGGGAGGAAAGGCTGGGACAATTGGGATTGTTCAGCCTGGAAAAGAGAAGGTTTCAGTGGTCTTCCAGTACTTGGAGAGAGCTTACAGGAAAGTTCTGGAGAGACCTTTTACGAGGATATGGAGTGACAGGACAAGGGGGAATAGCCCTGAGCTGAAAGTGGGCAGGTTTATGTTAGATATTTTGGAGAAATTCTTCCCTGTGAGGGTGGTGAGGTCCTGGCACAGGTTGCCCAGAGAAGCTGTGGCTGCCCCATCCCTGGAAGTGTCCAAGGCCAGGCTGGACAGGGCTTGGAGCAACCTGGGATAGTGGAAGCTGTCCCTGCCCATGGCAGGAGGTTGGAACAAAACAGTTTTTAATGTCCCTTCCAACCCAAACCATTCCATGATTCTATGACCTTCTTCCATAATGTGATGAGTCTGGCAGTGCGACCCCACTGACTGACAGCTGCCCAAGGAAATCCGCACGCAGCAGCTTCATGGGAAGGTGGCAGGGAAGCAGGAGTGCCTTTCCCTTCTCCTTTTCCCTGATCTAAGTTCTGAGTTGTGGGACCTAACTGCCATCTACTTTGCTGCCCATCCTTTGCAGATTTCTTTCAGCATGAATTGCTTCTTAGACTCTCTTTTGCATTACATTGACACATTTGAATTTATTCCTCTGAATCTCCGCACATCCAGCATAATTTCAGTCTTTTCTGCCACCAGTTCTCAATTATGAGCCATCCCATCTACTTTTCTTCCTTTGCTCATTGGTTCAACCCTTGGTGCTTCAGGCACCTTTGAAAAAGAAGTTATGAATATGTTAAGAACTGACTTTATAACTAAGATAATTAAAACCTCTATGGGTCCTGTTTCTATTCCATCCTCTGTGCTATGCCTGACCTGCTACCCACGGTTTTTTTGCCTGGTTTCCAGTCCACACATTAGTGAAAATAAATCCAAACTTCCCTAAATTATTGCTTTGAGCAAGTTTTGTGAGACACACAGGCTTTTTGACATTTTCTGGGTCTGGATTAACCCTTAATGCAGCAGAAAAATGTTCCTTAGATTAACTTGCTGGATTGCTGGTCCTCCTTGTCTTGATCTTTGTTGATAGGTGGTTCTTGTGGTGCTTTATTTTTTTTTCCTGCTGGATTTGCAGCTCGTTCCAGAGGAAGCCCAGGGTAGGAATGAAGTGTCAATCAGCTTCCCCACCAGCTGGCCTGTGAATAATCAAAGCTTTAGCCATGCATAGCTAACATTTTATAAGGATGTCCTGGATGAGCACGGCAACAAAAAGCCCTCCAAGCCTCTCCCTTCCCAGCCCTCTCACCGAGAAGTCAATAAATCCTCTTAGCCACCACAGCAGCAGCTCCCCAGCCCTACAGAGGGACACAAGGAGCTGACCTTCTTGCCTCTGCCGGTGTCAGAATCAGTGTGAGAAGTTCCTCTCCCACACACAGCACTCGACTCTACACTTCTTATCCCACTGGGAATGCAGGCACAGCACACGCCCCCACATCCATCGCAGGCAGTCGAGCACACCAGGCGAGATGCTGTTACCTAGGCAATGGTTATCACAAGTCTCTGGGAAGGGGAGTCGGGGGAGAGGTGCAGGACAATGCAGGACTGGGGAAGGAGAAAATAAAGACAACACAAGGGATCAAAACTGAGAGATAAGGCTTGAAGTGTGATGATAGGGGCAGCAGCTGGGACAGGGAGACTGGGTGTTGGAATTATTATTATAATTTTTTTTTTAATTTGAAACTCAGTTCTGAGATGGACAGAAATGCTTTGATTTCTTACCAGCCTGAGAAACGCTGCCAGCCTGTAGGTTTGGGATCTAACCTTTGCAGAAGGGCAGGGCGCTGGTCAGACCCCCTGTGGTGTCATGGCTGGTCAAGATTTTGGACCAAGGCTGGTCCTTCATACAGCTGGGCCTGAGGGAAATCCAAGAGGAGGTGTTGCCTGAAGCTTTTTTTTCAGGTTTCCCCATAGCGAAAGTGGCTTTTCTCTTGCTGGTCTTCACCCCAGACTCTGTCTTTTTAAACCAGCCCCAAATGGAGCAACAATGAGTTTATGGCAAAACCTTCCCTAAGGAGAAATCCTTGTTAGAAAAGTTGATCCCAAGCATCAATACATGGATCACACAGGGATAATGCAAGAGTGCTACTGCAGTGTTAATGAGCACATCTGGGAAGCCTCAAAGCCTTTCAGAGGCAACATCTGAACTGTTTTATGGTGTGTTTAAGAACAAATTGTTCCCTGAGAGGGTGCTGAGGCCCTGGCACAAGCTGCCCAGAGAAGCTGTGGCTGCCCCATCCCTGGAAGTGTCCAAGGCCAGGCTGGACAAGGCTCTGAGCAACCTGGGATAGTGGAAGGTGTCCCTGCCCATGGCAGGGGGTTGGAACGAGATGGGCTTTAAGGTCCCTTCACAGCCATTCTGTGATTATGATTTCAGCCACAGCAGGACTGTTTAAGAGCCCTCTGCATGGAGCTCAGCGGGCATCATGTGAATGTGGGAGACAAAACAGGATGAAATCCTTCCCCTTCCTCTTCGAGCATTTCTGTGTGATGCTTGTGAAAGTAAAGGAAACGTTGGGAAGTGGGGGAAGACAAAGCTCTGCTTGCAGGTTTTGTTGTCAGTTGTTTTCAAACCAACAAGAAAGGAAATGTGGAAAGGAGGGCTTTAAAAAGAAAAGGAAAAAAAACAGAAAACACCCCACACACAATTAAAAAAAAAATAAAATAAATACCTCCCCTCCCTGGCAGCTCAGTGTCACAGGGCAGGGAGGCATTTTCCTTGCTTGCAGCATTTCCTGTGTCCGCCTTCCCACTGGGTCTTTCTGGATTTGTGAAAGGGAAAGGATGTTGTGCACAAAAGGGACCAAGCTGCCTGGGCGGAAAAGCAATGGGGGAGGACCAAAGAGAGGGAAAAAGGAGTCAGGAATAATAAAGGACGCACAAACATCTTGTGCTAAGTAGAGGGGTTTGGAGCACTTAAGCGTTTAAGCCCCTTGTTGGATTGTTTATTCTTGCCCAAAACAGGAATTCTGATTGGTGACCAAAACAGCATTTTGATGGTTACCAAGGGGGTGGAAAGAGGGAGGTGGGGTAGGAATGAGGCATTTTCTGTGCATGGCTTTGAGGGAGATTCAGTATGGCAGGAAAAGAGAGGCCTTGTTAGCACAGCATCGGGGTGGTCCTTGTGATGGACAAACCAGACAGGAATCCTTGGCATGGCTCAGCACCACCCCGGCTTTGCTGTGCAGTAAGGCAGGAATCCTCCAAAGGAGGAGACAGCTCTTCCAAATCCTCCAAAGAACCTGGAGAGAGCACTGGGATCCCTCCTGGAGTTAAAGTGCTCACAGACCAACACACAGCCTGAGAGATTTGGGGAGTAAGAGGTTGTTTAAATTCAGGAGTGATGTAATAGCAGTGGCACTGAAGCACGGGGGTTGGATTAGTGGTGTATGGCCTGAACCAGGCTTTTGACATATCCAGCAGTCCCAGTTTCCAGGACATCCAGAAACCCCCAGATCCAATCCCAAAAGGCAGGCTGGAAGGTTCCTAAAAGCAGTGCTAGAAGAGGTTACCCTGTTAGCGTGATGTGGTATTTTGTCCCCAGTGAATCCAGCAGTGTGGAAAAAGGTCTCTGTGTTGAGTTTAGTTTCTAATCCACATCTCTTCCGTGGTTTCAGTTCTGTTTAACTCCAGCACACCAAAATTTGCCAGGCCAACGAGGAACAGCAGTGCATGATTGCAGAGACAAACTTATATTTGGATGGACATTCCTGTCCACCTTGGACTCACTTCTTGTAGAACATTTCTTCCAGGGAAGTTGCACTGGATGTCGCTAATCTAGGTAAAAACAAGACTTTTGCAGGCAAAACTCTGGAACTGCCCAGGAAGTGATGGAGTCACCATCCCTGGGGGGATTTAAAAAAGGTGTAGATGGGGATGTGGTTTATTGGTGGCTTGGCAGTGCTGGATTAACAGTTGGACTCAATGACATTAAAGATCTTTTCCAACCTAAACAATTCTATTATTCCATGATTCCACGACTCTGTGATTCAAAGATTCTATGAACAGCTCACTAGCAAACACCATGAATTCCTGCCTAGAATATCACCCATTTCTGTGAGATGGAAAGGTTTGCTGGAGCTTTCACAGTCTCAAAATGCATTTCCATACCATGCCTTTTAGACAGCGATGATTTAAGAACTTCTATTCTCTGCCATGAGTCACTTTGCAAAGAAAACTCTGGTGAAATCTGAAAACCTTAATTTCAATCCGAGATTTGGAGCCTGGCTGTCCTTATCTCCCCCTGCAGTCCATGGAAGAGATACCTCACTCCAGAGAGTGATGCGGGGACCTGGTCTTGTTTGGGTAGAAATGTTTGGGTAGGTGGGAAGTGTTCAGTCCATACGAGGATGTCTGGTTATCTCTGGTTTTAGCACAGGCACCAACCTGAAATGACCTCAGTCAAGGCCAGCTCGTTGGATTGTTTGCACGGACTTCTTTGAGCAATACAGATGAAGCACCCAGGACAGGGCAGGAGAAGCAGAAATGTGCTCAAACAACTCGTTCTAAAAGCTGCTCCACAGTCCTTAACCCTGATGTATTCCTGCTGCCTTGACAAATCCTCGTCTCTGACTATTAATCATATTTAGGCAACCCAGAAGTTGTTATCCCACCATTAACCCTGGACTGCGTGTTCTTTGCTTCGCTTGCAGAGTCTTTAAAGAGCGAGAAGATGCTGCATCTATTCAAACACCTCCAACAAGCACTGTGAGTAAGCAGCCCTCGGTCCTTGCCGAGGAGTTTTAGAGAGTGAGTCTTTAAAAAAGTAATTTATGGAGAGGGGTTTTGTGTTAGAACAGTCATCGCTGCTGAGCTCAGTTGAATGGGAAAGGAGGAAGTGCAAGTAGAGAAAAAGAATTCCAGAAAAATAAAGACATAAAGGACAAATAACATCAGCCAACATAAGGGACCAGTGAGTGGTCAAAGTGTTTGCATGTAAGTGTTTGTGTCAGAAACAAAACCTTAGAACGTTCGAGGAAGCACAACTATGAGGTTTCTTCCTGGACTGGGAATGTGTCCCTGCTTGTGACAGGGGGTTGGAACTGGGTGATCTTGAACGCCCCTTCCAACTCAAACCATTCTGTGATTCTCGCTGCCGACATCTGCTGGGCTTCCCGGGCAATCCTGGAAGAGTTATAAAAGCAACACACAGGAGTACAAAACATTTACAACAAGTAGGCCAAACAGTTGGATTTCAAGCTGATAGAAGCTGACAATTTGCAGACATAACAGGTAAATTAGTTACACCAGGAACATTTATCATAATCAGCCGTGGAGTGTGAGCAGTCCTCCAGGAGGAAAAGCAAATACCCAAAGAAGGATGCTGTCGAAGTTTTTTAAGTATTTCCAGAAAAACAGCTGCTAAGAAAAAAAACCCAAAAAACAGACAGGTCCAGGAAAAGACAGAAGAACACAGAGAAACACTGAGACTGGAGCTGAATATCAGAGTCTCCTTAAACAGGGAGGCTACCAAAGTCTCATATGTGACTGTGACCAACAGCCCACAACAATCTTTTTAGCAAAAGTCTATCTGGATCTGATCTGTTCCTTACAGATATTTATTATATGAAAATTTCTAACTCATCTCTATATGATTAAAAAAAAACCACAAGACAAAAATCATAGAAAGCATCTTCTTTTCTTTCTCCATTTTGTCTTCCTTTTAATCCGACACGAATCAAAAAGGTGCTGCCCTAAACACCAAGGATTTGACTGGAGCTGTTGAACCCTTAACTTGAGAAAGGGGCTTCAACTTGTGCATGGTGACACCAAAATATAAATTTAATTTCCATTGCGTGCCCATCACATCTCTCTGCCAAGGAGAACACACCTCACACACCTGGAGTCTCCAGCCCTCCTGCTCTCATTCCTCTGGCTGAAATCTCAGCTCGCTGAGAGGATTGATTTAGTGTACACATCTTTTTTTTTTTGCTGATGTTGTTTTATCCCTTGTCTCTAAAGGGAATGTATTATCTTTAACTCTTCTCAGAGCACTCAAGATGAGGGGAAAGCAGTTGAAAATAAATTAGACTAAAATAAACTCCGATTGGAAATGCTAAGTACTGCATGTTCCTGCTTTGGGAAAATGAAATACTTCATTCACATTCCTGAAACAGGACTTGGGACCATTTCAAGTGTTGTGACTTTTTTTAAATCCTCCAAAAATAGTGAGCGAGTGTTATAAATTCTTACTTTTCTCATATGATAAGGAATGAATTCATTATTAACAGAGCTTTCCTCTCTATGCATTTAATCAGAGCTGGACTTCATTAACTAAAATGAACACATATTACAAGTGATTTTTGTCAAGTGCCTTTTGGACTGGTCACTGGGGACCACCTGAACACATCTGTGCTGTAATTAATAATATCAAGATTGAAATGTTGTTGCACCTACCATACCTTTAAAGGTGATTTTGGCTTTCTGATAAAAGCTGGGTTTATTCTGATTTGGAAGAGAATCATACATACAAAGGATGGTTTGTGTTGGAAGGGACCTTAAAGCCCATCCAGTTCCATCTCCCTGCCATGGGCAGGGGCACCTTCCACTATCCCAGGTTGCTCCAAGCCCCGTCCAGCCTGGCCTTGGAGATTTCCAGGGATGGGGCATCCACAGCTTCAGGAATTTTCCAGGGATTTCTATAATTTACAAATAGGTAGAGGGACAGACTGAACTGGGGAATCCAGAGCTGATGTGGACTCCCCCTTCCTTTGTGTGTTATTTGTGGTCCCAAATTCATTTTGCTGAGAGCTCCTGCTCCCCTTGTCTTTTTTCCAGGGACAACATTCACGTAGATTAAGCTCAGACAATACAGCAAAGTGCAAGAAAATTACATACTGCAAGACCCTTCCCTTGAGGAATGACATTCCAGAATGAGCCACAGGATTTTCCACATATGGGGGTGGATGCTGAGGTCCCCTGGTGGTACAGAGGTTCCAGAGAAGTCCCTCTCCCATAACTCCATTTGTCCAACATATTTTCTCCTCTTTCCCCCCTATTTACCGCACCCCATCTGGTCCCCTTAAACCTTTAAATAATTCCTCCCTCCCCTCCCTGCCTGCTTCACCTTAAAACCCATGGTCTGCCCTTCCAGGTCACATTCCCCTCCTGAACTGTTCTTCTCCAAAGTTCCCCAGCTGGTCCTTGCAATCTCCATCCCTCTTTATGCACCATTCCCTGTGTCCTTGTCCTGACTAAAAGGCCTGGGGATGACCAACAGCTGCTGTAACCTGAGACCTTGAAGTGTAAAGCTTTGAAAATAGAGCAGGGACATCTCATTTCTTTTTTGAGGTTTCCCCACAGAGGAGTCAGGCAGGAAGTAGGGAAATAAAAGAGCAGGAAGAAATGTCTGTCACAAAGATTCTTTGCCCCTTACACCTTTTCCTTCTTATCCCTAAGGCTCCTCTACTCCTTTCTTACCAGACATAACGGGGAAGGGTAATGGGGTGTCTGTAGGGGAACTGTGTCCAGCTCCACAGCCTGATAACTTCTGCAGTAAGGTGAAGAATAATGCACACAGAGCAAATTCCTGCTGAGATTTTGCTGTGTCACTCAGTGCACTTGGCAGAAACACAGCGCAGGTCTGAGAACCCTGGGATGATTAAATTGCAATAAATGCTACCATGAAAAAGATGCTTGTAGATGGTTTGAATCTGCTATGTTGTAGAATTGTTAAAAATAGATGAAAGTATTAATTAATGGCTATAACAAAGTCACCACTTATACCAGCCTCTTAGGGTATTCTGTTGAGATGCCCTCCCCAAATTTAAAAGAGTGATGAAGATGATTGTCCCAAGCTTAGATGAGGAAAACACTGTAGGCAACACTGCAAATTATTTCTGTTGTGTCTCATCACGCAGCTTCTGTTGTGGTGCTCACAAGTCGTTCCCACCTAATTTTGTTAAGTGACAAGCTCTGACCTTTGTGTTTCTGATAAGCCCCATTTGTTTCACTGATACCCAGCCAAACCTACCTAATTTTTCACTTCGGGCCAGCTGACAGGACCCGGGTTAGGCTGTGGCTGGGGAGCACTCCAGGTTCTCAGACCTGTCAAGTCCCCTGTTGAATGAGAAGCTCCTCGTGCTGACTCTCACCTTGTGTTACTCAGCAGCCTGGCTGGTGTAAAACTCTCTTCCAGCTCCATCCTGCTCTGCAGTGCAGCCATCCTGAGCCCCCAGGCGATGGTGCAGAGCAGGGGATGGCTGTGGGTGCAGCAGGTGGCAGGGCATGGTGCTCAGCAGAGCCGTTCTAAATGTTGTCCCCTTCCCTGCTGCTGCTGGCACCTGGCCTCCCTCTCTGTGTGCACGGCTGTGCCCTCCAGTCTTGCCTGCAGGAGAGTGGGATGGACAACAGGGATGGACAACAGGGATGGACAACAGGGATGATCAGACACAGGGGTCATCTCTGAGCACACTTTTTCCTCCGTGCCAGAGCTATGAAAAGAGAGCACTGCTGAGTGAGAATCCAACAGCTTGGCCAAAGAGCCTCCCTTTCAGCCCCTCCACGCAGCAGTGTTTGCTATTCCCACATCCCCCACCCCTCCAAAGAGCAGAGACAAGCCTGATAATTCAGGCCTGTCCCTTCAGCCCTCTGCCCATTGTTGTCCTTCTTCCCACGTTGTTTCTTTCCTTGGAAAACTCCTCTTCAGCCCTTCCCAGGTTTCACTCATCATCAGTCAGAACAACAACCTTTGATTTTGGTGACGCCCTGGCACAGGTTCCCAGAGATGTTGTGGATTCCTCATCCCTGGAGCATTCAAGGCCAGTCTGGATGGGGCTCTGAGGAAGCTGGAAGATATCCCTGCCCATGGCAGGGGGTTGGAACAAGATGATCTTTAAGGTCCTTTCCAAGCCAAACCATTCTGTACTTGATGATTTTGTGATTTTGCTCACAGCACTCAAGCAGAGCTGTCTCTAGCACGACTGTTTCCAGTGGTGTTGTAGCCATGAAAATCTAGAGAGAAATTCTGATTCCCAGGAAAGGTAGCTCAACTCTGGACATAGGACATGAACCCTTCCTTCCTGCAGTCTTTTTCCCCAGGGAATACAAAGCCTTAGGTCACCGGATGAGCCTCACTTTGCGTCAAGGCAAATCCTGAAGCCCTCAGTTAATTTTTGCACAGTCTTTATCCAGTAGACTGGACTGTCTGCTTAAAAGACACATGAAAAAGAATCTTCTCAACTGTCAACTTTGCATCTCATTAGGAGCAGTGCAAACCAGAAGGAAAAAGAGACAAAAAAAGGACAGCAAATCTCTATTTCCAAAATAGCACTCAGTGCTTTAATGGATTCATACACACAGCTCCAAAAACAAATGGTTGATTAAATTAAATCAGATTAAATAAACAAAAGAAACAAAGGGAAAGCACAGATAAGAATTTGGCTCTGTGACTGGTATTATTAGGTGGGGAAAAACAGTTAATTTAAATTTTAAGAAGGATGCTGTTTGTCAGGGTGCTTTCATTTGAACAAATCTATTCTGTCCATGACACTTTGCCAGATCTCCTCTTTGTGAAGCCAACAGGGAAAATCAGTGTTATTTTACCAGCCCCGTGCTACGGAGAGATTGGGATGTGCTGACATGGAGTTTTCCTATCAGAAAGTGCACTCTGGTCAGGATTTGTTTCTGCTTTAAAGTATTTTGTACGTGAGCAGCCCACTGAAGCCTGCTGGAGCCACCTGTATCTTGATGTCCAAGGGGGTCCGTGTTCCAGGGCCAGGGATATATCCCAGCAGAGCTTTCACTGGTGCCAGTGCATGTCAGGGGATACTCAGGAGTAGAGTGAAGCATCATCTGAGTCATATTCACTCAGCCTTACGATTCCTACTTTTTCTCAGCATTCCTGGGTTCTTCCTGTACCTTTACCATTTTCACATGACGACCCTGGAGTGCTTTTCCTCTTTTCTGGGTGGAAACAGGTATCCAGCTGAAGGTTTTCGCTGCACATCCTTGATGATGATTCCTGGTTTGCTATTCTGCCTTTTTCTCCCCGAACACTCAGCCGTGGGGGAATGTTACCAGTGGCTCATTCTATTCTTTCTCCAACTCATCGATATTAATTAAAGAGGAATCTACGAGCACTGATTAGGAAAATGCTCCCATTAGCTGCACAAATGAACACCAAAGGAAAATCAGCAGGGACAGCCCTGTGGAGAGGATGCCACAGTCAACACAGCTCAGTTCTGAGAAGGGAACAATGACTGTTCTTGCTTATCAGCCACCCAAATACTCATAAGCAGCAGAATTAAAAAACAGATTTTCTACAGAATTGTGTGCACAGTATTTTGTAAACAATCCTGCCAGAACATGCCCAGCTTTCCTCTCATGTGCAGAACCATCTCCTCCCACTGAGATACACGAAGGACCTTCCCAAGCCCCAAGTCTGGCAACACATCAGCTTTGTAGATCCCTGCATCTCCAGGCCTCCACAACCCTCAAACTCCCCAGATCCCTCCAGTTCTTCCTGAGAACCCCTGAACTCCCATCCACACTGTCTCCAGTCCCTCTCAGGTGCCCTCATGACCAGTTTAACAGGAAGCAGAGGAGGCAGAAATGCCCTCAGCATGGACACACAGTGACTGATGTGCCTCCAGGGTAAGAGGAATGGGTAATTCCGCTGTTCATGCCGAAACCCTGCCTTCCAAAGGCCCACAGATGAAGTCTTCTGTTCATTTCTAGGAACAAATTCTTGGGAATTTGAGTAATTCTTTCAGTCTCATTGAAACTGGCAAGCAGACAGAAACAGTTCTAGGAGGGGGAAGCAAGACTGACAGTCAGCTAAGACAGATGGACAGTTGCAGCATGATCATGTTAAAAATGAAAATCAAGGTAAAAACCCATTTCTGAAATGTATCCAGAGGTTCAGCTACCTGTCACTCCATCTTGAAGTTCAGTTAAATGGTTTTGAATCTGTTAAACCTCTGGTGGGATTGGATGGTGTGATCCCTGCAACTGCAGGCAGTGAAATGTGCAGCCCACTCCAGCTGAAGGATCCTCTCAGCACATCTCAGGGGAAAGGAGGGATTGAAACAAAAGCAGCATTTCAAAGCTTGAAATCTTCCAGGTGGACACTGGTTCTAATCCCCTGATTTTAGCATTTTTTGTGGTGTCATATGAAAGAGGCCACCCCAAGATGTCACGTGCTGTCTGCTCTGGAATCACTCCTGGCTGAGCTATCTGAGGTCCCAGACCCAGATAGACATCTGATCAACATTCCAGAAAACCTCAGGGTGAAAGCTGCCATCCTGAACACAGGTGTCAGGAGCACCTGGAGGTGGGTCCACGATGAACCTCAGGAAACACAACAAGGCCAAATGCGAAGTCCCGTACCCAGATCAGGGCAATCCTCAGTATTGAGAACAGCCCTGGAAAAATGGATTTGTGGGGGGATACTTTTGGATGAAAGATGAGACATGAGCTGGCAATGTGAGCTTGCAGTCAAGAAATCCTGGGCTGCATCAAGAGCAATGTGGGCAGCAGGTCGAGGGAGGACCTTCTACCCTGCCAGGAGTCTTGCATTCCAAAATAAGTAGGATGTGGAGCTGTTGGAGCGATCCAGATGAGATCACAAAGATGATCGGAGGGATGAAGCACCTCTTACATGGAGACAGGCTGAGAGTTGGGGTTGTGCAGCCTGGAGAAGAGACGGTTCCAGGGAAAACTTAGACCCCCTTCCAGGGCCTAAAGGGGCTCCAAGAGAGCTGGAGAGGGACTTTGGACAAGGGTTTGGATTGACAGGACAAGAGGGAATGCCTTTTTTCTGAAGGAGAGTAGGTTTAGATTAGTTATTAGGACTAAATTCTTGACTGTGAGGGTAGGGAGGCCCTGGCACAGGTTGCCCAGAGGAGTTGTGGCTGCCCCATCCCTGGAAGTGTCCAAGGCCAGGTTGGATGGAGTTTGGAGCACCCTGGGATAGTGGAAGGTGTCCCTGCCCATGTCATGGGGGTTGGACCAGATGATCTTTGAAGGTCCCTTACAACCCAAATCACCCAGTGTGAGCAAGTCACCTCATGTTCCCCATGCAGGACTTGGAGAGTGGGGACAAACTGTCCTTACAGCTGCCTGTAGCAGCTCAGGTCACTGATGAACTTCCACAGAATCCCTGTTGACTGCATGTGGAGCCTTGACCTCCCACTCGTAGACAGACCCATAATACGGGATTTTATCACCTCAGCATGGGCATGTTTAAACCCTTCAAACACTGGTGAAAATCCAGAAGAGAACAGGTCTTCTGTAGGTGCTCTGTTAGCTCTGCCAGGCCTGTTCAGATCCCTTGGACACCCTGGGAGCTCTCAGAGTGCAAAACTTCCATGCATTTGCAAGCAAACCCCGGCTCTGGACGTAGGTGAGATGCACCGCACATGTGGCACCCGAAGTTCTGGTGGGTTACAGACGTTTCAGGCAAGGATAAAACCTTCCTGCACTTTGCACAGTGGGACGTAAGTTGGGAATGCAGACCTGGCCACATTATTTTTAGTTGTGATAATAATAATAATCACAGGGACTCAGATGTTTAAGTTCAGACCTCGAGAGACTGTGACCGCAGAAGTCTAACAGCAAGAAACAGCCCCATCTGCTTTCCCATCTGAAATTAGCTGGAAATAGTCTTGTTATCCACTCGGCCCAAGCATGTCATCCCAAACCGCTTCTCAGCATATGCTTTTCAAAATATATTAGCTTGGTTCTGCAGGGTTTTGGCAAAACATTTTCCATCATGATTTGCGAAGTCATCAAAATCTCAACCTTCCCGAGGAATGCGCTGATTTCACTTCGACGTTGCTTAAAACCAACTTTTACGTAGTATATTTCAGCGTTTAGTTGGTGGAGTTATTCCATTTGAAATATATATTTCGGATACATTGTTTGTTCTGATTTATGTTAGAAGCTTATTTATTATGTTCTCTTTTATTTGGCATTTATCTTCACGTTTAATTTTATATTCACTTTCTTATTATAATTCCATATTCTATGGCTTTATCTAATAAAAATGAAATACTAGAAGTCTAACAAAAATAAATGTTAGAATAGTTTCAGTGATATATTCTCATTGACCAAAAAATGTGATGCTTTTTTAAATGCACGAGAGGCAAAAATCAAAATATAGCATTAAATTACAGATTGCAATGAAAAAAAAATCAGAACTACTGAATTTCTCATAAAGCTGAGACTCAATAACTCTCCTGGCTCACTATACATGCTGATATATTTATTCAATCATGCAAATATAAAAGACTCTTTTCCTAATACTGACATTGCTTGTGTCATTAAAAATTGATTTACAAATATTTTTGCTTTTGTGAATAAACACTACACTTGCTGTGATTTTTTTTTTTTTTTTTAATTTTGGAATTACATCATTATTATTATTCCTGCGTATTTGATGTTGCTTGTTTACACTCGCTGGGTTTGGATCCTCTTCAATCTGACTCTAGATACATCCTGCTTGTCATTAGAAGAGCTAAAGAGCACACAGATCCTGCCTAAGCATATGTGGCATGTGCTATTCCTTATCCTCAGCCTGGAAACATTGATTTTCACAGTGAGGGAGAAGCAGCAGAACAGTGCAGATCTCACTAATTATCCCTACACTGCAAATTCAGAAGGAGAAATAAAAGTCCGAGGAGGACCAAACCCCGAGAGTCGTGCGAGATTTTCCTCCGCCTGTAATTCTTCAGCAAGTTTTTAGCTGACAAACGCATTTGGTGAGAGCCAGGACTCGCACATCGCAGCTTTAACCAAAATGCGTGTGGCAAACCCACCTCCAGTTTGTCTTTCCTCACCCTGCTCACAGCAAACCTCCGAATCACAATAATCTTCCTTCCTCTCTCCCAGTGAACAGAGCATTAGGTAGAGATCTGCTTTTGTTTGTGATTGCTTTTTAATGTCTTTTCACCACAGCAGATAGGCCTGACGTCATCAAGGCTGTTGTTGTTATCTTTTGAGAGGATTAATAAACACAAAATTGGTATCAGTTTCCCTTCCATTACAGATTTAGGAAGTTTGGTGGTATTTATACAAGTGGTTTTTTTTTTTTAAATATTCTATGAAACAAAAGAACAGAAGTGTCTGATTTCACTAAGTTCCTCGGTGCTGAGGGGTTGTTTTGGGTTGCTTTGGGTTGATTTTGATTTCATTTTCTGGATACTGAACGTTGTTTCGTGTAACACTAAACTTTGTGCAGATATTGAGAGGCCAATAAAGCTGAATGCTGAGAAGAATCGATGCAGAAAGATGTCCAGGAAAGCCACTTCCAGCTGACAACTGCTCTCCTGGCCTCTTTTTTTTTTTTGTATGCACATATAAACCCTCTGTTTTTCTTCCTTCCGATCTCTCTTGAAATTCCTTGTTTCCCAAATTTCTGAGTAGAGTAGCATCCAGTCAGTACTCCAGTGAGGATCTCAGACAGGCAGAGAAGCACAGACAACCACCACAGACATTTTTTAGGACCTCACAATGGAACTGCACAGCTTTTTACCTCCAGAATGGACCAGCAGCAGCATTCACAGCTTGTCCTGATTTATCTCAGCTCCTGCACCCGCACCCTGGGGAAAAGGGACTTTATCTGGTTCAGAGGATGAGCATGGATTGGATGAGAGGGCAGAAGGAGGCTCTGATACATCCAAAGTAAATCTAAGGAATACCCAAACATGACTTTCCCATTTCTCCAGCAAAACCCAGCTTCCACATAGGGTTTAACTCATAACAAAAAGCTGCCTCTGAAGCAGGCAAATCCAATTGCAAAAATATCCATATTCTGCTTGATCTCTTCGTAAAGAGAGGGAAGGGAGCCTTTTTCTATATTAGACAGAGAGGAAAAGGGAAAAGACAGCAAAAATCATAAAAAGAAGCACCAACCTCTCAAGGCAGGAGTGAAATTGTACAGAACCAGATGTGCCCACTGCAGAAACACCTTTGCAGAGCTCCAAGGCTCATCAAAGGCTGTGTGAGAGAAGCAGCAGGGGATTCCAGCAGCAGCATGGACAGCTTAATGCAAAGCTTTATTTGTGTCTCCTCTTTCCATCTCACTTTGCAGCCTGGGGAGTGAAGTCCCAAATGTGTTTGACACGTTTACCATTTCCATTTCTCAAAGCCAAGTTTTTCACACCGTCTGATCCACTGGCAATATTTCCCCAGGGCAAACTGGAGCCACCTGCCCGAGATAACCCAGGATGAGTCCTCACAAAAGGCACTCAACTATGCTTTAATTGTGGGACTGCTCCCTTTGGGCCCAAGCTGGTCCAGGGGGGTGCCTGAACTGCAAAAGACCGGAACTATTAACACTGATTTACATCCTGGCTCACCTCACAGAGCTGCATGTTTGTGTTTACCTCAGGGTGGTAGAAACGCCTCATCATACTTAACTATTCTTCACAAGAATACTGAGCCTGCTTTTGAATTCACCACAGTGGTAATTTCCCATTTACTTGGGTTTGGTAGGTGGAGATCTTGGAGGTCTTTTCCAGCCTTAGTGATTCTATGATTCTTTAAGTGTTTCCATCGCACTGAGCGTATAAGAACTCTTTTGCTGGTTCTTACCTCCTCCTTTGCCTTGGCTTCCCTCACCTTTCAGAGTATTTGGATCATGGACACAGCCAATCAGTCTCTCAGCCATACTGAGCTCTCAGGTTACTTTGCAGTCCTGGTCCTTGAGGCGTAATTTGAATGCAGTCTTCTCCAAAGGAAATGGATTTGGTAGGAAGGCAAAATCAAAGAATCATTTGGGTTGGAAAAGGCTTTTAAAATCATCAAGTCCAGCTGTTAACCCAGCACTGCCAAGTCCACCACTAGGCCACATTCCCAAGTGCCACATCTACAGGTCTTAAACACCTCCAGGGATAGTGACCCAGTCACTTCCCTCGACCGCAGTGACCACACAGAGGTCCTAACCCAGCACTGAGCAGGGACAGTCCATAAATACCTTTGGAAAAAGTAAAAATTCCCTGAAGCAGTGTGCATACTGAGTTTTAAATCATATGAGTTGGGGACTTTTCCACTGCTCACCAACTTCTAAGACCCCCAAATCATCCATTCAGTGCAGGAGACTTTCATTCCCCGAGGGGTGAAGCTACAGGTAAATCATCTGTTTAACCACGGAGAGGCTGCCCGTTAGAAGAAGGTGATAAATCATCCTGTGATTTAAAATCTGAATTTAATTTCAGGCACATGCAGCAAAAAAAAGGGGAGGAGGGGAGATGGAGCATTAAGATATTGCTATTTTGTCTCCAAAGCAATTGAGCAGCGTGTAATGAGGACCAGCAGGGACAGATATTCAAGGATGCAGCGAGGTTTCCTGAAACGTGAACAGATGGAAAGCAACTCCTGTGTGCTGCTGATGACTCCACCCAGATGCCTTTGTCCTGCTTCAGTGCTTCCACTTCCAAATTCACCATTTCCAGGGAAGGACTGATACTCCAGCCCCACCTGTGCCATCACCTGAGAGAAGTTCTTGGAGGGACGTATTGCCTAAACTACGACATGTCTTGGTTTGGGAGGCAGCAGATAGGTTGTTTCCTGAGAAGGAAGTCATAGAATCATAAAACGGGTCGGAAGAGGCCTTAAAGATCATGGAGTCCCAGCTTCCTGCCATGGGCCGGGCACCTTCTGCTGGACCAGGTTGCTCCAAGACCCATCCAGCCTGGCTTGAACACTTCCAGGGATGGGTCAGCCACAGCTCCTCTGGGCACCCTGTGCCAGGGCCTCAGCACCCTCCAGGAGTGCAGCAAGGTCTGGGGGTGTAAATCCCCTGGGATCATGGGACTCCTTCTGCCCTATCAAATTACTGAACTCCCCAGTTTACTCCCAAGTCCTGATATCTCCAGCTCTGTGCCAGCACAAGCACAGACTGAGTCAGGCACAGGACTCACGGTGATTTTTCAGAAAGAGGATCTGCAGGTAGCTGGACATGGGCTCATGTATGAACTGAAAAGCTTCACCCTGTCCTTGTCCTCACAGGAGAAAGGTTTAACCTTGAGAACAAGGACACTGTAAAACTCAAACATCTTTATCTATCTGGTTTTTATTTGTTGGGGTTTTTTTCCCCTGTGAGATGTAACATGAACCTCATGTCGGTTTTTTTCCTCACAGAATGCTCTCCTGCTCCCTGCCAAGGTGGCCTGGAGAAGGCCAAGGCTGGAACAAATTGAAATCTCCAGGTATCTAACAGTCATTTCAGCTTCTCCACACGGTCCTTTGCATTCCTGGGGTTTCTGAAGTTGGGTTGTTGTTTCAGTTGACATCCCCAGTCATTTCTATTTCTTGAAGAAGTGGAAATGCTGAGCCCTGTATCTGGTGGGTGCTGATCAGCAGTGCCATGAGCGCAGGACCTGTCTGGGCAGCCTCTGTTGGGAAAGGCAAGACAACCATGAGCAAAATATTCCTCGAGAGTCATTTCTTTTTAACACATTCCAGTTTCCTGGCCCCACTGCTTCTGCGTGAACTGCTTCCGTATGAGTAAATGAGAAAATTCTGGTTCATGAATTACCACCAACTAGTGGATGGCTCCTGTGCTCAGCAGCTACCCACTCACATGATGTCTGAAACTGTGTGTATATTATTCCCTGAAGTACCAGGAATGTTCCTGTACATCTAAATTCAGCTCAAAACTTGCCATGGTTTGTGCAGCGATTAATGGAAGGTCTGAGCTTATTTTGTGCTGCCGGCACCATAATCAGTTTACTTGGGGATTCACATGGGGGATTAACAATTTTGAAAAGATTGTTACATCAGATACAGTTCCCAGAGGTAAAAAATGCCATTTCTGACATGATTAACTGAGGGAAGTTGCAATTATAAATAGACATACATGGGGCTGGCAGGAACCAAGAAACTGAGTTGCAAGGGGATGCTCAAAGCTTGTTTTGACCCTACCTGATGGTTTCTGCCACTCTTTAGGAGCACTGTGGTTCTTGGGCATTGCCCTGCATCTGTTGAACTCCTGGGATCAGGTCTTTTGCCAGTGCAAATTTAAATCTCTGCCCAGTTTGCATTGGGAAAGGCCAGTTGATGTCTTCACACCAAAATATTGCACGTTGCATTGCAAATTGCCCGACACTTTAAGCAGAGAAGAACTCCAACTTATTTCATTGCTGTTACACCCACTTTCATGTGGTGTGAAGTGCAGCAGATTTCAGGATATTTCAGTTTAAAGGACTGAATTTTAATGAGAGTATCTGTTAACCTCTCCAGTCCCAGCTATTTCAAACACTCTGTAATTCAATGCAAACTCACTCTGACAACTATTTGGCCTGTTCAAAGAAATCCCTGCCTGTTGAGAGGTCTAAGAAGGCTGTAAAATGTCCTTCATTATTCTTTAAGCACCATATAAAAGTGTCTTTGTTGCTTGCTGGATAACACTGTGCCCATGGGGATGGGCCCAGGTTTTGGATCAGCTGAGATCATGCATCAAAGCCCCCTTGATTCAGCACATGTCCAGAGTGATCTCTCACCCTCCCAGAAAGCTCCACGGAAAGTTTTTTGGATGGAGGAGTTTATACCAAGCCTTTTTTGGGAGCCCTCTCTGTGATAGAAAAAAAGTCCTCTGTCATTCATTTATGAAAAACATGTCACATCAGGGATCTGAGTGTTAGATGAGCTTCCCTGCTCTCCTGCAAACAAAAATAATGGCATCCTACACACAGATAAAAGGAAGTGTAGGAGTAAAGAAAGCTGCCCAGCCCCTGATTGAGACACAACAATTTCAGAGCCTTTCTTCTTGCTTTTTCACTTCCAGGTCGCTTCCCGGACCTTTACGCACATTTTCTTCCATCAGCTTTTGCTTCAGTCACCGAAAAGAAAAGAAAAAAACCAAACAGAAACTGGATGGCCAAGGGTGATGCTGTTGAGCAGAGCCCGCCCTGCCAGCTTACTATTTCTGGCTGGATCCTTTTAAACTTGTGGACGGCTCTGCAAGCCTTATTTACACTTATTTACCAAACTGCATCTGACAGAAAACACAGCAGCTCTTCTCCCCTCCTCTCCGTCGCTCTGAGGAAGGACTCACGCAGGCAGAAGCACAGTGCCCACTGAATGGCAGAAAATGTGATGGGAATGGGTGTGAATCCTTGCTGCTACAGGAACAGAGGAGGAAAAGGAGCAATAAGTGTTCAGACATTTTCGGAGAGACCTCTCTAAGTGACCCCTGCAGACTCAAATGAGGACAGCGATGTTTCACAGTGGGTGAATAAAACACCCTCTTCTGATTCAGGGTTTCTCTTCTAGAATGGAGGGTGGCCCACTTAGATGTGGGACAGAGCAGCTGTTTAGCAACACAGAGCAACACCCAAAACCAGTGCCCGGTGGAAATTCTGCAGAGAAATGAAATACCTGTGAAAACTGAAGCAGGTAGGATATGATTTCTTGGTAGTGTGCAGTCACAGCAGCTACAGGAGCAGCACTAACCCAATAAAAACTCCACCTGCTTTGCTGAGCTCAAGAGCACCCTCAGCATCGTGGTGGGACCCCAAAGGGAAAATAACCTGAAGCCACTGCACCCCCAGACAAGTCCTAGAGCAGACCCCTCCAATTTTAGGGTTTCTCTCTGCAGAATTTGTCACACATGGATGAGCTTCTGCAATATGGAAGTCCATGTGAGATAAATTCTTCCAACCCATAGCAGGGACCTTACAGCTTTTTCAGCCTTGAATACAAAATTAAATGAACATGGCCCAACCAAATCACTAGAGAAGGGACAAGATGTGCCATCACTAAGCTTAGAACAGCCATGAATGAACCTGCAGAAGGATCATTAACATTTAAAAGCTGGGGTTTGGAACAAGATGATCTTTATGGTCCCTTCCAACCCAAACCATTCTAAGATTTTATGATTCTATGATTCATGGGTTCATCAGCACTTTCCTTTCTAAAAATTCTTAGGTCTTTTCCTTTACAGAACAATGTTTTCATATCTCTCCCACAAGGGCTTTAGGCTTTCTTGTTATATCAGGTGGGTGTAAACCCAGAATAACTATGATTAGGGCAAGGAAAAGTCACAGGGAGATTCTATGATTGACTCTTCTCTTCTCTTCTCTTCTCTTCTCTTCTCTTCTCTTCTCTTCTCTTCTCTTCTCTTCTCTTCTCTTCTCTTCTCTTCTCTTCTCTTCTCTCTCCCTCTTGCCTCCACAGCCTGATCACTGGAATTTCAGCCAGAGCTGGTACTTACCTGCATTTAAAACATGATTGCTTTTGGCATAAGGGGCTTTGGGAGTTTCAGAGCAGCTTTTGAAATCAGAAAGATGCTCTTACTTTTATAGCACAGTGGCTTTCAAAGGGAAACACTGGCTGGTGGATTTTGAATCAGCTCCACAGCAGCTCAAACAAGGATGGGAGAGTTGATGATACACTGATACATTAACCAGTGCAGGGAAGGCTGGAGGATGCTAAAAAATAATAATTATGGTCCCTGACATGACTAATTCCCTCTCTAGAAACTCTAGGAACTGTAGCAACTATCTCAACCCCTCAAAGGTCATTCCTTGCACGTGGTGCTTTCTCTAGGAGACCGTGAGGGAGAAGGATCCGAAGGATCAGGAGCTCCCTCTGCTCTCCTGGTCTGCACCCACTTGGCCAAGCTGAAGGATTTCAAACACACATCACAAGTCATCTTCCTGGAGAGATCCCTGAGGAGAGCAGACAATGGATTTAATTTGAAAACAGCACTGGATAACTTTTTTAATAACCAATAACTAATGAAAAGTTGCACTGGCCAGAGAAATGATGAAATCACGGAAACCCCTGGAATAAATAAATAAAAGCCCTGCTTTACTGGGAGCGTTTCTGCAGTGAGACGCGGAACAATCTCGCCAGTAATGGATAACATTTATCACGTTCATGGATTCATGGAGCCATTCTGCACACCTGAGGCTGCTAACAACGTGGGGGACGGGGGGAGCTGCACTAAAGGCCAACATATGGCAGTAAATCTGGAACAGCTGAACACTGGGATAAATTCACAGTAATAATTCCAAATTTTTAGGGCCGTGACTTCCCAGTTGCCCTGTAAAGAAATATCAGTGTAGGGGATTAAAAACATCTTTTTATCCATGAGTTACATGGGAAAAAAAAAAGTGAAATTCGGTTTTAAGAGCAGATTTCTTGCAGCTAATTCCAGATATTAGGCATCTTCTGTAAGGTAGGATTCTACAGCAGTCAGGAGAAACAGCCACCTCTGCACATCACTTCCCACTTCACCTTCCACTGGGAGCCTTGTTCACCCATCACACACGGAAACAAATCTGTGTGACCATCATGGAGCTGGAAAAGGACACAGGGTTTAAATTACTAGATCACAGAAGAGAAAATTAATGTCTTAATTTTCATTTTACTGATTATTTGTACTGGCTCTCTGTTTGCCTTATTCCTGCGACTCTCGGAGGCACGCGAGGAAATAATTAAGGCATAATCTCTTTTTGCTTGGTAAAATATGGAGCAATAAATGGCTACTAAGATTGATTAGGGGCTGGAGCAAAGCAAAAGCCTGGGGTAGATTTCACCTTGCTGTTTCTCAGGATGATGCAAAGAAATTGAAGTCGAGCCTTCTGCAGGTAAATCACAGGCCCAAATTGGGAAAAAAATAATCCCTGTGCACAGCTCCTTTCCTTGGGGTGACCGAATTGTTGTGTAGTGTTTCTGCTTTTTGTTGTCCAGAAAAACTGGAGCAAAATCAGTTTCTTTGAATGGATGGCCACACTTCAAAGGAAAATATAACTGAAAAGCCAGTGTGAAAGCCACACTGAAGTAGAGGATTTTCTGAACCTGCTAAGAGGCTGGAAAACCACTTCTGTCTGCCCCAAAGCAGCACCAAAGAGTTGTGGGGCCAGGACTGATGCCAGAAATCAATCAGGAGGTTTAAATTCCAGGCTGAAGGGAAAGGCGGGCCATGAATAATCCATGTGGGATGCAGAGGACGCAAGGAAGGTTGCACAGGGCAGAAGTGGCTGCCAAACAATGTAGGAGAAACCACTGAAAATGGGAAATCCCTTCCCCAGAAAGATGCTTCGTCTTGCAGATTAACAAGTAATGGTGCCCTAGAACCAAACTGGCTTTTCCTCTTTTCCTTTTTCCCTTTCTTTTAATTTTTCTTTCTATTCCTTTTCAATTTTCTTTTTCCATTTGTTTTTCTTTTCCATTTTCTTTTTCATTTTCTTTCTTTCACTTTTCCCTTTTTCCTTTTTCCTTTCTCCTTTCTCCTTTTCTTTATTTTCTCCTTTTTTCCTATTTTTTCCTATTTTTTCTTTTTTCTTTTTTCTTTTTTTTTTCCTTTTTTCTTTTTTCTTTTTTCTTTTTTCTTTTTTTCTTTTTTCTTTTTTCTTTTTTCTTTTTTCTTTTTTCTTTTTTCTTTTTTCTTTTTTCTTTTTTCTTTTTTCTTTTTTCTTTTTCCTTTTTTCTTTTTCCTTTTTTCTTTTTCCTTTTCTCTTTTTCCTTTTTTCTTTTTCTTTTCTCTTTTTTCTTTTTTCCATCTTTTTTTTTCTCTTTTCCCTTTTTCTTTCCTTCTTTTTTTGTTTGCTTGTTTCCCTTTTCCATTTTAAGAGTTTACAAAGTTATTCCATTTTAGAAAGTGGTCTATGTTAGCTCATCAGCTGCCTGCCCACATGGCTGAATACCTGCTTTCCTGCCTTCTCCTCCCACTCTTGGGTTGGCTGCTGCTGCCCAGCTCCCTGCCTGAAGGCAGAAGTGTAAATGACAAAGATTGTGGAGGCTGACGAGCAAGGACCATCACTTCAATATTTGCTGATAGACAAACAATGCTTTTGTTGCAAAAATAAGTGTGAGAAATGGTCACATGAAAATTTCAATGTTAAAACCAAAAAATGTTACTTTCCTTAGAAAATCATCCTGGGTAAGTTTCTCCCCCATTCCCCCATTGCAGGGATCACAGGGAATGATTTGTCCTGTGGGCAGAGGCAACTGCAGGATTGGCTGAGATTGGATCTGGATTTAGATTTAAAAATTAGATTTAGAGACAGGGGACGCAGGAGTCAAATCTGAACATGGGCATGAGTGTGGCTGAGCATTCACAGTTCCCTCTTGGTGTCCACTGATGGCTGCACCCCTGGGCACACCTGTGCACGTATTCTGATACGATGATACCCATTCTGTGATTTTGATGCTGTGTGATCCACAAGTTCATAGTCAGAAATCTGAGAACGTAGTGACCAGTGAGGTGTAAAGTGAAAATAAACTCTGATCCCAAGTCGTGCTGGTGGAGTGATATTAGTGTGTGGCAGAGACCTGCAGTTCTAAAAAGTGATCATGCAACAAAAAGTGACAGTCTGCCCCTTCTTGATCCCACAACAACCATAAAATGGGCTCAGCTGAAATATTCGGTACTTTACTTGTGGAAGGGATGATGCCCAAACCCAGAGAAAGCAGCTGCTATGGAAGGTGAACACTCTTCAAAAGCCACTTACAGATTCACAGTTCCCTCCCTCGTATTGTCATGTTTTCCTCATCTGTAGGTCAAGTATTAATATGAAACAGTAAAGACAGAGATAACTTCCTACTGATCTAGAAAACAAACTGGGAGACACAAAGTGGAGAGAACAAAACGACAACCCTGCTGTGGTGCCTTTGAAAATTAACTCAGCACCTGTGTTTGGACCTTCTCCTGCAGACTGGGGCAAAGGAGGAAGCTGAAAGGAGAAGAAAGATGTATAAAAGTAACTTTAAAAATATGTTTGTCCCAGATCCGAAAGGATGAAGACACCAAAAAGAGGGAGATTCATCTTGAAGCCTTCCTGGAGATTGATGGAAGCAATCTATTTTAACACAAGGAAAACACTTGGATTTGATCAGTGGCGACTTAGAGATCTCCAAACTGAATCAAACTCCTGCTGTTTTTGTGATTTTTACTTCCTTCTCCTCCTCCTCCTCCTCCCATTTCTGATTCCCATGAGAAGCCCACCAGGAGCAAACCAGGAGAGCCCAACCTGCTGCTGGTGTAACTCAGCTTCACCCTATGGGTCTGGGGGGACCTGACCTGGATTGTAAGATTGGGTTGCACAAACTCCAAGCAGAGGGAAGGCTCAGACAGTCTGAGCTCATGAATTTACTCCCTGGGAGGAGGGAGAAGCCTTGGTGAAGGGTATGGAGAGCTCATTACAACTTGTAGCTTTCCATACACTCCTGCCAAACGTATCTATGGCTCCACCTCGCTGAACAGCATCCTTCAAAAACCCTTTGGCTCGGTGGTTTTTTAGTCCATAAGGGGTGTAATTTAGCATTGAACTCCCATTAGCTCCAGGGGAGCTACACAAATTGTGCCAACTGAGATCTGGCACTCAATAGTCCATTAGCCCCCCCAGCCCACGTAGGAAAACATTCCTACATCAGACCCGCTGTCACCTCACTTGTCTGCCCTTCTTTTATGTAACACCACCTTCATCATGCTGGATTTATACTGTTGTGCCAGACAAAAAAATCTAGCCCTCTACTTGAAAAATAGGATTTGTTTTCTCTCCTGCTTTTCTTTCCCTCGAAGGCCCAGCACTATTGTGGCATTCTGAATTGGGGATGAAACAAAACCAATTCAGGAGTAGGGCACACGAGGAAAAGACAGTCAACCTGCAGAGGATCAAAGAGACCATTTGTCACAGAAGCATCCTCAGAAATGAGAAGTAATGAGCTGAGACATCCTCAACAGCTTTTCAGAATGCAAAGCATCGGGCATCTGGTCAGGTGGAGAAAAAGAAATAACCAACCAACCCTCTTTTTTCCTTTTTTTTTTAGTTTCCTTTTATTTTTAGCCAGAAGATGTGTTTAGTCCGGGGTGAACAAATCTGTCACGTTAGTGAGATTCTCCCTACCACAGCACCGCTCTGAAAAGGACAGCTACTCCAAATGGGTCACTTCTGCCATCAACCACGGGGCGAGCACAGCGGTGGCTGATTAACAGCATGGGGTAAAAGCCATGTAGGACAAGGATGAGGTGAAACCTTGCTCTGAAACGAAGCTGTGGGAGAAATGAAGTAAGTTTGGCTGTAATTTTCCAGGACCCTGCTGCCACAGCCACAGCAATGAGCCCTTGAGTTCACAGCTCTGGGCTGTTTCTGTTCTGCTGCAACACTGGGCACATCTGTGCCCTAAGATAGTCCAGGCTTAGGCTCACGGCTGTGTTCAGTCAGCCTGTGAGGGTGGCAGGGGTTAGGACAGAAAAGTCACCCAAACTGAGAGTCTTGAGAGAGAAGGATGTCCCTGTAAAGGCCACTAAACTGGGGATCGTTTTAGCCATGTCATGGCAGCTGAGGGAGGAGTATCCACACCCACCGGTTTCAGGTTTTGACATAGATCATAGAACCATAGAATGGTTTGGGTTGGAAGGGACCTTCAAGATCTTCTGATTTCAATCCTTCCACTAGACCAGGTTGCTCCAAGGCCTGTCCATCCTGGGTTTGAACTCTCCCAGGGATGGGGCATCCACAGCTCCTCTGGGGAACCTGTTTCGGTTTCTCACCACCCTCTATTGACCTGAATCAAGACATTTTCACAGTCTCCTTCTACACTTGACAGTGAGAAACCATGGGTGGGATTTGTCTTACCTGTCTTCAGGTGTCCGTGTCTGCACAGGATTTCTGGCCTCCTACAACAGAGGAGGTCGAGTCACCAAAGTCAGTAGAGGTAATGTCACAGGTCTGCTCGTGCTCAGACAGATTCCTAAGTTTTGTCAGACAAATCATGCCCTGAACTTGGCTCTGGGGTGACTTGCTCAGATGGAGACACCTGTATTGAAGGCATCCATCCAGGCTGGGTATTTTTCACCTATACAGGAGTATTTGGAGAAGGTGTCTGCCTTGGATGAACATTATTGGAGTTGACTCCAGTGACTCCAAAGAAGACCTTGGGTGATCAGCTGGCTTCCTGTTTTGAACACACAACTGTCATGCAGACATCAGTCAAAAATCAGAGCTCATCCTCTGACATCTGATCTAGCACAGGCCACCAAAAACCTGTCAGTAATGATTTTAGTGGGAAAAAATACCACAGTTCCCTTGCACATGAGAATGACTGCTCTACCTAAATTGTGAGGCATCTGCCACAGCACCTTAAAAGCTTCCAGACTCACAAATTTGAAAGGGAAGAGTTTTCTTTCTGAAATTAAGCTTTTTATTTTTTTCTTAAAAAGACATGTGATTTATTCCAGTATGACCCAACTACTCACCACACAAATGAGTAAGAGAGGAGTAAATATAATCATTCAAATGCAACTTTATGCAGATCAGCAAAAGAAAACGACAGGAGAGATCCATTACAAAACTAAACTCTGAAATTTGAAATCACACATGAATCTTGAAGTATCCCGGGACTAGACCTGCCTGGATTGAGAGGATGATTTCAACTTGCAGCCTTTATTTAGAAGAACCGAGCACTGATGTCCAGCCAGCGAGATGTGGATTCATGTTTATGAGCCGCCTGGCAAATACTTACGCACCTCCCACAAAAACCCTCTAATTAAATGTTAATTAAATGCAACACATTAGGCTTAGCAGACTCTCTGCTGCTGAGTTATATACATACACTGCAGACACTCTAATGAAATACTTGACTTTGATTTACGGACATGAATGCAGCTAGGACTGGGGCTCGCGCTGGTATCTAATTTCGCACAAAACAAAGGAGGCTGCCTTGCCTCTGCTAATGGTTCCAGCTTTTTAATGAATACTTCCAGCCATGATGAAATTACACAGTAACTTACAGGCAGGGAAGTGACACAACCAGAGAAATGCCTTGCATGGAGGGGACCTCCTCTCCTGGCAGTGGGAAAGGATTTTGCCGGGTCTCCAGCAGCAAACGCCCTTCAGCCACCGCAGTGATCTCATTTCAGTCCGCATTGCTCTCGCTGCCATCACAAAGCCTTACTTGATCTGAAGGGATGGAAACAGCAGGTGAGGCTCAGACTGTGTCATGCCTGTTACAGTCAAGATGATGAAGGGCCACGGGTGAAAACCATCAAGAGGAAATTAGAGGTGTCACTTCAGGAGTGAACTCATTTATGCAGATGGCTCCTGATAGAGCTTCCCAATGCCATATTCACTTGTTTCACACACGAAATAATCAACACATTATTAACCTTTATTCAGCTTCAAAGTAAGCAAATGTCACAGAATCACAGAATATTCTGAGGTGGAAGGGACCCACAAGGATCACTGAGTCCAACTCTTAAGTCAATGGCCCATTCACTTAAGGGGCCATTAAGGGCCACTTAAGGGGTCGAACCTACAGCCTTCGCATTATTAACACCGTGCTCTAACCAACCTAATTCTGGCCTGAGTATGGAGTTACCTCGAGTTTGCCTCCTTTTTATTTTTATTTTCCACCTGACCCCAGTGCAGACACTGACTGGCAAATTTAGAAAACAAACTCTGAAGTACTTCTTATTCTCAACAAGCAAGGTGCAGCCTGGCATATAGGACAATTGAAACTCTCTAGGATTTATAATACTGCTCATTTTCTCCTGGGCTTTTTGGTAGAATTCTCCTTTGGTGTCCAGAAATGGAGGCAGATCCTGTCATGCCATGTATTACAACTCCTCAGTGGTAATCAGCACCTGGCACAGAGTATGAATCCAGGTGGTGTCCACAAAATACACTGGTAGAGGAACAATATTTTTACAGTTTCCACAAAAAAGCCTTCCAAACCTCTGAGACAACCGGAAAGTATCCACCAACCAGGAAAGCTTCCAGTTATCCTTCCCAAGAACTCTTCCTGGCTCTTTTGGTAATGACCCACCCAGCAAAAATGCAGATTAAATTGCCCCATGAATTTTTGAGGCCTTGTAATGACCTCAGGCAGAGTTTGTGCTGCTGCACTGATGTCAGTAACTGGGTTGGGACTTTTAATACTGGCTGTGGTATCTCCTCCCTCCACTGCGGCTGAGTTCTTTTTAAGATTATATCTCATTCTCCTTAAAAATGTGTAGATTATTTATCAATAGGAACAAAAGTATTGCTCTCCAAGCAAACCCAGCAATACAGAAAGAGAAATTTGAAAATAACAACCCTTGCTGAAGTGGCAGGAGGTTGAAATCACTCGTGTTGTGTAGTACTTAGAAAATGGAAGACACTGCTGAAATGCACAGTAGTGTCTCAGGGACAAAAAAAGGAGAGATCAGATGAAATAATGATAAGAAAAGGCAAAATAAATTAGTTACTCGCCTCCCTGAGGGCAGGCTGTGCTGGTTTTATGAATGTGAGAACCTATTCTTGGCCTTACACAGGCATCTGTGAAAAATGTGCCACTGTTGCATCGCTCTGTGTGCACCCTGTCAGGAGGAGCGAGCGCGGCGAAATTCAGCGCACCTGACACGTCCGGCAGGAAGGCGTGAGGCACTGACCACATCTTTCCGGAGGGCTCCGTGTGCATGGCAGCTGACTAAAGGACCGGCAAGGTCAGAGACTACCTTGGATGTAGTCCTAGAAAACCATCCAGGCGCACTAAATAAAACAGAAGCCAGTGGGCATCTGGGGAGAAGTGATCTTAATGCATTCGGATCAGAGACGTCGCCGGCAGAAGGCTCAAGCAGCAAAGCTCGGGGCATAAAAACCATGGGAAGCTTTGCCTTAAACAGAGGTCCTTACCTGCGAGGAAATAAAAACAAGATGCTGAAAACATCTCATTATTCCATATTGCTTAAGTGGGAGGGAGGCAGTTTTCCTTGGGAAGTCCCAGACACGACAGCAGAAGAGGCTGTTATAGGAAGAGGGCAGAAAAAATGGACTTTACTCATCAGCACAGGGCTGCAGAAGATCAGATTGTTCCATACCCATGGAGAAAAATAATTTTTAAGGTATCAGAAAACCTACTGTAGACATCTCCTCCAGGCTGAGAAGGTTCACACCAGGCAGTGCCTCTACTCTGAGATTAGAGGGCAGACAGAAATGTTACCCCTCAGTCCCTATAAATCACTCGCTTTCTTTTTTAGCTAGACCGGGGGGAATTTTAAGGACTTGAATTATTCAAGGGACACCATACGCTGGTTTTGGCTCCTAAAGAAGTACAGAATGTCATTTTTGGGGCTCAAAAGGCACCTTAATTAGCTATAGTCAGCCAGGAGTTGAACATACCATTGAACTCAGCTGATGAGCTACAAAGACCAAATTATGCTGGTATTACCAAATTATGCTGCTTATTTAGGAAACTGGGTTCTTGTTTCAGCCTAGAACTATTCCCCAGCCACAGGAGCTGAAAACATTGAATGAATTTGACATAGTCCCAATCTAAAACCTTTAAACCCTGAAGTTATGCCTGTTTCAAAATATTCCTCGATTTTTTGAGATTTATGGCCTAAATATTAAGAAATTCCATTAAGTTAAGGTACGGGGGTTTTTTCCCCTAAAAATCATTAGTTCTTTCCTTCTCTACATGGAAAAACTTACCATTTTTTGCCTTTGAAAACATTATAATACATTGCTGGATCTTTGTCCTGGTTTCAGCCGGGGTAGAGTTAATTTCTTCTCAGTAGCTGTTCCGGTGCTGTGTTTTGGATCTGGAATGAGAATGGTGTTGATAACACACTGACGGGGTTTTTTTTTGCTAAGCTGTGTTTAAAAAGTCAAGGAGTTTTTCCTTGTCTCATGCTCTGTCAGAGGAGGTTTGTAAAAGGAACTGGGAGGGAGCACAGCTGGGACAGGTGACCCGAACTGGCCAAAGGGATATTCCACACCACAGAACATCCTGCCCAGTAGATACCCAGGAGGAGTTACTGGGAAGGGGCTGATCTTGGTTTGGGAATGGGTGTCTGGCACTAGTCAGCGTGTGTGGAACAATTCTATTGTGCACCACTTGTGTTTCCCTTTCTATTATAATTTAGCTTTATGACTGTATTTTACTTTCTTTTCCGTTATTAAACCTCGACCTACAAACTTTACTTTGATTCTTCTCCCCATTCCACCAGGGTGGGATGGAGAAAGAGGAGGCTGAGCAAGTGGCTGCTTAATTTCCAGCTGGGCTTAAACCATGACAATCACGAAGTTCTTAAAAGATGCATACAACTTATAGCGTATTTCCCTTGAACAGACTTCAAGAGAGCGAAACAGTCAGTGGCTTTTAAAACTGACTGGTCCTCCTACAGCCCAGACTGATCTACTTCCAGGGTGGAAAGAACTGGGAGAAGCAATTAAGGGTGATAAAATCTGAGTTAATTCTGCTGAAACCTAAATGCTAAACAGCACAATGAAAGTAAATGCTGTTTATCTGTCTGTTGAAGGGGGACAGTGAGAAATGGAGCAGAAAACTATAAAATATGTAGGAAAATGGACAAGTGAGCTGTCCACTATGAATGAAGTATGTGAACAAATCAATGGCCACCAGAACTTCAGGCTGGCCGCCATGAAGTAATTTGGTGTCAGCAGCAAGGACTCAAACACAAAGCTGATGGGTGTTGGATTAGGCTGTCAGTGGATGAGACAACTGGGCAATGCTTTACCTGTAGAGCCTCATGGTCTGTGATCCACAGGGAAGAGTTATGGTTCCAGGGGTTTGGAAGCAGGTGATGTTTCAGGTCCCTTCCAATGCAAAACATTCTATGATTCCTCTCCCTGAAGAAAAACGGGGGTTTCATAAATGAGCAAGCTCAAAACATTGTTTGAAGAGAAAGTCACTGGGGCCATGGATGTGGGAAATATCAAAACCTGGTTTCTTGGGAAGCTGCATCTCACACTGTCTGTAGAGGATTATGCTAAAGTTTGAATTCAGCCTTATAGGATGTCAGACAGAAAGAGCAGAAGGGAACAGCAGCGAAATCGCCATCCAGTTGTCAGGACTATTCTCCCAGTGGAACCAGCAACTCTGCCTCTCTTTACCTGGGATTCCATCCATTTTCACCCAAGCTTCTGAGAATTTAATATTTTCCTTCTATCAGATTTCGCTTGTATTGGCCAACAGTCCCAAAAGTCATGAGAAGGGAACAACGGACAGGCTTAAGTGTGCAGTGTCAGCTGATTAAGTCTGGAACTCACCAGTGGTGAGTTATGACACCCAGAGCTGAGACGCTGTCAGGCCAAGGAAGATGCACTGAGACAGAGCTTGTATTTGGTTAAAGGAAAAAATAAAAACCAGAAATATGTGTGTAAGTAGTCTGAAGAGCAGGGGAAGAACTGAAAAGGAGGTAAGTTTGAAGAAGACACAAAACTGGGAGGAATGGGTGCTATGCCATGGGACACGAAAGTCACAGGAATTTTTGTGGGTGTTAAAATTGCCTTTTCCGTTTTAAGGGAGTAACCAGTGGTCTGCTCTAACAATAACACACTGAATCTTTCGTGTTGTCCACAACCAGTTATGCCCAGAACTGGGATCACTTTAATAACAGAGGTGCCAGTTGCCTGCAGACAACCTGTGATTAGGCTTGGCTTTGTCACACCTACCTACGAAATGGGCACGCACTAAACCTGCTGGTCTTGGCTCCTCCCTCACTCAACAGAACAAGATCAGCACCTAGAGAGGTGATTCATCTTCCTCTCTCCCCACATCTGAACCCCTCCCAGGTTATGGTGGGATGAATCACCCTATGGAGGCATCACTCAAGCCCCAATAGATATTGAGGAACCCTTCTTGATTGTCTTAACAAATGGTACAATTCTTAGTTAGTTGAAAGTATAAATCCAACCTAGAGCGTGACTTGGTTGCTGTGGTGGCTTCTCTCCCTCTGGGGCATCAGTTTTCTGGGTGTATGAGATGGGGATTTCTCCATCACAGCAATATTCCAGGTGGCAGGAGCAGCCTCCAATCCAAACAGAGCCCCATCTCTGCAGGAACAGCACAACTTTATTCAACTCCAGCTGAAAGCTCAGTGTCACGGATGATCAAATCTCATGATATTGACAGGAAATCATTTAGAGATGCAGGAAAGAAAAAGCCATCAACTTTTCCACTGTGAAAGCCAAGGGGTTGCTTGTTTTTCCAGTGGTTGCTTTGGTGTGTGTTATGTGGATATCAAATTTTTGGGGAATGAGGGAAGACACAGACGACTTCGGAGACTCATCTTCACCACAATTTGCTTATACTCTGCATGAATAAATTCCATTCAAATGACCTTGAGGAAAATACTAATAATATGATAATGGGTCATTTGCATACACTGCTGAATATGTTGTCAATTCAAACAAAAGAGTTTGTCCAGAGCTCTTTGTCAGCAAACAGAGAAAGAGAACAAGTCACTCTGAGAGTAACTCCTACATCGAACCCCCCAGCTGATATCTAAAAATATTGGTGACAAGCTTGACTTTTTGGTAATTTTTTTTGAATGCCAGACCATAGCAAGAGGCAATGGGACTTGGGCCTTTTAAAAATATTTCACACTGTTCAGAGCTTGATTTCACTCTATTTTCACTTTTCCTCTCCCGATGATTTCTTGCATGCTTTAGCATTCCCTAAACATCAGAAAAAATATTACCTGATGCAAGACATGGCAAATTAATTTCAGTTGTGCTTTCCTTAAAATCCACTTAAATTTGAATTTAATTTTATCATCAATGAGTTATACACAAAGAACAAAGCACGAAACCAGCCTTGCCCACACAATTTTAGGTATTTTAACTGTGCTGTACCTCTCCTTGAAATGGAGCTCTGATAATTTCTTCCAGGTGATTTAGAAACTTGAAAATTTCATCCAAAGTTGAAAAAATTCCACACTGTGGAGTTATCATTTTTATCTCCCTTCGTGGTGTAACTTTCCCCATGGTGATCACATTTATTATGGGCATGGAAAGGGCTTAATTTCATATGAAATATGTGCCTTGCGTGCTAAAAGGGCTCATTCCTCAAAGCTGAGAAAAATTTTGAGAGAAATTGACATAAGTGTAGACAGTAAATTGTGAATGAAAATTGAGAGTCTTTTAGGAATAATTTATTAGATGGCCCAAAGCCAAGCATCTGCAATCAAGACAGGATAACTTTGACTAAAAAGCCATTAGAATTTCCTGATAAAGTGAAAGCCTCAAGTAGAAGTATCTATATATAGGCCTGTTATCTTTGTGTCTGTGGCCATTTATTACGGCTATTTGCTTCTTTACTTCTTCTGTGTATACTGGACTTCTTCGCATGCAGATGAAAAAAAACGCATTTATGTATTTTTTTCAAAGAATCAGAGGATGGTTTGGGTTGGAAAAAACCTCTAAGATTGTTGAGTCCAATTCTGAACCTAACACTGTCATCTTCACCACTAAACCATATCCCCAGGTGCCATATCCACACGGTTTTTTGAGCACTTCCGGAGATAATGATTCCACAGCTTCCCTGGGCAGCTTGTTCCAATGCTTGACCACCCTTCCAGTGAAGAAATTTTTCCCAGTATCCAACCCGAACATCCCCTGGTGCAACTTGAGGCCATTTCCTCTTGTCCTATCGCTTGCTACCTGGGACTTTGTTATCAGTTTGCTCAAAGCCTCAGCAAAACTGGCTCTGAACCCTTCCCATGATGGGGGATCCCCAGCTTCTCTGGGCAGCCTGGTCCAGTGTCTCACCATATTGCATTGTCCAAATTTTCATCCACCAGCATCCCCACGTCCTTCTCCTCAGGGCTGCTCTCAATCCATTCATCCCCCAGTCTGCATTGATAACCAGAATGGCTCTAACACAGGTGCAGCACCTTGCACTTGACCTTTTTATGCACTTTTTTTTCATTATTTACTTTTCTTGGCATTTCTTTTTTTTACTTAGAAATCCCAGATGAGAGGGCAAACAGAAAAGGACAAAGTTTTAAGAGAGAATAAGTAAGGTGGGAAAATCTCAAACTGGCAGGAATCTGAGATAAGAATGAAGCCAAGAACGTGAAAGGCCAGAAATTTAAATGTCTCCAAGTAACGCCATTATGGAATATCCTGAGCTGGAAATGACCCACAAGGATCATCAAAGTCCAACTCCTGGCCCTGCACAGGACGCCCCCGATAATGCCACCGTGTGCCAACATTATCCAAATCTTCTGGAACTCTGTCAGGCTGGTGCTGTGACCACTGCCCTGGGCAGCCTGTTCCAGTGCCTGACCACCCTGTGGGTGAGAAACTTTTTCCTGATATCCAACCTAAATGTCCCCTGACACAACTTCAGGCCATTTCTTCGGGTCCTGTCCCTGGTCACCAGAGAAGAGCTCAGTGTCTCCCCTCATGAGGATGTTGAAGACCAAGACGAGGTCTCCCCTCAGTCTCACCTTCTTCAGGCTGAACAGCCCAAGTGACCTCAGCTGCTCCTCAAGCCTTGAATAAAAGTTTCTGTTCTATTTTAGGACATCTCAAAACTTGCCGAGATTTTCAGCCCTGGCAAGGTTAAGTTTCCATACACCTGGGGACCCCAGAGACATTTCAAAAGGCAATTAGGGCAGAGGTCAGTAGGAGTTATGGCCACAGCAATGGGTTATAGGGATGGGGAAGTCCCATGGGACAACCCAGGCCCATTTCAGCAGCTTCATCCAGCCAAATGCCAAGAACAAGGAACATGGGCTGTGCTTACAGAACAGAATATGATTTTCCAGCTCACAGGGGTTGCAAACAGGGATTTGGGAGCTGGATGGCAACCAGCCATGACCTCCCAACACAACACTGTGGCAAGAGCAGCCTTTGGCTGGGTGACCAAGGGAGAAGTGAGTGGGAGTGAAAAGCAATTCTCTATTTACAGAGAGAGCTGGTCAAGCTGAGATTGCTGAATTTGCGTCACTTTGCGGCTGATCTTTTTCAAAAGGTCACTGGAGGTTCTGGAAAATACTGCACTAGAAGTTAAGATGAAGAGAAAGTTTCCTTATTAAACGAGACATAAAGAGGTCATGCTGTTTATTGAAAAAATAATAAAAAAAACAAAGCAGTGCCTAGGTTGTGACACAGACCTACCTGCACCAGAGGAAATTGTGGCTGTTCAAGCTTTTCAATCTGGCAGAGAAAGGCAAAACAAATACCACAAGCAGAAAAACCAAAGACAGAAAAATCCAAATTAGAGGAAAGACACACATTATTAACGGTGATTAATCACCGAAACAAACTGTCCAGGGAGGAGACAGAACCTCATCTCCTGATGTTTTTAGATCAAATGTATTTGCTTTCTCAGGCAGGATGCTTTCAGTAAACATATGTTATTGATCTTGATACGGGAAGAACCAATAGAATTTAAGAAAGTGTTCAAAAATATGACTTAGTGACCTTTATTCTCTTATCTCTTCTTCTAAAGCTTTTATGAGTCTATGAATTGTACCTAATTAGCTATATTCAGTCATTCCAGAGATAATGAGAACACCCTGGTTACATCAGAACCAAGATCATTTGCATAAAACACCTCCAAACAAGCACAAAAGTCTGCCAGACAAAAATTTACTGTCAATTGACAAGGTAAGGAAGGAAAATATCCTTTTTCTCAGCCCCATTGTTCTTTATTCTCATTTTGTCTCAGGGAGTTTCTCCTGGCCAGGACATCTTTGGTCTGAGACACTCTGTGTTTCCACACCTGTCATTTTGCTCGCAAACCTTTTAAAAAATTGATATTGTCTCAAAAATGTCTGATCTCCTCAGCTTGCCGTTTGTTGCAGAGGCTGAATGCGGCGCCTGAGTTCCTTTTCAGTTTGAGCGTTCAGCACTGCTTAAAAACATCACTTAGGAGCTGTCCCAGATGGCCACCAAAGGTAGTGGGTATTCAGATGACTGAAGGAAGAGAGTCACATATTGGTATTCGATAGCAGCGTGAATATTAAGGGCTGTCATATTATGTCTTTGCAGGAGTGGTTTATGTTAACGTGATCTCAGAGAGAATTATGCAGTCCAAAATTATAGCATCATTGTTATTATTATGACATTATTAAATAATGCCAAAATTAGCATTTTAAGCCACTTTCTTCCCTTAACTAGCTAATCTTCACCCAGAACACTGCCCTGTAACAATATACAATGCAAAGTCTATCAGGCTGGGAACAGAATGATTCTGGGGCTTGGAACATTAATTAGGAGCAATAGGATTCCGATTTATTCTATTCCCATTCATCAGCATGGCTTGGGTCCTCTTTTTCTGATCTGGATTCTGTTGTTTACCTGCTTTTCTTTGGCTTGTTAGTAAAGCATCCAGGATTCCCAAGCAGTCTCCCACCTAAACACTGCCAGACTTTGAATGGTTCATTTCCAAGAAGAGTTGAAAGCAGCACAGTTGTTCCAAAATGGGCATAGGCCAAAACATTCAATGCTCACAGCCAACTGCTCATGAACTGTCTGCACACCAAGAGTTATTGGCAGGCAGCGTATGGCAAATGCGCTGCTCTTCAGAAAACTGTGATCTCTTTGTGAGCCACTTTTAAGTAGATAAACGGACCAAATGGCTTGCTATGAATTATAAACGCCATTTTTGTGTGTCACCAGATGTGTTTCAGTGTAAAATCACCAGTCTGCAATGATTAGTTATCAAGTTGGAGATGAGGAGAGCTTGGACAGGCATTTTCAGCTTGCTGGCTTTTAAACCCTTGCCAAGCTAAATCAAATTATGCCCAGATATCAAACTGTGCCTAATAAACTCCAGTGCTGATAATGAGCACCTGTATTTTTCACTGCTATGTCCCGGTGTTGCAACAAAGATTCATTGGGAAGAGGAATAGTTGTGTGTGAGCATAAAAGTGACCACTGCAATTACTCCAGTAATTGCTGGCCACCGCAATGCCATTGATGGCAAGTCAGACGAGGAAGAGTGGAAAAGGTTTGTCCCTGTGCTAAATATAGGTGTGGATTCATATCATCCCTTGCCATGCTTGGAGGGTACCCTTGCTCTTCTGTGTAACTTCAGATTTTCATCACAGCAAATTTTGGCAGGTTTTTTTCTAGATTTGTGTCCTGTAATTCACTTCAGATCAAATTTTACCCCTTCACTCTTGGATTCAGGGAAGTATCCCACAGTTTAGGAATATGGATGGACAGTCACACATTAGCTGCAAGCTTTTTTCAGCTTCTTCATGTAGTTTTCTCTCTTCAACAAAAAAAGTTCATAAAATCGTTTAGGTTGGAAAAGTCATCTAACATCATTGAGTCCAACCTTTCTGCCAGCAGTTCCAAAGCCACCACTAAACCAAGTCCTCAAGTGCCACACACATCTTCTAAATCCCCCCAGGGATGGGGACTTCACCACTTCCCTGGGCAACCTGTTCCCATGCTTGACAACACTTTCCAGGAGAAACATTTTCTTAATGTCCAAACCATATCCCCCGGTACAACTTGAGGCCTTTTCCTCTTGTTCTGTCCCTTGTTCCCTGGGAGAAGCACTCAACCCCCATCAGCTACACCCTTCTGTCAGGGAGCTGTAGAGAGTGAGGTCTCCCTGAGCCTCCTTTTCTCCAGGCTGAGCTCCCTCATCAGACTTGTGGTCCAGCCCCTTCCCCAGCTCTGTTCTCTTCTCTGGACACGCTCCAGCCCCTCAATGTCTTTCTTTTGTGATGGGTCCAAAACCGACCACAGGACTTGAGGTGTGACCTCAGCAGTGCCCAGCAGCGAGGGACAATCCCTGCCGTGGTCCTGCTGACCACACTATTGCTGATCCAAGCCAGGTGCCATCGGCCTTCTTGCCCACCTGGGAACATGTTGGCTCATGTTCAACCAAACCAGCACCTCCAGATCCTTCAACACCAGGCAGACTTCCAGCCACAGGAGTCTTTAGATGAGGTTTACCTCAGGTGGGAATAAGGTCAAGCAAAAACCACCTGGGAAGTTCATTGGGAAGGGCAGTGGGGAACCCAATCCCTGCAAAGCCAACTGTATGGAACACAAGAACGTACAAAGAACCCCAGCATTCCCTCTCTCATGCCTCACTTTCTGCTCAAATAGCAGGCTGATTGATGCTGGGGTCCTCACCCAGGCTGGAAGGTGAACTTCGTCTTCATGCTTACACAGCCTGATTTTAATTTAATGTTTCTCCTTCTCCCTCGTGGGTTCCTCTCCCTGCCCTGCTCTGTGAGTTCACTGGGTTTTATGAGTTATATGCTAATCATTCTGCCAGGGCTGGGCTCATCCATCATCCGGGCTCCAGCGGATGGATGAAGCTGGGTGGCTGCCCTCCTCACTCCACACCCCACAGCCCCCAGCAGTCTGGAGGAACAGGCTGGTGGGTAGGGTTGGAGCTGCTGGGAAAAGGGGAGGAGGGCCTACTTGGCAGAGTAGAAAGGGCAATGGGACGCCCACTCCTTTCCATCATCTTGGATCTCCTCTCTCCACACGACTTTTCCTCGAGACAAAATGATTCTCCTGAAGTCCTGTGTGACGATGGGGTGCTGGGGAGCTCCAGAAAACAGCGTCAGTGTCAGTGAACTGTCAGGAACTTGCCTTGCTCATCACCGGGTTTGGGTAACTGCCAAGGCCCCTACAGTAATTCAGGTGAGTTTCCTCCCTGCTAAATGAGTTTACAGTGATGAATAGTGTTTTCTGGGTAATTTAATAATATTAATGGGATCTCATTAGGCTGGCATTCATTAACATTCTTGAAGGTGTATCCCCTGCTGGCAGTCTTTGGAAAGACTGGGATGGAAAAGGAAAACCAATATCCTAATTCATTCACATCCCTAAATACTTCCAATGAGGCAAAGGTTTTAAAGCACTTTATTGGTTCGGTTTATTTAATTTACGTCTCTCTTTGTGTACTGTGGTTTTATTTCCTACACAGGCAGTAAAACCAATATTGTTTAGCTGAAAGTGCCCTCAAGAAAGATGATATTAGAATTAGAAATAGATATCAAATGGCCAGAATTATTATTATGACTATTATGATCCAAGACTCAGATGATGGAAATGCAATAATTTACTCAAAATAAATCTGTCTTCAGAGCTCAAGTAACCTCACTGTATGAGATAGCAGAGCTGATAGCACTGGTAGCTATCATCTCTGCCACTGCTCCAGCTATTGAATAGGGACTGCCAGAGAAAAGGTATTCACAGAGTTTGTTTTGATCTCTCAGAACGAGATTGTCTCTTTAATTTGCATTAAATTACACAACTCACTCTGTGGAACTCTCTTCTCTTTTTTTGCTCCACAGGACACACGAAGGTACAATCACCACTACCACCAGTCAGAATAACAGGATCAGGACAAAGAATCATTCCAGAAATTAAGGTGTTGCCATGATGCTCCAGGAGATCCACAGTGGCAAACTGAGAGGGAAATTAAGGTTAAAATTTATATTCAAAAAGAAATGTCTCAAAATATATTTCCATGCTTCGTGTTCTCAGTGGCCAGATCATAACATCGGGTGCAGTTTAATTTTCTGAGCAAATGACAAGTTTTCTGCAGAATTTTTGTTTGGAGACCAGTGCAGGAGATATTAACTTTAACTCATGTTATTTAACTGATATTCACCTTATTGAATTTCTCCCAAATTCTCCTATTCACATCATTTGTCAATGCCTTTAAAGAAACCCTTATTCCCAGAAGCTCATACAGTCAACTGAAACATGCCTCATTTTGGAGAGAATCTCTTATTTTCAGTAAATATTTACTTCTCTGTTTGAAAAACCTCAAACAACTCATCCTTTATAAAACTGAAATTTCAACTTTTAAAATATTTTTAATTCTTTTAATGTTGTATGGTGATAAGTGTGATTTTGGATGGCAAAGACTTAAACAAGCTGTTTCACAGAAACAGAATGCAAAAAAAAAAGTGTAGACAAAAGAAGCGATATTTTTAATAAAATGCGTTATTTGGTAAAAATACTCCCACGCTTTTCATCACAAATTTCAGATAGAATTTTTTTTTTTTTTACGCCAGCTGTGGTTTACCTCTGGTACCAGAATGAAATCCCTATCATGATAAAAGCCTCCACATCCTCAGAGCTCATATTTCATGCCATTTTTGCACCAGAAGAGTGAATAATTCAGCAGATTGGAGTAATGAATCATTTTCTCATCCCAAGGTGGCTGCTGCTCACGATGATTAATACTGATTTATATATTACTCATGACAGTCTCAACCAGGTCAGGGCCTCGCTGTGTGACATCCTGGATGGGAGACACTGAATAAACACTTCCTGCCCCAAATTGCTTCAAGTGTGAGGTTTTGTTCTTTTGGCCCTCGCCAGTGGGTGACTGCCCTTAGTGAGCAGCCAACCTTCACCCACACCAGCCTTGGAAAAGAGTAGGGAAGAGACAAGAAGGGAAGGAAGAGAGGAAAGGAAAAGGAAAAAGAGAGAAGAGATGAAATGGGAAAGTTCATCTGACAGCATAAAAACATTGTCAGTTTATCCTACCTTTGATAAACACCAGTCACTCATTTTTTTTCAGCAGCTTCACCTCACGTCACCTGTGAAAAAAACTGGATGATGAGATGCTGTTCCAAACAAGGAACCCAGAAGGAGGCATTTCCTGACAGAGTGGTTGGGAGTTGCAGTTACATTACTCAGCTCCCCGTGCTGGGATGCGTTTAAGGCTTTCTGACAGGCTGAAGTCCCCGGCCAGCAAGGAGCAGAGAGATGAAACGCAGGTTATGCACAGCTCCATTTCTGTGCCTTTAGTAATCCTTTTAAAGAAAAAAACCAATGTATTTTCAATATAGCAATGGCCCCAGTTACATGATGGTCTCTCTGCAAAGGTAACAGTTTGCACCCAGGAGGAGAGGTGAGCGCTGGACAGCTGTGAGACAATCACACAACCACTGCACCTTCTCAAAACAGCAAAATGGACTGGGCTTTCTAATAGCAGGCTGTCTAGATATTAAAAAAGAAAAGAAAAATCATATATTTGCTTGTAAAATTATGGCTGAGGGCCTCCCATTTTCTCACAAACACTGAAGCAGCCTGTTGCTGTTGTTATTGTCATTATTATTGTTGTTGTTTCATGATTATTACTAGAAAATTACTGTGCTAATATTATTAAATAAAGCATTATTTTTCTGTCCCAAACATAGATTTTAAACATTATTATTATTATTATTATTCTGTCCCAAGCACAGATTAAATGGGCTATTGCCAAACAAAAAGGATAAAGATATAAAAAAGAGGAAGCCTGTCTCTGTCCCCTGCTTTCGTCCGTGACATGGGACTGCCCTGCTCTTCGTTGTATCCCTCCAGCCCATCCAGATGCTGTTTCCACACTGAAACAGGGGAAGGATGGGGTGGTTGGTATCTTTTGAAGAAATGCTGCTTCACTTCTGATCCTCATGTTGTGCCCAGATTTATCTCTTAACTCATCCGCCTCACACGTGACACCTGGGAGTGCTGCACTCATAGGTGTGTGTGATACTTTCTAACCCAGAATCTCATCCTCCTGCCTTCTTTGACAGGTGTTTTTATCCAGTCAGCTTTGGAGGGGTAAAAATTAAGCTCATGTAAATTCAAGATAGTAGAGTCTACTCACAATTCTCTTTCTCATCCCTGTCACTCCATAGTGAGGAATGGGATTTCTTTTCAGGAATCCTCTGCGATTTCTCCCTGAAGGGAAAAATTAACTCCAGGGAGCCTGACTCACACATGCCCAGCTCAGATGTGAAGTGGTGTCTGCAGACGGGGATCGAGCCTCATCTATAGATAGGACGGTTCAGCTGCAGAATAAAGTCCTCTTATCTGTGGGTGATGCCCCCGTAAAGGCATCACCCTGGAGGAGTGAGATAACTTTATGAATCAAGAGTATCTGTCCCAAAATATTCAGGAACTGTAGCTGCAGGGCTACACCAGTGATGCATCGATACCGGCAGAGTGTCTCCTCCACTGTTTCCTGCTCAAACAAGCATCATTCATCATGTTGTCCTACACCAGGGAGGGACAACCCAGCACTGCAAATGCCTCTAGACAGTGATTAGAAAAACAGGGATATTATTTCTTTTTAAAAAAAGGTGATTTCAGCCTGTGCTTTCTGCCAGAGAGCCCAAAAGCAGTGGTGTCAATTTATCCTGGTCAGTAATTTCTCCCTAAAACAAGAAGTGCTGTTCCAAGTTCATGTGCATACTCTAAACTCGGTGTGTCCTGTACCTTTTTGGAATGGATAGGTCTGGGACTGCCTATTTGTTTTTCTTTATCATCTGTCTCCTTTCCTGGCACGGTTTACAGTTATAAGGTTAAGATCTTTCCTGGTTTTAAGATTTTGTTTCTTCTTGGTTTCTAGAATCTGATCTTAACTTCTTTTTCTTTTTGATGGTGGGTCTCCAGACCCTTCTCAGTACTTTTCTCCAGGAAAATTAACCTGCAGATGCACATTTATCCATCACTGTTGTGCAAGGTCCCACAAAAGTCCTTATCTTTGCCAGCTACATTACAAATGGAAATCTCATCCTTTCTCCTTGGCATTGACCCGTAAACGTCCTGTTGTCCATTCAAATCTATGCTACAGATGGTCCCCCTCTCAGGGGTTGGGACCAGATGATTTTTAGGGTCCCTTCCAACCCAAACATTCTACATTTTTATGATTCTCTGCCTTCCTTCCTCTCCTGAATGCTCCAGCTTGAAACTCAAAACACCAGCAAGCCAACACAGCATTTTCTGTCGGCTCCTTCCTCGATGTCTGTGGCAAACACCATTTCCTCGTCTGTCACACGTGCCCTGAATGTCCATCAGGTCCAGGCTAGATTTGTCTCTGATCCAGCCATCCAAAGTGTGCCTTGGTTTTGCAGATTCACCCTGGACAATAACTCTACAACCTCCCCTTTCTGACCCCTCTGCCAAACCAGTGGGCCAAGGTGTTTTACATCTTCCCCGGAGCATTTATCTCTGCATCCCTCAGATGGGAAACATTGGGAAAGTCACTTCCTCAGGCTATTTTTACACATCTCTGTTGACTCCAGCAGTTCCCTGTGTACATAAAAGGTACTGTGCAGTTTGTTAAACACTGTCTTGCTTCTCACCTCCCTGATCTTCTGCTTCTGTGGTGCAAAACCTTCCTCATGGACCAGATTCCTCCCTACCCTGTAACCCTGTGGCCTTCTCTGGTGTGAGCATCAGCTCGAGAGCCCAGCAGGCACCGAGCCCTATGATTCAGGGCAGGATTCATCTCACCAATCCCACAAAGCCTATCACAGAATCATCTACACCACAGCTTATTGCCTGGAGGTTCCCTGTACAGTCAGTGGGAGAAAAAAAAAAAAAGAAGATACTCCAGGGTCCAACTGACCCACTTTATTTTGGGATGACTATTCCTAATGACAAAAGGAATTGTACACAGCTCTGCAATGCTCCACTGACTGCATTGACTGGATCTCTCCCAATTAGCTGAGGGCAGGTGTTTCCTGCGAAGACATCACATGTAGATGGAACCTGCTTATATTACCAAGTGTAAAAAGAATTTGCTGCTGTCAAGAGCACCACTTTTTTTTTCCCACAGTGAGGTGAAAGCTTTTAGCTTCCTTGCAGGAAGAGGCCACTGGCAAGGTGTAGGCTCTGAATACCAATCCAGAAATAACACTTAAAGAATTGACTGCTTCCTTGGGAATGAGAGTGCAGACAGAAAATTTATGTGCATTCAGCCCGGGCCTTTTATTCAGCATCCACAACAATTTCCACGCAGGACATTTTGGGTTAATTAGGTCAGCTCAGATTAGTCACAGCTCTCTTAACGAATGTTTTTAAATAGGTTTCCATCCTTAGGGCCCTGTGGAATTAGTAAGAGTCTCGTCAAAATACATGGACATAGCAGCCTTTTCTGGGCTAGGGCTTTAGAAAGTTTATTTAGAGAAAGCTATTTAAAAAATCCAAGTTCTAGTTCAGCTCCCTGTGAGCACGAGGAAATAAATAGTGTCCCTGTAGTGCAAAGATGTGTCCCTGGAAGTAAACAAAATAAGGGATACTTGCCATCTCTGCCCTTTGACTTCAGACCTCCAGACCAGACTGACGGCAGGTTGCCCACAGACTCAATAAAATGTGTTCATTACTGCAGTCTGTAAAGTAGAGCACTGAGGTCACACTGCCCTGCAGAAAATACTCAGAGGAAGGGAAAAAAGGTCTCTTTTTCTGGTTTGGTTGGGGTTTTTTTTCTTTTTTTTTTTTTTTTTTTATGTGAATGCTGTTTCATGTCACCCATGCCGGCCTAGCTCAGCCACCCCTTGTCCCCAGCTGTCACACTGACCACTGCAACTCAGAAATTTCCTGAACTGATGGAAAAGGTTTTGTGGGCTGTTATAAGCCCATATCAAGTGGCGAACTTTGTGTGTGCTCCCCAGTGCCATGGCCCACAAATTTGGGGTTCCAGACACCACAGATCCCTTTGGAACCACCTCTAAAAGAACTGCAGCGGTCCCCACGTTCATGGTTGGGCATGGACACAGTCGGGAACTATGGCATATCCTTCAAACCTGACTACTACCAAATCTGTAGCCATCAAAGATTCTCAATTACAAAGGTCCTCCTGCTGTCTGAGCTGATCTTGAAGAGGTTTCAGCATGGCCAGGAGTTTTCCAAGTGGGCATTAGGGCTGGGCGAGGTTGTTGTCCTCATGGCACAATCTCTCTCTGGATGGATACAATGGTGGCCATGCCAGCACTGGCCGGCCACAGCTCTGCCCTGCCTTGTCGTGCTTTGTCTCACCCCCACAGACACACAGTCAGTGGTGGTCAAGGCCATTCCAAGCGTAATTGATGTGTCTCTAAACCAAGAACATCTTGTCTATGTTCTGGAGGAGAAAAAGAGAAGGAAAAGCTAAAAATGTGAAGCTTTGGACACTTTAACCCAATGCCCATTTTTGTTCCCTCTGACCCTTTGGGTGACCCATGCCTCTGATTCCTCTTTTTATCCTGCAGGGAACCCTCCCAGATTCCCTTCAGTGTTCACTGAGATAAGTAATCCAGAAACCGTTCCCAGTGCTTTGCCCTTGTCCCTCAGCATTGGCCTAAGAGGTCGTGTCCATCTCATCCTCGGGGATGGAAACAGGACATGGGAGCTGTTTCTGCTTCCTGAGGTAGTGGATGAGGAGATCATCCAACAGTCCTCTCCCCTGGGGTCTGCCATCCCCCTCGCCATGGCCCAAGAATCTAGGGAAGAAGATCCCTCAGCCTGAGAAGGAATTGTCAGTCTCGGCCTCATTGTAGGTCTCTCTCTGATGTTTGGCTCCACCCACGTGCTGGTTGCAACCTTTCCAAGGCATCCCTTAATGTGTGTGTGTTCTCTTCCAGCAACTGTGATCCTGTGAATATTTTTGTTCCCAAATGGAGAGGAGAAGTATCCTTCTCCCAAATACGGCCTGAGTTACAACCTCCCCTGATGGAGATGCTACGTGGAGGTGAATAAAAGAGATCAGTGCATTGCCTTCACTGTGAAAATCTGAAGTGACTAAAGATGAACAAAGTCAGGATCACTATTTCCCAGGAACAAGAGATTCTTGGGATATAGGGGGAACAATGCAGACCCTGAGTGCAGCTCTTCCCTGCTGCCTCCCTGTGGATGGACACCTGTGCACAACATCACAGGGAAAAAAGTTCCAAGAATTATTTCTGCTGGGGCTCTCTCCCAGAAACACTCCTGAAACCACCTCTGGGATTAATCCCTCTAGAGGCTGATGTTCTGGGATTGCATAGCTGCAATCCTCAATAACCCCTACCAGGAACACTTCAGACCCCCAGTGTTTATCTGAAGGTGATTTATCAAGCCCCAAACACTCCTGAATCCTGGCAGAGAGCAGGATGTGTTCCTCTCCCAAAACATTCCAACAGGTCACAGAAGAGAGGGGAGTCTACCAAGAATCACCTCCCCTTCCAAATGGAGCCAACAGAAGAGTGAATGTTCTTCCATCCTAGCTCCTAAAATATTTAAACAACACAAGGGCAGAAAATTGCCTTTAAAACAACATTTTCACTCGGATTCATTGCAGGGAGAGGGGCCCTCTGGAACTGACACTGCTCCCAAATCCACTACACACTTCAGGGGTCATTTTCACAGGAGGGAGCCAAAGGTTTCAGATACCTCCACTCCTTTGTGCTACAGGTGCGTTCAGCATGGTAAAATAACATCGAATAAAAAGGGAAAGTAAAATGCATAAATAAAATGCACAGAAATAACACGATAAGAACTGATGTCCCAAAAATATGAGGCACCATTTATGCAGCCCTAAAAATTATGGGCACTATTATTGTGAGCTGAAGTGGTTCCCTGAGTTTAGTTTTACGTCTACGTTGTTTAATACTGGCTACTCCTGTTACCTGCTGGTAATGGTGCACAGATCACAATGAAACAGCTTGGGGGGAGTCCTGGGCAGCAGTGGGTGGGGAGAAAAGAGGGATCTCTCCAGAGGTACTGGAGTGCTTTGTCACTTTCTGGCAAACAGAAGTGTTGTAACTTCTAAAATAAATTTCTACTTGTCTCACCAGACCGTGCACTGACATGAAATTGTGCAGGTTTAGTGCAAAGTTTGGTAAACACAGACAAGATTTTGCAGCTCAGCTGTGTGTGAATCCCTGGGCAACAAGCACAAAACAGTCCAGGAAAAGGCTTTTGGAGCAGCCCCCGAGTGCTGCAAAACTCACCTGAAGTTCCTGAAGGGATCAGGCACTGGGTGCAGGTGCATCATTCCACCTCCTGTCATGAATCTGACACTTCCCAGACCCTGTTTCAGACCTTGTGTTCTCAGACACACCAGGGTGCCCTGCCACCAGGAATGACAGCTTTGGGACACCTCAGGAAACCGGTTGGAAACATCTCGGGGGTGTATGTTTTAGTTGGAGAATCAGCTCTGGGATCTACTACTGGGAAGGGAAAGGAAGCGAGGAAGCAGGGAGCGGGGGGAAAGCAGAATACATCCTGGTAAAGAGAAGTCTTCAAATGATCATAATTTGGGTACCTGAGCCCTGATCCTGCCCCTCAGTTTTAGCATCTTCCCCCTTCTTGCATCAGCAGAAATGAGGGGAGGGCTGATGCAACCTTCAGGGTTGTTGGACAGAGAAATGGACATTTTGGGAAGGGAGCTCTGGCCCCCTTAGACTCCCTCATATTCTCATTCTGAATTTTCCACCAAAGGGCAGTTCCTTCATTACTGTCAGTTGTAAAGAGAATTTTTGGGATAGGGTAGGAATGCACCCAGCCACTAAAGACCCTCCAGACACCAACACTTGGATGTTTTTTGGCTTAGGACTGATGTGATTTGAAGACCTGGAGGGCCTTTACATAACAGGGTGAGGTGTCAGTCACCAAGAGAACAGCCAGAAGAGTTTAAGCCCCCTTTGGATGTGCACTGAGCACTCTGAACTCTCACATGTAGATGAAAGACAGGGAGAAACTCCTAAAAAAAGTCTTGATACCAAGTTAGAACAAAACTTTGAGCCTGTTGTAAACTGAAAGTCCCTTGAAATGGCTTGATGACCTTAGAGGTGTTTTCCTGCCTGAATGATTCCGATTGTAAAGTCACGGCCAGTTTTTGGTGGGGATTCACAGGTAATGGTACAGCGAGAAAACCAGTTTGGGGGCTTATTTCAAGTGGGTGGGATAAAGCCAGCGATGCAGACAAGACACAAGGATGGTGGGGATAGCAAATGGTCCATGAGAGACACTCGGGAACGAGTTTTACTCTAAATGGAACCACTACAACCTCCTCTGAAAACTGGGTGTTTCTTGACCTTGAGTTAAACCCCTTTGTCAGAGCCCTCTGTCTTCCAGTCTGCCTCCACTTCTCCTTGGTTATTAACCACCCCTGGGGAGTTTGGGAAGCCTTCTGAATACCTGCATTTCAGGCAGAGAATTTCAGATCTTTGCATGTTATAGAAAAGTGGCAGGAAGGGTGTGAATCTGAGCCACACATGCTGTTTTCATGGCTTGAGACTTGATGTGCCTTGGATTCAGAAGCAGTCCTGATTAATACTCATCCCGCACTCACCAAATTAAATTAGGCTGCTTAAAATTAAAAATACATATTTATTTTATTCAGTCTGGGTATTCTGAATGAACTGAAAAGGAAAAAGGATGGAATATTACAAATGAGACAATTAAGCAAAGCGAGCAGGAGAAATTGTATAAATTACAGTCCTGTGATGAACACAGGGCTTTGATGCAAGGGAGGGGAGGGAGCTGGCAAGGACTCCAGAGATGAAGAGTGGTGGGGATGGGTGGTGGGAAAGGACTGAAAGTGGAAAGAAAAAAAAAATTAACTCAGAGAAAATCCATTAGTATTGATTTAAAGAGGTAATCAAGGGGAAACAGTTTCAAACGGTCAGGATGGAGTGTTAATGGTAACACATGAATGCCGTGATGCTCAGGGCCTCACGCAGCTCTTCCAGCTGCACAATCGCACTTCTGGGAGAGCCTTGATCCATCCCTGGTACCTCCTGACCTGGCTGGCTTCCCAGCACCTGCCAGGTGTGATGAAGCTCCTGGGTGTGAAAAAGGATTAGATCAGACCTGAAAGCTCTTCCCTTGGACAATGCTCAGGATAGAAACAGGAGAAAATGGAAAGGGCAGGAGGGAGGGTGGTTGCAGTCGGAGGGAAGCCAATAGGAGAAGAAACAACTTTCAGAGCAGCATCTTGCCAAATTTTGGTATTTTTGGAACAAGTAAAGTTCCCAAAAAAACAAGGAGAAGAAGACAAAGTTAGCCATGGACATTATTAACAGCTTGCTGGAAACTACAGATGCTCAGCGCATTGGAGAATCCGGCCTCAGACACGGGAACTCATCCTGAATGCAGAGCAAACAAGATTTTCTGGTGAATACACTGAAAATATTTCCAAAGCACAGAAATTTTACGGATGTGAAGAAGGTCCTGGTTGATGTGGGTAGGTTCACCTTCCCCTAGACCAGGTTACTCCAAGACCCATCCAACCCGGCCTTGAACACTTCCAGCCACAGCTTCTTTGTGCCAGGCCCTCACCACTCTCACAGGGAATTTAATTTCCATCGTATGTGTGTGGCTGTGCAATTTCTATGCATGTTTAAAATATATGGTTTACACTTATTTCTTGAACAATTCAGCACAGTAATATTTTGGTCACAACCAAATCAAATCTCTTTGGGATTAGTTTTTCAAAGGGAAAAATAATTTCCATGCAGAGGCTTGGGCTGTCAGTGGAGCAGATTTAGAGACTGTTGAGTGAGGCATGAGCTGGATTAAAGCAGTGTATGGGCCTTCCATACTGATTTTTACTTCATCCAGCAGTCAAGTGGCATTTTCACCTTCCACAAGTCCTATCATAGCTACGAAATCCTAAAGTCACATTTTCCACTGCATCCAGTGGCTGCCCCATCCCTGAAAGTGTTCAAAGCCAGGTTGGACAGGTCTTGGAGAAGCCTGGTCTAGTGGAAGGTGCCCCTGCCCATGGCAAAAAATTTGAAATTTTATGGTCTTAAAGGTCCCTTCCAATCCAAACCATTCCATGGTTCAGTGAAACAGTCCTACAGAAACCCTTTTTAATCCCCTAGTACATACTGGTGTACGGTTTTGTGTTTGATTTTTTTTTTTATTCCGTGGATCACTGCTTTGGGAAGTAGATCTGATTGACTCTGGCTGCGTTAGGGATGAAGGGGCATTTAAGTGCTCCTCCAGTTTCCGTTGGCAGGTGGTTCCTTGCAGAGCTGTTATCTGTATGTCTGAGATCAGAGATCTGGTTGATCACTGAATATCAGTGCTCTTGAATACAACATTCACTTTCCTTGAGAGCTTCCTGCAAACCCCAGTTTAGCTATGTACTGCAGAGTTATATATCTAAATACATTTATAACTACTATATAAATGCAAAGTGGTTATTATTAAGGGGAGAAGGGAATTGCTGTATCCATCTAAATAATATGCTGGTAACTGTCAAAGAGCAAATGCACTTTCTGCTAACAGGGTTTTTCTAATTCTAAGAGGAAGAATAACAGGGCTGGAGGCTGGAAGACATTTAGCAGCAAATATGAAAATGGTTTTGTTTGTTCTCCTCCTTTGTTCTGCTAAATTCTCGGTGCTTTGCTGCCTGCCTGTTTTCCAAAGCTCCGAAGCACTTTCACCCTGCAGCAAGCTCTGAAAGCAATTTCACATGGCCAGCAGAGCTGAAGGAGGGAGTGAAGGGGAAACAGATTGACTTTTCAATCCAAGAAAATGGAACAGGGCATGGAGACAGACCTGAGAGACAGGCAGGTGTCATGAACCAAGACAGCAGCCGCAGGTCTGTATCTCCTAAGGCTTGGCTTTCCCTTCCTTTAACTGGTTTGTGCTGCGATATATATATATATATATAGATAGATAGATAGATAGATAGATAGATAGATAGATAGATATATGCTCATTTGGACATTTGTGTGTCTTCTGGGGACAAACACTTTGTGGAAGAAGTATTCTCACATTCCAAATGCTTCTGATGAGTCCAGGTCTGAGTCCTCAACACAAGAAAGACATGGACCTGTTGGAGCAGATCCAGAGGAGGCTGTGAAGATGATCAGAGGTTTGGAGCTCCTCTGCTCTGAAGCCAGTCTGGGAGAGCTGGGGAATGTCACTTGGAGAAGAGAAGGCTCCAGGGAGACCTTAGAGCCCCTTCCAGTGCCTAAAGGGTCTCCAAGAGAGCTGGAGAGGGACTTTGGACAAGGGGTGGAGTGACAGGACGAGGGACAATGGTTTTAAACTGAAAGACAGCAGGTTTAGATTGGATATTAGAAAGAAATTCTTCCCTGTGAGGGTGGTGAGGCCCTTTCACAGGCTGCCCAGACAAGTTGGGGATGCCCCAACCCTATGCGAGTCAGGTTGGATGGAGCCCTGAGCAACCTGATCTAATGAGTGGCATCCAGCCCATGGCAGGGGATTTGAAACAAATGATCTTCAAGGTGCCTTCTGACCCAAACCATTCCATGATTTTATGATTCTATGGCAAGGGAATTATACTCGATGCAGCAACAACCTCTTGCTGCTCGGGTGGGTTTCTGCCCACCCCACATGCCAACAGAAAGTAGAGGGATTTTACACTGCTCTGTCTTCATCAGCTGAAAGCCACACAAGAAACAAGCTGAGACTTAAACTCTGCTCAAGCACATGAATGATAATGTTTTCTTCCGGGTCTGCATTGTACACTTCTATTTTTATATCAGATTTTTTCTGTTCAAAACAGGACACGGTGTTGATCAAAAAGGGAGTTTTTACATCTTTTTAATACTTTTTAAAAATTTTTATTTTTTCTCTTTACTGTTTTTTTTTTTGCTTACGTAGATTGTTCAGGAAGGAAAGGGAAGCAATGCTGCAGTGGAGCGACGTGTGCTTACAGATTGAGGCAGATAAAAGGTGCTGTCAGTCATTTTGCTTCATGAGCAACAGAAGGCTGAATGAGTGCTCAGGAGAATTTATGGGTGTTCTCTGTGATTAAATTGCCACACGTCCAGTCCAACGTCAGAGCCCTAAAATGAAACAACAATAATGAGAAGGCACTATAGAGATGTCCAGGTCAGAACCAGACGCCGTCTAACACAAGTGGTCAGTGTAGTACCTCATCTAACAGCCCCTGACCCTTCGTAGGCTATTTTGTCCTTCTCAACACCTCTTCTCCATGTTTCAACATCTTCCTGCTATTTCAGGAAGGGATATCCCAAAGGTGACGAGTAAAAGCAGTGAATCAAATGTGAGATCCTTTGACACATGGTGGGACTTGTAGGGACGTGCAGCATAGTCCCTGTGTATACGAAAAAGAGAAATTCCATGGGAGAACTGAGGTCCTGTGATGTGAGGACCTGCAAGGTCCAAGCTGGTGATGATGCTCACGTTTTGGATCTGGAGGATCTGCAGGATGTTGATACCTGCAGTGAGGAGGGGTATTTAAATCTTTGTTCTGGACATATTAGACCGATCTGAGATCAGCCACAAGGAGATGCCAGAAGGAGACCGCCCGTGTTACTGTTTTGGACAGAAGGGTTAACATTCATCTCATTTAACTTCAGATTTCTGTCCTACAGACTTCCCTCCTCTCAGTTCAACGCTGAGAATCCCTACAGCCACTGGAGAGACACAAATATTTCTCAGTGCTTCTCACCACGTCCTTAGGGAGACCCTGGAGTACGTCTGAAGAACCGTGTTCCAAAAGTACCTGTTAATTCCCATCATGCCCAAAAAGAATTTTCATCAGTAGCTCAGATGCAGAAGTGTCTCTTGTACCTGCATAAAACCAGGCAAGATCAATCCCACCTCAAGAGACATCTGATGAAAGGGAAATTCTTGAAGCAGCTACACAGGGATGGCAATTGAGAGGGCAGATGACAGTAGCAGGGCCACGAGCTGGTGGGAATCCCCAACCAGCTGGAGGATAAGGAGAATCCCTCACAAGAGCCATGGGAGGGGGGTAGAAGACAGCAATCACGGAAATTAAAAGAGAACAAGGAGAGTCCATGACGAGTAAAGAGCAAATGGAGTGCTGATCTTAGCTTTGGTTTGGGAAAGGCCATTGGAGATTTCTGAATGAGCAATTTTAGTGCTTGGGACAGGCACTGGAATACAGATTTGTGGGTGAAATTGGCAGAAGGGAGACCCATACCTTGAAAGCAGATGATCAGGGAGGTTGAAAATGAGTGGTAACAAATGAAACACCTTTTCCTTGTGGAAAACCAAATAAAATAAAGCCTTCCAATCCATTATCACAAATATAGATGTGAAATAATAAATAAAACTGGGGTCAGGTACACATCATCTTTCTATCAGGTATCTTGCCTTTTGAAAATGACTTATACCACAGAAGTGGGACAAACTTTGGAGTAACGGCTGGACTTGGGCAAGGACAAGGCAGAAATATCCCCACAAACATAAGCTGGAATTTTCAAATTTTATCAGAACAACTTTGTTCAAATGGTCCCTAATGTGGGTGTCATGAGCTACATCCCATCCCTCGGGCTGTTGAAGGCCAGGCTGGATGGGGCACTGACAAACCAGGTCTAGTGGCAGGTATCCCTGCCCGTGGCAGGGGGGTTGGAACAAGATGATCTCTAAGTTCCCTTCCAATCCAAACCATTCTGTGATTATATGATTCTATTTTAAATAGTTTGGGGAGACAGTTTTTAACAGTGTTCTTGTCATTGAAGACCTTGTTCAAGAGTAAAAAGATGAGAATCAACTCATTGTCTGTGGCACCAATTCCCTCTGTAGTATCAGCTTAAACTTATTAGAAACCACCTGCCTCAGTTTCCAATTGCTAAACAGATGTAAAACTGCCTTTGTCCTTCTTGTTCAGGAAATGTTCTGGGTTACTTTAGGATATACAGAAGTACAGCCCTGATCTCTTCCGAGGTCCTGGAAGCACCTTGTTATAACCAACAACCACAATTTCTTGCAATTTTACTAAAAAGACTTTTTCTCTTTCTGCCTGTCTCCATATCCATGTGCACGAATATTAATCCTGCCGAAAGAAAAGGGGGGAAAAAAAAAGGCAAGAGAGAGGGGCGATAAAAATTCAGTACATCAAGCTGACTCTTCTTGATTTACAGTGGGTAATTATCATTCTTCACGCATGGCTGGTCCCCTGTTGTGGGAAAGCAGAGCAAGTGGAGCGGTGCTTGTCCAAAATCCTTCCTCCCAACAATCGCCTCCACCTGCAAACTCCTCACACGCCTGAAGCAGAGAGGAATTGTCAGGACCAGACAGAAGGACAGGTGGGAAAGACAGATGGACGTAGCTGTACAAAGACACCTGGAAAAGTGGGGTTAGCCCATACTTGAAATCTTCCTAAACATTCCCTTTTGCATTTAATGTGCCGTGGCAATAGTTCTGTCTTGGTAAATGGTAAAAAAAGAATAGTAGTAAAATTAAAGGCCATAAAAACTGGTATAAAATGATAATTGGAATTATTCAGGTAATGGATTAAGACTATTCCAAGTACCATGATCTAAATCTGAATGGTGAGGGAGGGGGAAGAGGGGAGTAAACTAATAGAATTTGGAATTGATTTTCAAAGAATACCAAAAATTATTACTGGTAAAATTTACAAGCACCGTAGATCACGCTCCTTGCTGCCTTGTTTGTAACAGAAATATCCAATTCCAAAATGAATTGGTCTCTGCTCAAACTAACTCTTGCTGATGGTGGCAAGTTATTAATTAAATGACAATTTTGCACTGTTCGTTTTGAAAGTCTACGGAATGATAACCCGAAGTTCTCAGTTTCTGCAATGAGTGGGGAGAGGCGAACAAGTGCAGACTTTTTAAAGATTTCAGGGGTAGGAAAAAAAAATTCCCTTCAGGGATATGCTCACCAGGACAAGATTTTATCACATAAGCTCTCCATGGCAGGATTTTATCACACAGCTTGAGTTTGGCTCACGCCATGTAGCTGTAGATGTCTACAGAATCGAGACTGAACATGTCAAAGCAAGTTGTCTCTATAATTAATGAAGAGATACAGGCATTTTTAAGGAGTGATTCACCTGACCTTTTTTTATAAATCTGCTTCATGATCCAATGAATCATGTCCTAAATTCCACTGTCTGTGTTGACTAGCTGTCCATTTACTGACTTAATTTATTCCCCATTCGTTTTGACAAAGATGTTTATTTAATCAGATGTACTCCAAGCCAGGAAATGTAAGAAATTACCTCTTTAGAACTCCCATTTCATGCTCTTAGCCTAAGTGTTCATAAGCTCCAGCTGTCACGGACAGGGGAGTGGAGCTGATGGACAGGCTGATCCACTGGAACAGGTCTGACAGACCTCTTTAAATCATGTTTCTCAGTAATTGGCTCAAGTTCTGAGTACCAAGGTCTAGGGGAAGGTTCCCTGCCTATGGCAGGGAGGCTGGAATGAGGTGATCTCTAAGGTTTGTTCCAACCCAAACCATTCCATGATTCTGTGATTCTCCATCAAGTCATCTACATTTAGAATCTGGAAATCTGATATTGTGCCAATGGAGACAATGCCACCTCTGTGGAGAAGCAGAGATAAGGGTCCCAGTTTCCATTTCCAAAACTGCCCTTTCTCAATGAAAATCCAAACCAGAACTGGGCTCACAATACCTCATCGAAGACATTTCACAGAATCATTGTAGAATCATAGCATCTTCAAGGTTGGAAAAGACCTCCAAGATCATCAAGTCCCACCAGTAGCTGCAGGTTTCTGATGGGATGATCACACATTGACTAAACCATCTCTACTCATTTTTCCTGAGGGCGTGAGCAGAGCAAGGCCACCTGCCCTGGAAGGCTTTACTATAATTAAGATTAATCTACTGGGAGTTTGCTTCCTGCTCTCTTTAGAGAGTCTGAGCCTTAAGGTCCAGGTTTTGGCAGGAAGGACATGTGGTCTTTCGCTCTGTGGAAGAATCCCATGTGGGAATCTCCACTTCAGATCGCTCTGCAAGTTCATTTCGATGTTCAAAGTAGAATTATGCAATTATAGAATCATGGAGTGGTTTGGGTTGGAGGAGACATTCAAGCTCATCTCGTTCCAATCCCCTTCCATGAGCAGGGGCACCTTCCACTAGACCAGGTTAACCAGAACCTGATCCAGCCTGGTCTTGAACACAAGCAGAACTGGAATGATCTTAGCACATTTTCTAATGGTCACAACTCCTCATCCTTCAGAGGTCTTCCTCCTTCCCCATCCAAACAGCCAAAGAGCAGGAGAGCCAGCTCAGAGCGGAAAACTCCTTGGAATGTGGGACTGGGAAGGAAGAAGGGGACAGTTTCACGCCTAAACCTGCCACCCTCATTATTTTGTGGCCAGGACGAGTCCAGCCTTTCTGGTGAGAGCCCCATGCATAGAAGTGGGGGGTGAGGGAAATAACGACACCATAAAACGTGCCACCTTTTGAGTGGAGAGCAGCAGGGGATGGATGCAAAGGGGTGAAAGGAATTACAGCATGAAAAATTGCTTTCTTTGACAGAATTATAAAATTATTGGGTGAAGGGAAATTTGCAGATTTAATACGCCAGTTAATGACTTGACATTTGAAACAGTCTCACACAAAGCACCGCTCATGATATTAATTGATATTGTCTGTGAGAGGATTGCTGAGTTTAAAATCAGTGGGAGCATAGAAAACAAAGGATAACCTTTATCCAGGCTGCTGTGCACCTGCAGAGAGGTCTCAATAAACTTCAGTTTTGGTAAAAAGCACTAATAATGTCTTTAATTAAGTACTAAAATCCAAGGGGCTCTTTTGCCCTTTTTTTTTTTTTAACCAGATAGAAAAATCAAGCTACTGGGAACTTAACGTAATTCACTGCACACAGAATTTGCAACATTTGCCCTCTCTTGGTGATTGAGGCAACAATCATGGCAGAAGACTGATAAGCACCTCCCAGCTCTGGTCCCTTTAGCTCTAGTGACTGGAGGAGGTGCCTCACACAAGTACTTGAGATCACAAAAATTCATATTTGCCATTTCCTGAGAAATCACAGGGTAAGGACATCTCTATTTTTGTGATATATAACATCAACTCCAGACTGGCAACCAGCTCAGCCAACCAGAAACTCCTCAGTGTGGATATCATCATGTGGCCACAGGTAACACAGTGCCCATAGGAAATTTAATTAGTATGTCCTAAAAATTCTTCCCTATGGGACGGCAGTGACCTTGTCCATGTGTTGCCAAGGGAGAAATCAAAGGAAATAAATCCCCTGTGCAAACACAGCAAGAAGATAAATGAGAGAGAGATGGACAAGTGCCAGACCTCCAGAATCCAAATCCAATGCCTTGATAGCAGTATGTCCTGCTTTGGGATATAAGGTACCTGTGAGTCACAAGGAGCTGTCACTTGGGTCACAATGTGAATCAATGTCAGATCAATCTGCTTAAAAGCCTTATTAGCAATATGGAAGGCAGAGGTTGGAAAATCCTAATGGCCACCGAGAGCTGGAGACTGGTACAGAAATCAAGACATCACTCACAAGGGAAGAAACTCCAAAATGGGTTCAATTTCTCAGGAATTGTCCTGAGAAAAATCCTGTCAGGAAGCCTTTTAGTGAGAAAGGTCATAGAATCATCAAATCAGAGAATGATTTGGGTTGGAAGGGACCTTGAAGATCATTTAATTCCAGTCCCCTGCCATGGGCAGGGACGCCTTCCACTAAGCCAGGTTGCTCCAAGCCACGTCCAACCTGGCCTTGGACACTTCCAGGGATGGGCCAGCCACAGCTGCTCTGGGCAACCTGTGCCAAGGCCTCACTACCCTCACAGCCAAGACTTTCTTCCCAATATCCAAAATTACAGCCACCCTCTTTCAGCTTAAAGCCATTCTCCCTTGTCCTATCACTCCAGGACCTTGTGATAAATCCCTCTCCAGCCTTCCTTCAGGCTCCCTTTAGGCACTGGAAGGGGCTCCATGGTTTCCCTGAAGCCTTCTCTTCTCCAGGCTGAACACCCCCAGCTCTCCCAGCCTGTCTCCAGAGCAAAGGTGCTCCAGCCCTGTGATCAACTTAGCGGCCTCCCCTGAACTCCTTCCAACAGGTCCAAGTCTTTCTTGTGTTGATGATGTGCAAGAAATGTGTGAGAAAAAACAGTCCTGGGTGCTCTGCACAAGCGTTTCTGGTGAGGAGTTGAGCTCACGTGGGAAAAGACCCGGGGTGAAGAGCCCAACTTGAGCGTCTTTGCAGAACATCCCCAGAACGTCTCTTTGGAGAAGGCAGAGGCAGCAGCCCAGGAGAGACCGAGAGACTGAACTGCAGGACAAGTTAGGCAACAGTCTATTTTTTCCCTCCCAATGACACAGCACTGTAAAAGCCACTGCTATTGCACAAGACGTTCAGTAAAACACAATAAACCCCTCATTGTGAGCGACCTGAAAAATGCTGATTAGAGACTCAAAAGCAGCATAATAACTTGTGATGAAAAAGGAAAGTGATAATAACAGAGCTGAATAATGATATCTGAAGTGTTGAGAAGCCATCCAGGAAGAAAACAAAGGCATCAATTAAAAGGCCACGCACTTTGGGACAGAAAGGAAAAAGCAGCAGTGGTATGTGACCCAATGATAGATGGAGACGGCTTGTGATGTCCAAGGAAAAGTATACAGTGAGTGTTTCTTCTTATCCCCTTGGAATAACAATAACGGTGGAAAATTAATATCACCTTTGGGTGTCAAAGTCTTTGCAGTTGTTCAGAAACCAAGAGCTTTGTAATGCATATCTGCTGACAGAAATACATTGAATGTTTAGGCAGAGTGACTTACACCCTGAAATTCTGAAATGCAGAGGCAAATGGCTGCATTACGTTTGGGGTCAGCTTCTGAGAAGCCTTTAAACGTGGGAGAAAATGCAGAAAGCGTGAGAGTGTGGATGTCACATGGCTGATGAAGTGGAATTAAACTGATCTGAGGTTGCAAAGCTGCCTTGCGCATTCTTCTGCAGAGGAACAAACCTTCACAAAGTGCTTGATGTAGCAGCGATGACAAAATTAGCAGATGGAGGTATTGGTTAAACACATGCAAAGAGACGAAATAGATAATCAATAACACCTAATCCTCAGTGGGGAAAGGAAGAGTGTTAGAGGGATACAGAGGGGTGATTTCTCCACCTGATCTATGCAACATGTACACCAACAAAAAGAGCATTAGGAAAAATTGATAAATAATGGATTGATGATAACAAAATGATTCAGTGAAATGTTCTATGAAGAAGAGCATCCCAGCCCTGAAGATTGTTCCCTTTGTGTCTGGATAAGCCACTGACCACGAACTCCCAGTGCAATACTGTGGCAAAAAGACTTAATTCAGTTCTTGCTTTTAGAGTGGAGAATACGAATAGGAATTTATTGATGTCTCTTGTTTCTCTCTTGTTCCTCTTTATTTTAATTTTTTTTTAATCTTTCGGCACTGGCAAAGAGGAATTCAGAAAGAAGGAAAGGATGGGTAAAATGTATATTGAATGCTGATGGATTTTTCAAAAGGTTTCTCCAGATATCACTAAAATCAAGAAAATGTGAAAATTACAGTCGTGTTTTGTGTTTGTTTGAGGAAAAAAGTCATTTTTATCTAAAAGAAAACTTTAGAAGAAAATATTGCAAATAGCTCTATTTAGAACTCTGGAAGCAAGACTGAACTTAATGCCAAGGAAGGCTCTGTAGAAAGTAAATGAGGCACCAAAAGACTTTCTAACTGCTCCATTAGCCCTCTTTCATCTTCTCCATCTATGACACAGCCAACAGAGACACCCTGAGAGTCTCAGAGCAGGGTTTTTACTGGCTTGCCGGGGGATGCTATCAACTAACTGTGGTACAAACCATCCAATTTGCACTGAACTCTCCCAGCCCAGTTAATTTCTGCTGTAATGGGACTGACAGAAGCTTCAGAGGGGTTTGTCATTTCTTTCCTTCCATCCAGAAAAATACAGGAATGAAGGGCACAGAGCCACTGCCGAGAAGTTGGACGGTTGTCATTTAAACTGTAATTCACCCAGAGCCTCTGGAGAAGCATCAGCCTTGGTGGGCCTGGAGTTGCAGGATTAATGGGGCTGAAGTGGAGCTGAAGCTTTTTGCATGCAATTCAGGAAATGTCTAGACTTTGTGAGAAACCTGCTAAATTAGAGTGGCAGGATTTCGGGAACAGGGAAGCTCTTCTTGCTCTTGGCAGGAGGATCGGTTGGTAGAGGCGGGGGAAGCTGTAGGATTGATGGCTGGGGGGGTGTCTGTGTTTGGAGAGTGACGGAGTAGCTGGCAAAGTGAGGCATTATCTGACTCAGGACTACTGTCTCTAAATAAAAGTGGGGTATGCCCAGAAGGAAAATAATTTGGGGGCATCTCTTGTGAAAATAATGGCCCTATGGCAAAACTGCTGTGGAGCCCAGCAACAGCCGAGGAGGGAGGAAAAAGAGCTGTTAAGGCTGATTGATCAGAGAAATTATTTTAAGGTCTCCTTTCCATGGGAAGCCATCCTGCTTTATCTTCATTTCTGTTCAAGCTTTCCTCAGGTGAGGCTTCCTAACAAGCAGAAGAAAAACAAATCCCCAGAAGCCATCCAGACCACAGTAGTGGCACAATTGCTGCCCCATGAGATCTGGTGGTGGTGTCTATAAGGCAGCACATGTAGTAATCTTCCAGATTAATCTGTCCAGGAATTTCCACTGTTTCAGCCTGCGCTTGGTGCTTGAATTCCCTCACTCTTTCCTCTCATCCCTGCTCATTTCCCAGACTGGTATAATTATCCTGGTTCCTGCTCAAGCTCCAAACCTTCAGTCTATCAGAACCAATTATGTCAGGCAATTGCTGCTGTTTTCCCAGGACAGGATGATGGGTCTTGGGAGCAGGAGAGAAGCAGCAGAGGTTACGAGCTGGCAGTAGAAACATTCTGGATAGTGTTTCAAATGACATTTTCCTCAGGAAGATAAGGAAGCGTGGTGAAGATGGATGTGAAGAAGTGGGTACCCGCAGAGGGACGATGCTTGTCACGCTGTCACAGTGAATGTGCGCATCCAAGGGGAACATCCAGGGACCTGCCAAGATATCCGTGCAGGAGCAAAGCTTGCGAGACTCACCCACTCAGCTTTGCCCACAGATTCCCATCCAGTTTTTGAGCCCTAGAAAGGTCTCTAAACCAGCCACAGTTCTGAGCTTCTCACTTCAAAAAATGTGGAGCACTGGGAAAAGCTGATTAAGGGACAGCAGGGAGAAGAGAGAGGCCTTAGAGCACCTTCCAGTGCCTAAAGGGGGCTTATAAGAAGGATGGAAAGGGACTTTCCACAAGGACAAGGGGAAATAGATTTGAACTGAACGAGGGGAGATTTACATTTGGTATCAGGAAGGGATTATTAATTATAAGATTGGTGAAGTACTGGCACAGCTTGGCCAGAGGGGTTGTGGACTCCATGGAAATGCTCAAGGCCAGGTTGGGCAGGGCTTGGAGCAACCTGGTCTACTGGAAAGTGTCCCTGCCCATGGCAGGCGGGTGGAATGAGATGAACTTGAAGGTCCCTTCCAACACAAACCATTCCAGGGTTCTATAAGAATTAAGGGCCAGAAAATTGCCTTCATGGTGTCTTGGCCATTTGATGCTTGGCTTTCTAACAGGGTGAAATAATGAACCTGAGATGACCCTGTAGTTCCCAGAGCTTCTTTTCTGGGGGCTGGAAAATGAAATGAGAGGGAAGAGGATGGGAATGGGGGTTTCTGTGGAGCTTAAAAAAGCAGTGAAAGATGTCATTATACCCATTTTGGCTGCTTTGCACAATTTGTGCTCTGGCTGGGGGTGGGAGCCCAGGCAATGGGGAGATTAAAGCTGGTAATCACAGGGAGGAGAACATTTGAGGGCCTGACAGACCCACATAGTCTCATCTACCACAGAAATTGGTCATTTCCTAAATCTTTTATAGAAGACACCAGGGAATGGGTCTCTTTTTTCACCACCCGCTCTCATTCTGTCACTGCTCTTTTAATTTTCTTTATCTATAACATTAATAATCCTAAAGGTATTTTTAGTGGGTTCCCTAGGAGATATATCTCTTCCAGTCTATGTGTTTCCTTGAATACCAACAGTTGAATATCCTGATATCATAATTATCTGCTAAAAATGATCTAACTTTTTTTCCCCATAAAGAGTTTCCCACTAAAAATATCCAATAAAACTTGTTTTCTAAATTACCTCCATCCTGTGAAAGTGCCTGTGACGGAAAATAGTTTTTAAAATGTCATTTGTTGCTGCTAAATTCTCAAATTAACTGCAACTTTAATGAGAATTATTGCTCCAGACAATCCCATATGAGATCTTCCAAACTTTTATCTGTTGATATTTGCCAGCTACAATCATCTTTCATAAATCAGAGTGCAGTAGTTTTAAGTGTGAAAGCTCATTTGCTTGTTTGTTTACCAAAAATATGTAAAGAGGAGCTTTTTTTTTTTACTGAACAGGCATTTATTCAGCAAAGTGTTCAAGCCTCTCCTGCTCTTTGCAGTTTTCTCATCGTGCCCAACTTGAACAACTGAAAATTTTGTCACATTGCCGGTACCTATTTTTGTATCCACCTTCTTGAAACCCGCCCCTCGTTAACACAGCGCTCACCACTGGGCACGCTCACAGCAAGGATCACAGAATCACGGAAGGGTTTGGGTTGGAAGGGACCAAGACCACCTGCTGTGGGCAGGGACACCTTCCACTCTCCCAGGTTGCTCCAAGCCCCATCCAACCTGGCCTTGGACACTTCCAGGGATGGGGCATCCAACAGCTTCTCTGGGCAGCCTGTGCCAGGGCCTCCCCACCCTCACAGGGAAGAATTTCTTCTCAATATTTAATCTAAGTCTGCCCTTCTTCACCTTAAAGCCATTCCTCCTTGTCCTGTCCCTCCAGGCCCTTGTCCAAAGCCCCTCTCCAGGTCTCTTGGAGACCCTTTAGGCACTGGAAGGGGCTCTAAGGTCTCCTCGGAGCCTTCTCTTGTCCAGGCTGACCAATCCCAGTTCTCCCAGCCTGGCTCCATGGAAGGTGTGGTCTCTTAAACATCTTTGAGCCCATGACAGGCCTGCAACTCTTCTCCCAAGGCCACACAGATTCATAATAGTCTTATGCACAACATTACCTCAAGGCTTTCTCTTTTTTTTGGTAATCCAAATAAATCCACCACGACTTCATCGCACAACCCTTTGCAATAGATTCTTGTTATTTTTGAGATATGGTTTTCCCCTCCAGAGGACATTGTTTATTTTCTCTATTGCATTGCTGCAACCAATTTTCCTTCTGTGGAAGTGACACCTTCCTGGAGAACTGATTTGATACCTTTTTTTAATGTGGGGTTTTTTTTTTAATTTATGTATTTAATTAAAAAAAAAAAATTTGATACCTTTATAAAGCTGCACGTTGGCAGCTGTAGCTACCAAGATATAGCTTGGTAGCTGAAGATACCTGTTTCACAAAATCATGAAATCATAGAATGATTTGCATTGGAAGGGACCTTAAACATCAGTCAGTTCCAACCTTCCTGCCATGGGCAGCGAACTTTCCACTGGACGGTATTCTGTGCCAGAATAACTACAATTAGTAATTCCAGGAGCAAACTGGAGCACAGAAATATTCTTTCTGTATACTCTGCATGAAAAAAGTCTACTGCCTCTCATTGCTATTATATTAATTCATTGCATTCAGACTGCAGCAGCATCCAGACACTATATCAACATCCTGCTAAAGGACAAACCCTTCCCCAAAGAGCTTAATACTGTACCAGTTTTATCATATTGCTGAACATCAATTATGCTCCAGCTGCTCTCTCCACAAAGGTAATAACTCTGTTCTTTACAGGCAGGGTCTCAGGCAACTTTCTCATATCTCAAATAAAAAGTCTTTACAAAACCGATCTGATTCCAGATTATTATAGGACTGGGGAAACACTGACCTTGCACTTTTAAGTGTATGGCTTAAAGAGGAGTATGAAATAACACACAAACTTGTTGTCCACGGAGAGCCTGTCTTTGCTCTTCCCTCACCCCCCTTCCACAAAGCTTTTTCCACCTGATTTTTCCTGGGCAGGCAAAGACTTTCAGGAGAAGGAAGCAGGAGCAGGTAGCGCAGGGGAGATAAGACAGCAGTGATATAAAATGAAGGTACAAGGTGCCCCCAGCCCTGCATAATCAATGCCCTAAATCAGCCAAAACATTCTGCCCAGGTTCAGAAAAAGCAGCACTTTCAGGAGGCGTTTTGTTTGCCTTCTGCTTGGCCAGGGAGAAATTTGACAGTTTGGAGCAGTAGCTCAAACTAACAAGTGCCTGTGTCCTCACTCTGCAGGAGAGGCAACAAGCAGGCAGTGAATTTATGTGCTGGTGAAAAGCACCTTATTATTTTCAGCAGTAAATTAGACTCTGCAGACGAAGAGCTCGCATACTTTGGCTCACAAGCATCACTGCACACTTGCATGTGAGAGTGCAAACATACCAATATTGAAATATTTGCCTGGGAGCAGAGATAAGCCCTGAGAAATGCTTTCATAGGAGATCAAGATCATCAAGATCATCTCATTCCAACCCCCCTGCCACGGGCAGGGACACCTTCCACTATCCCAGGTTGCTCCAAGCCCTGTCCAGCCTGGCCTTGGACACTTCCAGGGATGGGGCAGCCACAGCTTCTCCGAGAAACCTGCACCAGGGCCTCACCACCCTCACAGTCAAGAATTTCCTCTTAATATCCAATCTGTAAATGTAAATCTGAACTCTTTTGGATTAAAGTCATTACCTCTTGTCCTATCATTCACAAGGCCATGTGCAGTTAAAGGTAAATCCTTGGATAAACATGGAAATCAGTAATGCAAAATCTCTAACAATTGCAATGCGGCTGCCAGGCTGTGGCGAACCATCTTTTTCTATCACAAATAACCGAAACAATTACTTCCTCAAAACAGGGGATTCATTAAAACATGGGACGGTTTCCTTCAAGAAAAGTTATTATTTATTTATCCTAATAACTATTCAGACTTAGTCCTTCAGATGTCTGCAAATTACAGAACTTGCAAGGATAGAAACAAGTCGATGCTCATCTCTGGACAGCAGTGGCTACATCTTTCAACTCACATAATTAAAGGAAATGCTTATTTTTAGAAGCATAAGGCTCAGATCTGTGGTTCAGCACAGTCCCACCTGTCAGCTGGCTGTGGTAGCTATCAGACTGTATTGTTCCGTGTTCACTCCGGCTCAGGCTCAATCACAGAAAATCCCAGTGGACTGGGCTACGAGCGCACTCAAAACCCGTCCCTGCAGCTGAGCTCGTGGGCTCTCTGCTCCCCTGGCTCTGGGGACTGGGCCTGCTCGGGGACCTCTGCTGTCTCAGATTCCTGCAGTGGTGGAGGAGATGCTGGAAGGTGACTCAGTAAACGAATTGGTAATTCCCAAGTGGACAAATTCCATTATCTTCACCAGCACTCAACTCATTCAACAACGCCCAAACAGCCAAAAGGAGCTGGTGGCTGCAGAAGGACATACGAGCATCAATATGTGGCTTTAACTGCTTTTTGTTTTGTTTTGCACCAGAACAGCTTTCCTACATATGGCAGAGCTCATCCCAATGATTGATCTGCCTCATTTGACTTCCCAGTTCCACAGCTGATGAAGATTTCGGGGAGGAAGTCCATGCAAGCATCAGAGAGAGGCAAATTGGGTTTTCATGGCCCCATGCTACTTTATCCAATTACGCTTCCCCATGTGAGGGCATCCCACTGGGGGCTCACCCTTGGATTCACTCTTCTTAATGACATTCAATCATTTTGTGCTGAAGACAGTCATTTTCATAGCTGCTTGCATAATAAATTCAGAGTTACATGCTCACTGGTTCTCTAATTATACCCCGTTCCTGCAAAACAAAATGATTAAGCTGAGTTTTCACTGAAAAAAAAAGTGAGTCAGCACTTTTATTTTACTGATAAAGTTTGGCCGTGTTTGGTTTTGTTTGATATTTTCTTCCGCAAATTGGAAGCTTGTATTTAAAGGTTAAAACATAAAAATTGATTGGGCCAGTGGATAATTGTCCATTGAGTTTGTAGGACATTCCGAATTTCTCTCCTGGCCTAAAATGATCTCAGTGACCTTGGGAAAGTTAATCTGCATTGAGTTTGGAGTTTGTGATGCTTGGGTATGCAGAGGTAGCAGGACTCATGTAAACTAAAGGAGTTTCAGACATGGAGACACCATAAAAAAACATAAGGAAATCATTCAGTGACTGTCTGGTAGATAATGGAACATGAACTATTCATCTATATTTAGATCACTCCAATCACACACCTTGACATCAGAGAAGTAAATCTGGGGAGCTCCAGAGGAGGTGGTGGAAACCATCAGACCTACAATCACAGTGATTAGAATTCCTACTATTTTAAGCAACCAGTGGTGAGTATTGCAAGTGGCTGCTGGCTCAGAGGTTTTCTGGGCCTCTTGGGTTGACAGATGTTATTGAAAATGACTCTGCAGCGGGTGATACAGGTTAAGGATGTAATTCTGGGTGTAGACCCACTGGAACTGGTCATCCCTGGAGTTGATTGTGCCAACTGATTGCAAGACACGAGACAAAAGCAATTCAGATTCTAAATACAGTCGAGCATGAAAAAAAATAACCAAAGGGATAGGCACAAACAATAAAGCTCCATCAGGAGGGGTCTGCCAGCCTTCCTAATACATTCCACAATGTTCTACCAGCCTTCTGTAAATGGCCCCAAAGCCCTCCAGCACTGCTGGTGACAGGAGCTTCGAGATCTAGGACCGAATTGTCCCAGTGAAGGGAGAAAATACTCCTGTGACCATGCTGTGGTCACCCAACCAGTCCCTACCACTTCCCTCACATCATGCAAGGCAATATATTCATTTAATTATTTGTGTACACAACCAAAAGTCTAGAAAATAAGAAGATGGATCTCTAATTTACAGGTTTTCCATGCATAAACAAGTGATAGACTTTCCTTTCTAACCTGAAAATTTTGCTTAAAACCACCCGTGCAATCAAAAATAAATCTTATCCTAGGCACAAGCCACACATGCTGACAGTTTCTATTGCAGCTCAGGAAGACTGTTCCAAAATTTCACTAAACTATCTCACGTGGCTACAGCCAGGAGTGTGTCTGTGGTAGCAGGGAGCTCAGTGAGGGTTTTATACCCTAAAATCAATTTCGTTTTCCCAGAAAAAACTACTGCAGTGTCTGTACCTGAGCAGGTCTCTTTGGTACAACCTGCTGCAAAGGCTTGGCCTGAGGTGGGATTCATCCCACCTGACACATGAGACAGGTTTTGTCTGATCAAATAAAGATGGAGATGAGATGATCAATGTCCCAAAAAACCCTGGCTCTGCTGACTCACTCTTCCTTGACCTTAAAGGGAGCCAGCACCGATGGCCTCAGATACTGCCACTTCCAGAACAGACACCTCTGTTTACTCATCCAAGTCCTGCCCTGAGCAAGTCCAGCTCACGTCACCCGGCTCCTTTCCACACCCACACAGAACTTACCTGCCCTTACACATCCATTTTACTTCTCTCAGCCCTGGCAAAGATGTGGTTACATTGGTAGACATTGACAAGGGGAAAAAAAAAATCCATCTCCTCCTCCTGCTGGCAGAGAGCTTGATCTGTACAATCTGCATCTGTGGACTCAGCGAGCATAAACTGAGCTCGACAAGCCTGATACAACTCAGGCAAATGGATCAAAACACAGGAGTTTGTCTTCTGGAAGGGCAGCTGGTACATCTGCTATGGGGACATCACCTTGGGCTGGAGTTGGTGGTGGCTGCAGTGGTGAAATGGTTTTCCTCATCCCCTCTGTGTCTCACTGCAGATCTCCTCCCTAAACCTCACACTTGCAGCTCCTTCATTTTTAAGGCCCTACTGGAAAGCTCCGTAGTCCTTGAGGGCACGTCAATAAACGAACAAAGTGAGTGTGATCATTGCTGTGGGGATGGAGGATTTATGCCACCACTGTTGGTTTCCTACTGCTGGATTCTGTCACCTCCCATCCCTCATCTTTGTTGCCTTCCGACGTTGTAAATTCTTCCCAGCACACGACTTGCTCTCTAATTTTTCTGTTAAATGTCTAGTCTACAAATGAGTCCCAGCCATCCTCATTAACAATACTTTGTACTTATTCCTTCATAAACTGATGGATGAAAAGCTCCATAAAAGCGCAAAAAAAATATTATTTCCCCCAAGAGGAGGGTTTGCAAAGTCATTGCTCAAAGGAAGCCAGCAGACTTTCCCATCTAACTCAAATCCACCACAGCACAACTCTGTCGCCAGAAGCATATCTTGTTTTCCTCTCCCTTTTTTTTAAAATTTTACTTTGTCTGCTGGTTGATTCACTTATGAAATTAAAGGAGATTATAATTTTAACTCTTTGGTTTTAGAGCCACGAGCAAGGAAAGCTATGAGGGCTGCCATCTGCGAATTGCAAGAGACATAAAGGAGTGTAAAATAAAGGGAAAAATAAGAGCTTTCCACTTAGCAATATATTTCAGCAGAAGATTAATTTGCTGTCTGACACTTGATGCTTATTGTTTGCAAACTCCAGATCTGCAACTGCAAATCAAGCTGAAAAGCATCATCTAATCAAAGAGGGGATAATTTAGCAAGAAACCACTCAGATCTGTCTTCCTTTCAGGTTATCTGTGTGCAAGCACATGGAAACAGAGATCCACTAACCCGGTACGTATTTGTGTCCCTGACAGCCTCCTCGGACAAACTGTGACTCGCTGACCTTTATTTCAGGTGAGGGAAAGAAGTGCTGATGCCCCTTCACAAAGACTCAAGAAAACACTCAGTCCTTGAGCTCTGCCAACTCACATTCCAGAGAGATGCATCCAAACGGTAATGGAAGAGAAAATCTAAAAGAGGGAGCAAGTGAAAGGGAAATCCTTTGCCTGGTTTTTAAGGTGTGATGGTTCAGGTGAGAAGCTGACACAGTGATCCAGGAAATTCCTCTTCCTCCACCTTTCCATACGTGTAAGATGTTATTAAAAGTATGAACCCGCAGTACAGCCTTGAGCACGCTGCAGAAAAAGCACATTTTTTAAAAAAATCTAGACTTGTTTGAACCCTATTAAATCTTTGCTTCACTGGTTCTAAGCCTGTCCAAGTCAACCTGAATGATTATTGTTATTATTAACAGAGTGCAAAGCGAGAAAAGAGAGGATTTTTTATTTAAATAGGTTATTCTGCCTGCAGCTGGCTGTGCTGCAGAGGCCTGGCACCAGTTCATGTTACAGGCATTACCAATTCCTTGGAGCTTTTCATGGGAGAAGCTTGCTCCGACATTCTCATCGACTCTTCCCTCCCCTATTTATCACCCACAGATTGGATGATGTCCTCTCACAGCAATAACTGCAGTCTTAGAAGCCATCTATGCACTTCTGTCCTCGTGTCGGGACTTTTCCACGGGATTTCTGTTTCCTGCTCTTTACCAAATAAGCAATTTTTGTGATTTCAGTGAGACTTTCCTCTCCTTTCCTACCTAATAAAGTCAGCTGTGGCTGTGTAAATCTGTGAGAATTCAGCAGGAAAATCTTAAATAAGAGTACATCAAAATAAGAATACTGAACACTGTGTCTGATCAAAACACAGTTTCTGGCCGTGTTTTGACTGCGAGTGGTTGCAGAGTGCAAAAGCAAGGCAGCTAGACTCTGATACTAAACAGTATTTTAATAAACCTCAATAGATTTTTTTTACATTATTTCTTCCCTAGAAACAGCCCCATCCCGTGGCAAGGAATGCCACACTGCCTGTGAAAAACCTGCTCCATTTCCCCACTCCTTCTCCATACCCATCACGACTTTAGCCTGAAAAAAACCTCCCCAAGATGTCTTTTTTAAGACTGAAGTGTGCACATCTATCTAATCCTTTCCTGTGCTGTTGCAGCTGTTCCTTATCATCCTTCTGGCATCTTCTCAGAGCCTTTTCCAGGGCCACTGAAGCCTTTTGAGAGGGGAGGACAAGCACCAGACACAATATTCAAGCTGCAGGTCCAAAATGCATTTCTTCAGTGGCATTACGATGATTTCTGTTTGGTTTTCTATTCCCTCCTTAATAATCCTTAACATTCAATTTCCTCTTTTGATTGCTACAGAACAATGAGCTTATAATTTCATTCAACTGTTCATTATAAGACCCAAATGCCATTCCTGGGCAGCAATAATCAGCTCAGAGCCCATCACCATGCACAGAGTTGGAGCTGTTGTTTTCCTTGTGTGCAATGCTTGGATTTAATGCCAGTGAATTCCACCCAATATTTTATTACCCAGCAATCAAAAAATTCTTTGTGGGTGGTGTCAGGAAGCTCCATGTCTGGGCTGATCCACAAGGGAAAGTGAGATGAAACACAAGGGTAACAGCAAGGCAAGCAGAGACTTCCCCAGCAGGGTGAAGGAATTTTGTGGAATCATGGAATTATTAAGGTTGGAAAAGACCTCCAAGACCATTAACCAATCACTAAACCATGGTCCATCACTAAACCCTGTCCCTAAATACCACATCTACACCTATTCAGAACACTTCCAGGGATGAGGATTCCTCCACTTCCCTGGGCAGCCCGTTCCAGTACTTGACCACCCTTTCAGTGAAGAAATTTTTCCCAATATCCAATTTAAACCTTCACTGGAGCAAACTGGGGCCCCTATTCCTGATATGTGAGACTTTCTGAACAGAATTCACTGCCCCCTCGCTGCTCCCTTGGGGAGAGAGCTGGAATATGATCCTTTCTGGTCCAACCATTCCTTCTTATTTCCTCTGCTGGTGCAGCCTTATTTAAAGGTGGGTGTTTGAGTCTTGCAGTCTAATCGAGCAGCTTACAGCCTGCCCAGCTGACAGCAATAATCTGGTATCACAAGTTTGCAGCTCCTTTCAATGTGTGTGATGTACCAGATCAGAGTGTTTCTCCTAAAGTATCTCAGAGATGTTTGCTGTCCATGCCAGGGAATGTAACAGAAAAAACCTGAATGCTCCCGATTCTTTAACCAAGACACGTAGAAAATCCTTCCCTGAAGCCAGCTAAAGTTATGTATATATTAATTCCCTACAAATTTGGCCACTTGAGACAGGTTATATTAGGACTTTTTCAGGCTGGACCCCAGGAATCCTTGAAAGAAGAGCTGTTCATCATGTTTTCTGCTTCGTGACGTGACCAGAGGTTCAAATAAAGCCTTCACTTGGTAGCAGACCTGTCTGAAAAGGTGGAAGGTGGGGTAAGTATAGATGCCAAAAACAAGGTACAACCAAGACTTCCCTCAGGCTGCCCAGAGATATTGTGGACTCTCCCTCACTGGGGGTATTCCCTGGATGCCTCCTGTGCCCTGTGCTCTGGGATCACCCTGCTTGAGTGGCGAGGTTGCACCAGATGACCCCACTGTGGTCCCTTCCAGCCTGACCCATTCTGTGATTCTGTGTTACCAGGGCCCCTCTTGTTGTTGGTGTGGGGATTCCAGACCAGCTCCACACAGCAGGGCAGGGAAAAGCTTTGGCAAACAGGGGCACGAATAATGGTCAGAGCATCTTCCACAGGAAAAAAGTGCCGGTGAGATTTGCTTCTATAAAAACCTCTTATTGTTCCCGCTTCAGTAATAATGCAAGATTCTCCCCAGGGGAAGTAGAACAACATTGCCCCAGCACCGTTTAGAGGGATTTGGGAGAACAGGTAGGGAAATTATTCTTATCATAAGAAAGTGCACAAGGAGACGGGCATTTGGAAATGTGCTGAAAGCTGGGTTATTGCAGTGCTGTTACTAATGACTACAATACATCATTTCAACTTGTTGACTTCTCCTTCTTTAATTTCCAGATTATTCAGCTGTTGCTTGTCCTCCACCCATTCTGGGAGCAAACAGAGATATCATGTGCTTCAGCTGCAAAAAAGTTACTTTCAGCAGAAATGAACTTGTGTGGGTTTTTCCTGGTTTTGTTTGTTTGTTTGTTCTGTGGTTTGTTGGTTGTTTTTTTTTAAGAAAAGAAAATCTTTCAGCTTTACCTTTTGGTTTTACCTTTCAATTTCCTCTTTCAATTTTCTTTTGCAATTTCACCTTCGTAACATTTCAATGATTTCAGAAAGTATTATTTCTACTCTAGAAATAAGAGAAATGCTGGCAGAGGGCAGATGAAATCTCTTGCATAAAGTTCCAGGGCAAGTCTCGAGAGGTGTCAGAGGGGTAGCTGCTGCTTGGGAGTTCCAGATCAGAGCACTCAATATGACTGAAATGATGGGCTCTGACCAGATTCCAGTTTTTCACACCTGTCTGAGATCTCGGGCATAGGAATCTTCTGGGATTGCTTTGGGAAATCTGACTTCCTTTTCGTTTAGAATCATAGAATGGTTTGTGTTGGAAGAGATCTTAAAGATCATCTCATTCCAGCCCCCAGCCACAGGCAGGGACACCTTCCACTATCCCAGGTCGCTCCAAGCCCCATCCAACCTGGCCTTGGACACTTCCAGGGATGGAGCAGCCACAGCCTCCCTGGGCAACCTGTGTCAGGGCCTCACCACCCTCACAGGGAAGAATTTCTTCCTGATATCTAATCTAAATCTGGTCCAAAGACCCTTCTCTCAGGGTCTTGAGGAAGTCCTGCAATGCACTGCTAACCTCAGCTGCAATAACTGCGTGCAGCTCTTTTTCAGATGAATAGCTCAAGGAAACACAGGAAAATCTCCCAGAAAACCTCAGTAAGACTCCGGTGGTCTTGACAAGACTGCCCAAAGTTCCTCTGTAAAATATACAGAAGGTCTGGATCTATCTGCTACTTTTTCCTTCTTTGCCTTGGAAGACACCCCAGGGGGTTGTAACTGAATGATCTTTAGGGTCCCTTTCAACCCAAACCATTCTCCGATTTTGTGATTCTTTTTCTCTCACAAAAGCCCTCATATTTTTTTTCAGGGAGCAGCTCTGTTTTGAAAGGCCCATGAATCACATCCATCAATCTTCAGGAGAAAAATAATCAACAGATGGTTATTTAAGATCACACGGTGCCACTCAGATCAGGAGATGCAGAAGGAAACAAACTCTCTTTCGCTCTTATACTTCACTGAAGTCAAGTGTTCATTTGTATCCAGCCTGGGAGGAAACACATGAACACCAGTGCTTTGTGTGTAGTGCCAAAATCAGGTCACAAAGCTCCAGCCTCAATCAGGGAAAAGTTTCTACCCCTACTAACTTGAATAAGAAAGAGAGGAGTGTTTTCAGGCCACATAAAAGAACTACTGGGTTGCTGAAGGCCAAATAGTTTGATCTCAATATTTGGTGTGCAGCCTGCAGCTGTTTCTCAACCTGGCATCTCCCATTCCCAACAACATCAGCAAGGCCACATCCAATTTTAATGCAAACGGGTGTGGGGGAGAATCCGCAAAATGCAAATTAGACATCTCTTATGGAGCTATTTTAGATTAGCTATTAGAATTATTTTATTATTATAATTCATTTGTTATTTTATTATTAATTAAATTATTATATTGTATTTATATTAGTATATTATAGCTATATTATTATAATAATATAATATAATATTATTATTATATTTTTATATATTATTAATTATTCCATTATTTTAAATTAGAGATTAGGAAGAAATTCTTCCCTGCTAGGATAGTGAGGGACTGGCAGAGGTTGCCCAGAGCAGCTGTGGATCCCCATCCCTGGAAGTGTAGCAGGCCAGGTTGGACTGGGATTGGAGCAACCTGGTCTAGTGGAAGATGTCCCTGTCCATGGCAGGACATTGGAATGAGATGATCCTCAAGGTCCCTTTCAACCCAAACCATTCCATGATTCCATGATATTTTCATCTGAGCTTGCAGCGAGGGTCAGAGGTGCCAACAAACCGACCATCACATTAAGGGGTTAACTTTGAAAGTGACTGCAAATTCTGACTATTTTTGCTTTGGGCAGATTATTTTTAAACCCCAGACCATTACAAAAGATGGACTTTGTCCCAGGACATCGATTATCCTCCTTTGGTTTATGTTTGCACAAAACTGGACCTATCCAAGAGGGGAACCCAGGGCACAACAGCGTTTTCTCCCTGCCTTGGAGCCAGCCACAACTCAAGTTGCCAATGGTCTCCTGATAGCCTGGATAAAAATGTTTTCGGGGTCTTTTTACGTCAGAGCATCCAAGTCTAGGCAAGTGAATTCATTCTCCATGACAACAAGAAGCCACTTGATGCTATTACAACAGCTAAAAATTGAACTGTTCAAAAAGTGATGGCCCTTTGTTGAAAAACTCTTAAGCAGGTGGTGGGATTTGAGATAAGAGTTTTTCTTTCTTTGGTGTTTGGGGTTGTTTTTTTTTTCTGGGAAAAAAGGGAACTGTAGCTACAAAAATTTTCTCTCAAAAATGTTTTTTCAAAGATCTTTTCTGAGCTGATGTCTAAAGAAGGAAGAAGTTCATGGTCTGGAACACACAGACAAGGTCCTGTAAAAACCTGTCACTGAAATGTTCTTAATGTTGTGTGGAAAAATACAACAATACCCTCCCACACGCACCAAAAAAAACCCCAAAACCCCCCAAACCCCAAACCAAACAAAAATACGGTATCTTGAAGGCCAGAAGGAGACCTGTAGGATTGCTTACTTAGGGGAAATAAAGCATGTTCAGGGGATATTTTTGAGCCATTTCTTGGGAAAATAATATTTCAATTTCCAGCAGATCTTAGAAATCAATGTACGTCCTGCAATTCCCTGTCCTTCATTTATTCCATTACACGTATGAAGGGTGAGGAGCACCTCATGGATACATCATTGTACCTTGGCCATTTGTTTCGGCCAGGGGTTCCCACCTGAGCATGGAAAACCTTCAGTTTGCAAGTATTTAACCCCAACCTGCCACCTGCTCTTCCCACAGCTGTGGGGTGAACACTGCAATTGCAGAGTCCCTCAGAGCTTTCCCATCATTTTTGTCCTGCTCTTGGGAATGACGTTTTTGCTTCCTTCATGCTTTAGCTTCTCCTGGTGACTCTCTGCTTCAAAATGCACATTGGAACAGGACAAAAATTCCTTCCAGATCATCACTCCCAGTTCCCAAAGCCCACCTGAATCACCCCAATATCAGTGTCTGTCATGAGTAATGCACGGGATGGAACCACACACAATCTGTTCAAGACACTGAAACCATGGAAACACTCCTGACGTGAGCTGCTCCTTGGGATGATCAGAGGAAAGGGTGGCTGAAGGAAGTTGGTCCTGTCCGCCTCTGTTTCCCCAGGCCAGATCATTAAATGCCATGAGGGATTTCAGGTGTCAGACTTGAGCCCTGTAAGGCTGCTGACAGTTTTGGTTAACTGGAAAACTTAAACAAGTCCAGAAATAGGTAATTATGGAGTTTCCTCAGTGAAATCTGAACACTTTGATGTGGGAGCATGGATATTGGTATGAAATTCTTCCCTGTGAGGGTGGGGAGGCCCTGGCACAGGTCGCCCAGAGAAGCTGTGGTTGTCCCATCCCTGGAAGTGTCCAAGGCCAGGCTGGATGAAGTTTGGAGCAATGCAGGCTAGTGGAAGGTGTCCCTGCCCATGTCAGAGAGTTGGAACGAGATGATCTTTAAGGTCCCTTCCCACCCGAACCATTCTGTGTCTCTCTGACATCTGGTCTGACTCCGTGGGACCAAACCACCTTCACAACCTTCTGCTGACCTTGGAGGGCACAGGAAAGAAGTTCTTCCTCATGTCCTTGTGGAACTTCCTGGGCATCCGTTCCTGCCCGTTGTCTCTTGTGCCGTTGCTGGGCCCCACTGAGCAGAGCCTGGTCCATGCTCTGAGCCCTCCCTGCAGACACTGGCAGGCAGAGATGAGGTCCCCTCTCATTTGCCTCTTTTCAAGGCTAAAGAGCCATGCTCATGATGGACCAGTAACAAGAACAGCTTAGATTTAATATCCCACTCCTCAGTGTCCCCACTCCCTCCAGTCTCAAAATCAATCTTTCCATCCCTTAGCATCTTCTTTTCCGTGCTCAGAACAGAACACCCACTCCCAGTACACCTGATACCTCTTCCATGAATTTGGAAGGGTTTCCTCTATCCCCCTCTACTTTTGGGGCACATTTAAATGATCCAGAGCAGCCAATGCATCTAAAATCCGCATGATTTGGCGTGGAAGCAGCAGCTAAAATTAGGCTGTACTGTGAAAGTGTAGAAAGGAGAGAATCTCAGGGTAGATATCCAGTTATTTTACAGCTTCTTGAGTCATCCACGTGGAAGTAGCAGCAGCTGGGTGACATGGAGTGATAAAAACACTGCAGTGGAAAGACCCCAGTGCTAACAACAGCTCACATGCATGGAGGGTCTTTCACTATCCAGCTTCAAAAGGGGTCAAAGAGAAGTAAAGCACATCCTTGGAGTGCTTCATCCACCCCTGCAGTGATGTGGAAGAAAGGTTGGATGGACAGACTCCCAAAACATCTGCAGGCTTTGAAGGACATTCCTGCTCAACAGTGCTCAAAGAAAACCTGCAGCGACACCAAAGCCTGAGTTGGTGAACTCTGGAGAAAATTTATCTCCTGAATAGGTCCAGAAGAAATTGATACAGAGCTTTAAACAAACATAACTTTAAATCGGTGGCTTCCGAAGCCTTCCTCATCTGTTCAGTCTGTTGATGTGTCTGAGCACAGCTGGGAATAGACCCCAAATCTGGATGTGAACCAGTGCTTGGTCAATATTCCTTGGTTATGTTTTATGTCTTACCTCTTTCTTTACCTTCTGTCACTGGTGTTCACGAGCACAGCCCAACTTCTGACCTCACTCCAGCGAAGAAATCATGCCAGTTTTCAGTGTGTAAAACTTGAGATGAAGCAAAGCAAGACACAACCCGACTGAGTAATGGGCGTGTCTAGCAATCACCTGAAGTTTCTGCTCCTGTGTAGTTACTTAATCCCCAAAAACCTCCACAATTATTCATCCAGGAGAGGCAGCCAAACAGTGCTGCAAATTGCAAATTATTCCAACACAAAGATGTTTTCTAGGTAATTACTGCTATTTAAATTATCCTGCATATACAGCATGAGTGGCAGATATTAAAATGAAGAGATGACTTAATAAGTTCTAGTTATCCAGATGTGTCATTCTTGTAATAAGATGCAAAAAAAAAAAGAGTGCAGTAATATTTCAGCCTTACCAGGTGTACAGTAAATAAAATTAGTTTATTGTATTTCAAAATCCTTGTAAGCAATATTGCCCCTCCTAGAATTAAGACAAATGACACCAATAAAAGAAGCAGATTAGGATATATTGGTTTTTAGGTGTTGAACCAAAAGTGTGTGTAACTTGTTGACATGCACATTAAAATCAGTGTGAATGAAAACATCAACTCCCATTAAAATCTAGTGGAGGTGTCCCTGCTGTGGCAGGGGGGGCTGGAATCAGATGATCTCTAAGCTCCCTTCAACCCAAACCATTCTATGATTCTATGAAAACGAATGATTAAAGAGGCAAAATCACAGTGAAGGAGAATTGGGCAGCTTTGAGAAAATGGAGAAAAGAATTCCTGGTACCTGAGTTTCTGTTGAGGCTGCAGAGCAAATATTTTTAAAAGAGGAATTTCAGCTGCTACTCAGATACACCGTAACTGATCCACTGATAGACCTCAAGCAAAGCAAAGACCCGGGGTGTAATGGCATTTTAAGACTCTCTCCTGCAGCTAGAGCTGAGAATTTAGCTTTTTTGATCAGTCATGAAGACAAGAAAAATAGAAGATTGCTCCTGCTCCTCGCAGGTTTATCCCAGTACAATGTGTTTAGATTTGTCTCATTGCAAGGTCAGGTTTTAACAAAGAATGACAACGACAGACAGGGAAGGGGATTGCGCCTTGCAAAACATGTTCAGCCAGGCAAGCAGAGTCCTGCTAAAATGGGAAATGCAGTCTTGGGTGTCTGGCCAGGGAAACCTTGAGTGAAGACAATTGTTAATGCACCCAGCTCTAAAGCACCGTGTCTGCTCCTGCTGTTCCCCGCTGCAGAGCAGCTGAGAAACAGGAATGGGCTCAGACTGAGAAGGTCTTCTCAGGCACAACCTCAGAATCTGGAGGGATCAAAGAGATTGGAAGAAAAGGGGAATTGGATCATGCATGTTTGGATGTTTCAAGCAAACCTGCACTCCTCTTTTGGATGAGGTGAAGAAATTGTTCATTTTAGGCAGCTAAATGTGTTATGCAAGACCTACTGCCAGGGTGTGCATCTGTTTTAGGGATGGTTTGGTAAAGCCATGGAAGGAATCAGATGAGTGTCTCATTCAATACATACATGGGCATAAAAAGTGAGTTTTCTTCTGCTTTCTCTGTGTGTTTGGTGCAATCATGGATGTCAGGGCTAAGAATTTTTAATAGTTTCTGTTGGAAAGCTGGATGCCCTCTTGAGTGGGACTGAATAATCTTCATATCTATCTTCACTCAGAGGGTTTGTGGACTCCCCATCCATGGAAGCGTCCAAGGCCAGGTTGGATGGGGCTTGGAGAAACCTGATCTAGCGGAAGGTGTCCCTGCTCCTGGCAGGGGGTTGGAACTGGATGATCTTTAAGGTCTCTTCCAACCCAAATCATTCTATGATTCCATACATGAGACAGCAGCATCATTTCCATTTAATGCGTGCTGGTTTAGAATACATACATACATATATATATATATAAAGGATATTTTCACAAGGATTTTTTTATCTGAGAAAATTGAGTTTGTAGGATACAACTATTTTACTCTGGAAAAAAATAATAAATTTTGTCCCAATTTTCTGCAACATCGTATTTGGCTTTTATTCAGGATTTCCAGGACTGCTTGGGTTCCCATCTTTTCCAGAGCTGGCAGATTGGGTTTCAGGCTCCTCAGAGAGCTTCAGACATGCTTCAAAAAGATTTAAAGGGAATCCCTTCACAACTTCCTCTAAACTGAGTGTGAGAGTTCCCATTCCACAGGAGGTTAGAGTTTCATTCTATCTCAGAATAATTATCTCTAAAAAGAAAACAGAGGGGATTTTTCAGTGGAATTCCCAGGGAGTTCCAGTTTTGAGCCAAATCTATAGATAGACTCAGTTTATTCTGTGCTCAGAAATAAACTGCGAATCTTTCTAGCCAGTATGGAGAATCCCTCAAGAATCTGACTTCATACAGGAGTCCAAAACACACAGAAATAGATAGGCTGCTCCTCTCAGTTAAATCCTTGGCAGAAATCCCACCCTTAATTCAACAATATTTGTAGTGAATCCACCCCTCTCTAGATCCCAGCCTTCTCAGGAGGACAGAGCAGATCTGGCTGGTAAAAAGTGTGTGTGTGAACACAACTTTTGTCCATTTTCAATGTATTTCTTGGTTTAACAAAGGGTGTTGCCTCCACATGAAACTTTTGCCTTGCCTACAACAAGGATGGCGGTACTGGGATACCCCATTTGGGCAGGGAAGAGGCAGGATTTGAAATGGAGGCTACAAGACATGGAGAAGAAAGAAGCCAGACTGAGCAGAGCCATCTGCTTCCCAAACTTAGCAAGAAATAGAACAGAAGCTTAAAATCACTAAGGCTGAAAAGACCTCTGAGACAATCGAGTCCAACCATTAACCAGCACTGCCACGTTCACTGCTAGACCATGTCCCCAAGTGCTGCATCTCCATGGATTTTGAACACTTCTAGGGATGGTGATTCCATCACTGCCCTGGAGAACCTGTCCCAAAGCCTGATCACCTTTTTGGTGAAGAAATCTTTCGTAATATCCAATCTAAATTTCACCTGGTGGACCTCGAGGCCATTTCCTCTCATCCTATCACTTGTTACCTGGGAGAAGAGACTGACCCCCACCTGGCTCCACCCTCACGTCAGGGAATTGTGGAGAGCAATGAGGTTGCCGTGAAACCTCCTTTTCTCCAGACTACACAACACCATCCATTGATTATTGAGTTTTGAAGTTTGTTGCTAAAGCTTCAGACCTCAGGGAGAGCTGGTGGGCACCAAAGTCCAAAGTCCCAGCTGTATCCATCAGCAGTGAAAGTGTGAGTCTTCCTCTCCTCTGTTTTGAAGCTGATAGTTTTAGTGTTCAGCCCACGTCCAATCAAGACACTGAAGTGAAGACATTGAGAAGTCAAGCGAAAGGAACCCTAATGATGTTCTCGTGCTCCTAAACCCTTAAACCCTTACAATTTAAGGTTTTAAGCTGAAGGAAGGTAGAGTTAGATTAGATATCAGGAAGAAATTCTTCACTGTGAGGGTGGCGGGAGACTGGAACAGGTTGTGCAATGACACTGTGGACTCCCAATCCCTGGAAGTGTTCAAGGCCAGGTTGGATGAGAATTGGAGTAACCTGGGATAGTGGAAGGTGTCCCTGCCCATGGCAGGGGGGTTGTGACAAGGTGACGTTGAAGGTCCCTTCCAACCCAAACCATTCTATATTCCTGTGATTTTATGAATTAAAAACACCACTAATAAGCTCATGAACCCTAATACGTCTCTAAAGAGAACTTTCTGGGTTGCTGGAGGTGGCTCTGCCACACAACCAGACTGTGTGGGCGAGGGAATAGAGCATGAGCTCTTTCTGCCTGTGTTTGTAGTTGGTGAGGGGTAAGTTCTCCTCTGAAAACATCCTAGACCAGCACTGCATGTAGGTTTTGAGGCCCATCTCAGGAGAAATAGACCCAAGATGATGTAAAGCACCACACTGGTGTGGCTCCATGCTCCTCTTCTCCATGTTGCCTGTGTGTTGTATGACGGCCTTCTTCGGCGTGCAGGCATTTCCTGGTTGAGTTCAATTCACAGAATCATAGAATCAATAAATGGTTTGGTTGGAAGGGACCTTAAAGATCATCTCGTTCCATCCCCCTGCCATAGGCAGGGACACCTTCCACTAGACCAGTTTGCTCAAAGCCCCATCCATCCTGGCCCTGAACAGTGCCAGGGAGGCAAAGTCCACAACTTCAAATTCCTCTGAGTACCCTGAAGCCCTCATTACTAAAACCATCACCCTCAAAGCCTTCTGTTGCTCAGCCCTTCTCTGAGGGCTTCCCAGTCCATTTGTTGCCTCCTAGGAAGCTTATTTGTCTCTCTGCCTCAGGCAACAACAACTTCTGCTCTCAGTGAAGCCTCGCTCCAGCTCTCAGGTTCCTTCGAAAAGGCATTGGTGTGGGAAAACCGAACAAATCAACAGGGGCTCAGTTCACCTCCACAAGAACCCCGCCCAGCTGCTTCTCCCTACGCCGCGATCCACATTAAAAAGTCATGGAATCTTAGAATCAAGTCATTCTTTATTCCATGCAGGCAGCGGGCCTGAGTCACGCGGCCATGCCTGTCACAAGCGGCAGAGCCGGGATGGGATGCAGAGGCACAAACAATCCCTCTGTACTGTATGATAATCAACAAAAATTAGCTGCCTAAGGGAACCAGGAAACTCTGCCATGAATGCAGCAGTCAGAGACTGAGCCTATTTATTTAACAGGTGTCCCCTGAGCTGGGATGCCAGACTCTGTTTGCCAAATTTGCGGAGAGAGGAAGACAGCTTGAATAAATACGGGCAAGAGGAGAACAGTCCTGAAGCCATTTTCTTTGTGGATTGTCGTGTTGTTTTGGGTTTTTTTCCCCAGCAACTTTTTATTGTAAGAAAGTATATCCTAGTTCTTGGCCGGGAGTATTAGACAGCAGGAGCTGTGCCAAAATCCAGTTTCCCTCCTCGTAGTGGTGCAGAGTCCAGCTCAGCCACAAAGCAAAGTTAGCTCTGCTGGATGGCTTCATGATTGGTTTGTTTGTTCAGTTTAATTAAAATACAGTATGGGGTACATTTTGGATGAGAACCCATCCCAGGCTGTCAGGGACCAAGAGCCAACAACAGCTGTGCTGAAATGATCTCCTTCCCCATTCCTGTGCAGTGGAAACACAAGTTGCCGTCTCTGGTGCTGCAGCACCGAGAGCCCTTGGATTGTATCCGATGTCACGGCATGAAACATTCCACACAGAGCATCTGGGTGGTCCTTGTTCAATTTTTGGAGTGTTTTCACACAGTCTGGAGGAAAGGGATAGAGAAGGACATAGAGGAGCTGCTGTAGGCATTTATTCCACCTCTCAAACGGAGTACAAAGCCAAGCAGCTCATGAACAGCTTTTCACAGAAGTCACAGAATCGCAGAATGGGTCAGGCTGGAAGGGACCACAGTGGGGTCACCCGGTCCAACCTCTGCTCAAGCAGGACCACCTCAGAGCACAGGGCACAGGAATGTGTCTCCAGATGGTTCTGGAATATCTCCAGTGATGGAGACTCCACACCCTCTCTGGTCTGTGTTCAGGGCTTGGTCACTGCACAGGGAAGAAGTTCTTCATGTCCAGGTGGAACTTCCTGGGCATCAGTTCCTGCCTGTTCCTCTTGTGCCATTGCTGGGCCCCATGGAGCAGAGCCTGGGCTATGCTCTGACCCCTCCCTGTAGATATTTCAGGCATTGATAAGTTCCTCTCTCAGTTGTCTTTTCTCAGGGCTGATCAGGCCCAACTCTCTCATCCTGTACTCATCAGAGAGGTGCTCCAGTCTTCTGGTGATGTTCAGAGCCCAAGTGAATCCTGAACCTCCTTCTCCGGTTCCTCAGGGAGCTGTTTTCCCATGTGTTCCCTGTTGCCTTTCATTCATGCCAGAAAGCCAATGCAAGACAGAATAATCAGCAGAGACTCAAGGAGAGGGGCCTGCAGCAGCCCTGCCTGACAACACAAGCTGAAGGCAGTGAGTAGAGTAAACAATCTGCTCATCTGGTGACAAACTCACCGAGAACATCCCAGACAACCACACCAAAAACTCTGTAAGCAGCAGGGTGAAAAAAACCTTTCTCCAACCAGATGTTTTTGCCTGAGAAAGGGAGAATTTCCAGACTCTGTAGAAACTTTTACTGACTGCTCCTTACAAGCTGTAGCAAATATTTGCCAGCTGCACTGAGAGATAATCTGATAAATAAACAAGATGACATTCTTTTCACTTACTTTTTGTGTACAAGGCATTGCCCCAGCAATATCATCTGCAGAAAGCACACAGATCTCCTGGCTGATTCTCCCAGCCATCTCTAAGCCATTTCTTGCTGATTTAAGTCACAAACAGGGCTGACATTTACATCTTACACAGCCAGGGCAGACATCTGGGAGATGTTCATCCCCGTGGTAAGACAGGGATGTGAAGGTCCTGTTTGTACCTCCTTCCTCCAGCCGCTGTGAGCTGAACGAGCACCAGCGTGAGCCAAATGCTGCCCCAGGTGTCACTCAGGTGGTGGCATCTGGGGTTTGCAGCAGTGGTCAGTGCGTGGCAGAGGGCAGCTCATTCCAGCCCTGCACCACAAACATTTGTGCCTCCAGGTCACCCATGGCAAAGGGGGATTAAAAGGCATTTTCAACGGTACAAAGTGAGGTAAGAGCAGATTTTGCCTTTCCAGCTTTGATGGGGACACAAGCTTGAGGAACAGGACTGGATTCCCCCTCTGGAGAGTTTGGAAGAGCCCGGTTCTGGTCTCCAGTGGCTGAGTTCATCCACACATTCATTTGTGCTGCCTCCCACGCTGTGCTGCTCTGACCAACCTCTGCCACCACCTCTGTGGCAGAACCTTCTCCTCTCTAATCCCCCAAAACAGCTCCTCATGGGTGACCATGAAATCTTTGCCCACCCTGTTCTGGAAAAACAGAAGCCAGGACAGGGAAACTGCACCCTGTGCTCCTGCCAGCTAAGTATTAAATTATTTATGTTGCTCCTCCAATTTCTACCCTAAAAACCCAGCGAAGCCTGAATTCTTCTTGAACCCTACTGCGGGGAAGAGAAATGAAGATGTCTCCACAGGAATAGAAAGCTAAAATAGCTGTGTTTCATGGACCTTGCTGGAATGACATTGCCAGTCCCAATCCACAATCTAGTAAAGGGCTCTGTAATTAATTCAAGACACCCAAAGTGTTTTCACACAAATTATCAAGCCTACGGGAGAGGTTTGTGACAGCATTACAAATTCATAGGACTGGGAGAGAACTCAAGAGGTTGCATAGTTTATTTTCCTGTCCCAAAGCAAGACACAGTATTTCTAGGTCACTGTTGATGGATCTTTGTTTAAACTGGTTGGTTTTTTTCAAGGCTTCCCATGATGGAGATGTTGCAGGCAAATAATCTCAGTATTTTACAGTCCTGACCATTGGAAAATCTCTTCTTATACCACAGAATCACAAAATTATTTAGATTGGAAAAGATCTCTGAGACCCGAGTCCAACTTTTGACCCATCCCCAACTTGCCACCCCGCCCAGAGCACTGAGTGCCACGTCCAGGCCTTCCTTGGACACCTCCTGGGATGGGGACTCCAAACCTCCCTGGGCAGACCCCTCCAATGCTTAACAACCCTTTCTATGGAGTAATTCCTCCTGATGTTCAACTTGAACCTCCCTTGGCACAACTTGAGGGCATTTCCTCCTGTCCTGTCTTTGTTCCCTGCAAGCAGAGCCCGACCCCCACCTGGCTGCCCTCTCCTGTCAGGGACTTGTGCAGGGCCAGAAGGTCCCCCCTGAGCCTCCTTTTCTCCAGGCTGAGCCCCTCCAGCTCCCTCAGCTGCTCAAACAACCCAACACCCCCCTTCCCCAAAGCATCTTAAACTTTTCCAATGGATTTCTTCTCCCGTGATGAAACAACCCTTCATGGATTTGAACAGCGCTGCCATATCCTGCTCAGCCCTCTGAAGGAGATAATGATTTTAGTATTTCCCCACAGGTAGTTTTTCCCTGTTGGCTACTCTTTTGGTTCCCACTAGGTATTCCTGAAGTAGGACAAATCTTTCTGGAAATGGAGTGCCCCACTTTACATAATCTCCTCCACCTGAGGTGTTCCCAGGGGTGAGCAGAGCATCTCCGGCAGGTTACACAGCCTAGAACAGTGTTCATCTTTTTCATGACAGCACAATGTGTTGATTTGGGGGCAGGCTATGATTCATTACAGCCTCCAGATGTGGGTTTATTTCTTTTTTTTTTTCCTGAGAGCTGATGTCTGATCAGTTGTTCCCAGCCCTGAAATAAATTAGGAAATTACTGAAGTTAAACTTCCTGACTAAGGCCATGCTGGAAGGAAACCAGGCTATAGGGTGAGTGTAGGAACATTTGTTTCCTTGCTATAAATTTGTCATCATGGTCAAGACCTGAATCTTCCTTGCCCAGTCACAGACCTACTGATAATGGCACTTTGGGGGGAAGTAAGAGAGAGGGTATAAAGGGAATTTCACCTTTGCTCAGTGGTTTTGCCAGATTATTCTCAATTAGTGATATTGTTTGACCCCAGCCAGCAACTAAACCCCACAGAGCTGCTCATTTACTCCTCTCCAGTGGGAAGGGGTAGAGAACTGGAAAGGCAAAAGTGAGAAAACTTGTGGGTTGGGATAAAGACAGTTTAATAGTTAAAGAAAAAGCCATACACATGCAAGCAGAGCAAGAGAAGGAATTCATTCTTCACTTCCCATGGGCAGACAGGAGTTCAACCATGTCCAGGAGAGCAGGGCTCTGCACAAATCCAAACCATAGCCCTACATCAGCTACTATGAAGAAAATTAAAGTGACAGCCAAAAGCAGCACCTTCCCCACCCAATATTCCAAACCATTAACAACAAGCTCAGGTCCAGCATTATCCAACACATCGTGTTACCCTCCACTCCCCTTCCCATCAACTGATAAAGTACACAGGTATCATTCCCCTAATCTATGGACCAATCCTGTAAAATGTTCATAAAATGACCATAAAATGTCCACAAATATCCACAAACATCCATTGAATTAATTTAGTCCATGACTTTGGGCTGCAGCTGTGATGGTGGTGGCTCAGGAAGGGAAAGGTGGTGTGTGGTGTAGAGTTTTTGGGCAGCACACCCAGTTCAGGTCAGGTCACTGCTCTTGCTGCTTATAGAGCTTGTCCTCCACTGCTGCTCTTGCTGCTTATAGAGCTTGTCCTCCACTGATTCAGGTGGTTCCTGCCAGAATAATTCCTAAAAACATGCAGCCCATATCACAGGTTACAAAACTTTTAAGGTATTTTGCATCACAATCTCCACCCCTGGTCCCCTTAAGTCAGGTTATAGGGTTTAGTATTGCAATGAACTCTGCCTTTGCTCTTAACCCTTCTTGGATTTATCCACAGACTGCAGTCCCTCAGGAATGTACCTGCTCCAGCTGGAACCTTATCCATGAGCCACAGTCCCTCCATGTTGTAGATTTATCCACAGCCACAGTCCCTTCAGAAGGAAACCTGTTCCAACACAGCCTGAGATCCATCCAGGGATGTACCTGCTCCATCATGGGCTTATCCACGGCCACAAGCTTTGAGGTGCTCCACTGTGACCCCCATGCACAGCCACCAATGCTTCAAGATGTGCCTTCTCCAGCCTGGACTTATCTTTTGGCCAAAATCCTTTCAGAGACGTGGCAGAGACAAAAGCCCTGTCTCAGACCCTTCAAGAAGAACCCGCTCTGGTGTGGCACAATCACAGCCACAGACGTTTCAGGCTGTTCTGTTCTCTCGTGGACTCGTCCACAGGTCATGTTTTCTTTGGCTTGATTCACCCCGGAGTTCCAGCCTGTCCAGTAAAGCAGCACGGGCTGAGCAGTGATTCCCTGGCCATCTGCCAGGGCAGGCACATCCCTGCTGTTGTTATCAGAGCATTCCCAGGCACGGCACAGGCAGATAAGGAGCAGAGCAGCACCACAGCGAGCAGCAGAAGGAAAGAGCAGCCACTAACAAGCGGTGGGCTCAAATCGCCACTCGGGCAAACACGGGCGGCCAATTAACAGCTGAACAGTAATGACAGCCATAAATTCAGTCCAGCACATCCCATTCCAATCTGGTGTGGTCTGGAACCCTTCCAGCCCCACCTTGGGTGCCACCCACCCACTCACTCACTCTGCCTGGTGGAAAAGGCATCAGAAGGGTAAAAGTGAGAAAAAGAGAGGATTGGGAAAAAAAGTGAGTTTAACAGGTAAAGCAAAAGCCATGCATGCAATGGAAGGAAAACAAGGAATTCATTCCTCGCTTTCCATGGGCAGGCAGGTGTTCAGCCATCCCCAGGAAATTTGGGCTCCAGAACACGCAACAGTGACTCGGGAAGGCAAACTCCATTGATCCTGAATGTACCCCCTCTCCTTGTTTTTCACCCCTTTATATGCTGATCATGATGTCACACGGTCTGCAATCTCCCTTGGTCATTTGGGATCAGCTGTCCTGGCTGTGTCTCCTCCCAAACACTTGTGGATCCCCAGCCCATTTGCTGGTAGGGTGGGAAGCAGGAAAGGCTGTGCAAGAATTGCTCAGCAATATCTAAAACCTCTCTGTGTTATCAACACTGTTTGCATCACAAATCCAAGCCATAAGCCCATACTTGCTACTATGAAGAAAATTAACTGTATCCCAGCCAAAATGAGCACAGCTTGGTTTTAAGTTGCTATGCCTGAGACTTTTCTCTCCTGATTTTGCTAAGCCCTTTCTGAAAAACATTATATTTTTAACTCCCATGACAAGTTCCAGGATGTGTGTAAAGGAAGTTCTTTATGTTTGCTTTAAACCTGCTATCTGATCACTTCATTAGTGTCCCTGGGTTGTCATGGGATGAGAAATAATGAATAACCTTCCCTTACTCAGCCTTCTTCTACTCGTCGTCACTTTCTAGACAGCTGCTGGTGCACAGAATGACTCCCAGCTGCAGTGAGAATTACTATTTAGCCATTCCTCGTATTAAAACTACTCCACATCTCTGATCGTCCTTATTTTTTACTTTTTTAACTCTACCACATGCTTTTTTATATGGCATGAATGGAAGTCCATACAGTGGCCCAGATTTAGGTTCACCAGAGATTTATATAAACACACACTTTTAAAGAGAAGCTCTGTTTTCCATCCGTTTACTGGTAAATTCTAGGATTTTATTCACATACTTTGCTTGTGCTGACCACTGAGATGACACATAAAAGCATTATCTGCAGTGACTCCAGGATGTCTTTCCTGAGGGGTCAGTGCTAATTTAGAGCAGATTATTGTGGATGTAGTTATCACCTTTTCATTTCCCTCCTGGCTGCTCCTTGGCGTTAGCTCGGGCTCAGAGGGGTCATAGTAATATTCTGAGTCACCAAACATCCTGGGTCCTCCCCCAAAAAAGATCTCATGCCCCAGCTGGAGCTTCCTATTTATTATGTGGGCTCAGACTGAGCACTTGAAAGGTGGACATATGCTGGGTACTTATCTGCATCCTCTTTTCAGTCCTTAATTGAAAATAAAATCCAGAGATAAGAGAAGGTGCATCTGTCCGCAACCCGTGCCCCTTCAAGTCAAAATCTGATCAATTTGGCTGATTTCACTGAGAGGCGGAACTTCTATGACCACTGTCTCCCAGAGATGGGAAAAACCCCACCATCCTGTGCATTTTCTAGTCCAGAGGCCATTTCATACGACTGGGGAACACAGCAGGAACAAGCACAGCAAAGATTTCCACGACTCCAAATCACGCGCATGGTGGGGATCTGCTGTTCCTGGCTCGAATCAAAAGAGGAAAAAACCTTCAAGATGTATTCCCTCAGTTCCTTACAGTGCCAGTCATCGCCTGCAGAGGTGAGAAACTGGCTGTTAGATATTATTGTGTCACCTCTGAGGAGGTAGGAGTGACGTGGAGGAACAGGGAGCAAAGGAAAGGTCACATTTACCCGGCAGTCGCTCAGCCACAGCCTGACACCTCACAGCCACTAACTCCCAGACAATTCCATCATCCCACTTTTTCCTCTGGATTTTCCCCCTCCCATGAGGAATTCAAGATCAGATGGATACTTCTTTGTTTAGCATTCGAAAGGTATCAGCCTTTTTTGGCTTCAAACTTCACTGGGTTTTTTTCTAAGCTCACCAAGTCCTGGAGCACAAGGTTCGCTCCTCCCTGGAGGTTCATTAGTCAGCCCCAGACCAAGAAGCCTAATTAGTTTCCACTCATGGGGATGTCTGTTCTCACAGACACCTTGTCACTAACGCTGTGACATGATGTCCCTCACCAGCATGACCTGGCCAAGCTCTTAAGTGCCACCAAGGACTAGGCAAGGGATATACTGAGAAGGACATACAGGACCTCAACCAAGCCATGGAACCATGAACCCCAAGTCTGTTCCGGATGCACTGGGGTGAGAGGACTGTTCAAGGAGTTCAGGTTCCCTTCCCAAGCTGGCGGAACTGGCATGTGAAGGGTCCCTTCCAACCATGTTACAGATTTAAGGCTCATGCTACTGCATCTTGCTGTCTTAAAGGCAGTTCCTGAATCACTGATTCCTCTCCACAGCTGCTGCCAAGAGTGGCAGGAGTTCCTCTCTCCATCTGTCAGCGGGTTCAAACAGGACGGGGAGCCAGGACAGACGCTCCAGGAGCTTTTTTATTATTTTATCAGTCTCACATACAGAGTTGAGACACAGGAGATGTTACAAGCTCACATTGTCGTAGGCATTCTGGAGATTTCCGGACTACAAAGCATTCTTAAAAGCTTTTCAGCCAATAGCATACCTTTAAAAGTTGTGACAACTGTCTTAACCAATCCTCGTTAGCGCACGTACACCTGTTATACACAATACTTGCTTGTTTGTACCTTATATAACAATGCACAGTATTCCATTATTAAGCTTAACCTTATCTATCTTGTTAAACATATTTTTGCAACTCTAAAAGCTATCTCAGCCAAACCTAGAAATTCTAACCATTGTTTTAATGTCCTTGCTTAATGTATAATTGTATCTTCTTGAAGTTTTTCACAGGCAAAGCTAATCCTAAACTCTTCCACCTTATTTCTGAAACTTGCTTTTATTTCTCACCCTTAAGAATCTTTCTACCTTTTCTTGTGTTTCCCACACCATCCATCTCTGACTGCCTTTTTGGACCTCCTTGGAGCGGAGAAGAGAAGCTGAACTCCACCCACAGATGTTCTCTGGGCATTTTTGCACACCCACCATTGGGAAAACACTCAGAACAGCGTATGACATTTCTAACACTCTGTTCAGCTTCCGAGAGCCACGCCATGAGGACAAATCTCAGACCTAGAACCTGGGGACACAACGTCATTACTTTTTTTATAGCCATTTCTATACTCTTGCAATCAGTTTTTCACTTTTAACTTGAAACAGAGCAGGGGGGAAAAGGGTGTGTAATATATGTACAGCGAAGCAATGAGTCCTGATACAGCCAAGGTCTCTCCTGTTCAACTGCAGCCACATCCCAGAAAGCATTTGCACAATGCTCTCAGGCATATGGGATTCTTGGGGTTATCCTGTGCAGGACCAGGAGCTGGATTCTGATGATCCTTGTGGGTCCCTTCCAAACCAGGATATTCTATGATTCTATGGAGGTTTTTTTTAAGAAAAATCATCATGCTATTTCCATTTGTGAACATAAGATCCAACCATGAGTTTTGAAATGTCGACACAAAATGCACCAGTGTTAAAAGGATGTTGAACATCCCTCACTGCCCTGGCTTTCTGTATATTGAGAATCTCAGCTGGGATGTTAATGACCTCATTTGCTTTTGGAAAGTGGGCCTCTCTAGCCAGAATCCCTGCAACTCTGCAGCGATGCAGCGAGGAGGTCCAGGGAAATAACTGTATTGTTTAGGAACAGAGGGTCATGTGATTCCTAGGATCAGAGAATCCCCTGAGTTGGAAGGGACCCATGAGGGTCATCTAAATCCAAATCCTGGCCCTGCACAACCCCAAGAATCCCACCATGAGCCTGAGAGTGTTGTATAAACACTTCTTCGGCTCTGCCAGGCTTGGTGCTGTGACCACTTCCCTGGGGAGCTGTTCCAGTGCCCAGCCACCCTCTGGGGCAAGAACATTTTCCTAATATCCAACCTAAACTTCCCCTGACACAGCCCAGACCCTGCCACTGTTCAGCAGAGAGCAGAGATCTGTACCTGCCCTGCTGCTTCCCCTTGTGAGGATGTTGAAGAACTTCAATGATATCCCCCCCTCAGTCTCCTCCAGGCTGAAAAAACCCAGTGACCTCAGCCACTTCTACAGCTTCCCCTCCAAACCCTTCACTATCTTCATGACCTCCTTTGGATGCTCTCTAACAGCTTTATATCCTTCTTTTATTGTGGTGTTCCAGCAAGAAGCCTCAAAGGTGACCTGGGTCCGAAACAGGATCCCTGGCTGGGAGAGAGTGCAGAGACATCACAGGATCAAATTCTGGGAGCAGATCAGAGCTCAGCGGAGAGAAAGCGACTGGAGTGTCCCAGAGAGACAGGAGGGGATAAAATATGCAGAAGTACTTGAGTACTTGAGACAGGAAACTGCTAATGGGGAGATTTAACATCTCTTCCTAACTCTTTCCTGGCAAGAGGCAGTGAGCATTAATCAGTCGTGGCATTCATCCCTCCTGTGCCTCTGCATCCCTGCCTGGCAAGCAGGGATGGTTCTGGTCTTGCAGGAACCTCTGCTTGCTCACCTTCCCCCTGATAAAATGCTCTGCAACAGACTCAGTATGAATCTGAGTGATTTCTTTTCTTTTTTAAATAGATAAGCAGAACCTCTACCCAGACTGAAACATCACGTGATGTAAGACAGCAGCAGCACAGAAAATTAACTTAATTTCCAGGCTGAACCCAAAGAAATAAAGTTACAGGTGTGCAAGCTTGAAGATGAACTCCAGCCTGTGTTAAGACATTGTTTTCTGGTGGTGAAAACTCCTCTGTGCAGAGCTTGCAAACGGATTTGTATTTCTCACCTTTGCTCTGTCAACAAACACAAAGAAACCTGCATCTAGATCTCTTAAAAAGTCAATTTTCCAGGGCTCCACGTTACAAGAACCCAAGTGCATCTACCCGTGGGTGTGTGGACGTAGGTGGTAATTTAAGGGTCTCGCCATAACCAACTCTCTTGGGAAAATTTAAAATACCATCCTGCTGTGGGTGGGGATTGGAGGACCTTCTCCAGCAAATTAGAAGCTTTTTTTTTTCAGTGCATGCGTAGGTGGTGAAACTGGGCTCACCTTCGGCAACTTCGATGTAAAAATAAAACTTGTAAGACATTTAAATCTTCAGAGAAGATTTCAGACCTTCCTGCAGACAAATTAGCAATGAACATCTTACACATATTTAGAATACACAGAGATACAGAGCTGGTTATTATTAGCACAATATTAATATCTCTGGAGGTTCAAACTTAGACAGAGGTGTTGGCGTGCAGGACACCGCAGACACCGTAAGTGAGACTAGCCAATTTTTATTTTAATTTGTTTTTAGTTTTTTACCTACTGGTTGGCTTTTTGCTTATTCTTCATCCCCACTACACATTACCCATTTCACTTTTGCTCACACTGACAAGCTTTATAAATCTTGGCCAAGGTTCCAGATCAATTTTAAGTAAAATAAATAAGTAAATTAGAAGATAATGGAACTGCCAGTCTTGTGCTCAGCAGCTCGCTGGGAGGGGAAGGTCCTTGGGGTCTGGTTGTGGGGACATTTAACTCACCAGAACTTCTTTAACTCTTGTGCTGGATGATGCAGACATGGCCCAGGAAGAAACACGAAGCCCACGTGGTGACTCCATGGTGGTCAGTTGGAAAGAAAATAGGGCAAACATTGAATCTATAAGCTGCAATTATAAATATTCCCTGAATTTAGTCATTGCTTCATCACTGACACACCATGGGTTAGTCAAGACTCATTCTCCCATATAACACTGTTATTGGAAACTATTTTTCCATGAAAAAAATTCCGAATTATTTGTGTTTGAGTCACTGTGAAACAGGTGAATCACTTTTTGTGTGGCTCTGGTACAGCTTCTTGTTGACTAATTTTGGTATTTACAGGTTTAGAATGATAATTTTGAAATGTATCAAATGGTAAAAGTCATGGAAAGTCATGGTAACGCAAAGAACCGCTAATTAATGTTGATTTCATTAATAAGACGTTGGCAGGATGTGTTTTAGGACCCAGAACTGAATTACAGAAAGTTATCCTTAAAAGGTTCAGATCACAAATTCAAACTCAGCTTTCCTTCTCCTTTTGGGGATGTTGAACTTTGGACTTAAGCTTCCTGTTGAAGACCCATTTGTGAAACCAGGATCAAATATTCCTCACTTCTTGGTCAAAATTTAATGTGGCTCTAGATCAGTTTCTAAGTGTGGAATGCATCATCCAGCACCCCGGATGAGACTCATGCAGTTTTCTCACGTGGAAAATCCTATGAGAATTAACGTAACCCATTTCTCCCTCCTAAGCACAAACCCTCTGCCCATGAAAGTGCAGAAATTCCTTTCTAGAAGAAAAGGCTCACCCAAGGGGTGGATGTTTGTGCAAAGATGGGGCTGGGGGCAGAGGGGTGGGAAACCAAAGACCTTGGATTGTATTTTTGGAGACTTAGAGAATCATGGAATGGTTTGGATTGGAAGGGACATTGAAGATCATCCAGTTCCAACCCCCTGCCATGGGCAGGGACACCTCCCACTATCCCAGGTTGCTCCAAGCCCCACCCAACCTGGCCTTGAACACTTCCAGGGATGAGGCAGCCACAGCTTCTCTGGGCAGCCTGTGTGGCCTCCCCACCTTCACAGTAATTTCTTTCCAATATCCCATCTAAATCTTCCTTCTTTCAGCTTAAAGCCATTCTCCCGTCCTGTCACAGGATACCCTTGCAAAAAAAAAAATCCCTTTCCAGCTCTTTTTCAAGTAATGGAAGGGGCCCAGAGCTCTGGTCTCCCCAGAGCCTTCTCTTCTTCAGGCTGAACAATCCAAACTCTCTCAACCTGTCTCCAGAGCAGAGGTGCTCCAGCCCTCTGATCATCTTACTGACCTCCTCTGGACTGGTCCAAGTCTTTCTCTGGGGGTCCCAGAGCTGGACACAGCTTCAGGTGGGGTTTCACCAGGGTAGAGGGGCAGAATCCCCCCCTTTGACCTGCTGGCCACCCTGTTTTAGATGCAGCCTAGGACACAGCTGGTGAATGACACCCTCAGATTTGTTGGCAAACTGCCTTTCCCAATTACCAATTATCCCAACGTTATTACTCACAGAAATGGAAATCTCTCAGTGGCACAAGACCCAGAAGCACCATCACCAGCATTCTCCATTGGCCAGAGATGATTTGGAATGTTTGAACTCCACTCTCATTCTGGAGATCATTCTGTTGACCCCAGATGAAATTCACCCTGGATGGAATGCTTTCAGTGCTTCTGCCTTATTTTGTGCCAGCCCTTGCTGGAATTCCTCCAAGCTGCCTTACATCTTTAACCAGCCACTCTTTTTTACTGTATTTTTTTAAAGTTAAAGCAGAGAGAGACGTTTTCCAGTGGGATTTGCAGTTTCTGACAAGTAGAAATGGACAGCCAGTGGGACCATCTTTAATACCTCTAGTCTGCTCAGCTCTCCTCCCAGAGCACACAAATGTCCTGTAGCTATGTGCTAAAGCTGAATGCCTGAGTCTGGCTACCCAAGCTGACTCCCAGCTTCGTGAGAGGAAGATCATTTCAAAGCAAAAGATTTGCCTAACATTTCTGTGAACTCCTAAGTTTGAAGCCAGAAAGGAAAGGAAAGGCATTTCCTTGAATTTCAATGGACACACAGCTAAGATCCAGAGTTTCTCCTGGAGGATTGTCAAGGTTTGCTGTGTCTTTGAGGTGCAGAAGAATGACAGTGCCTCAGCTTTGTCCCCATAATGTAGCTTCCAGTAAAATCAGTTTGAAATTCAGGCGTGCATGGCATGATAAGGTCTATTTCTCACAGTTTATTTTTCTTCCAGATACATTCCTGGCAAATACAATTAAATAAATCAGCTCCTCCTAACAAAGAGAAGTATCATTAATGAAGGTGGTTACAGCAACTGTAGAAAAAAGGGATTTCAGAGGCTTTTATTTCATTGTTACAAAAACAAACAAACAAACCTCAGAAAATACTGGAAGAAAACATCTCAGCATTTGGGAAGGTGGGGGAAGGTAGGGAAGGAGGAAGCAGAAGATAACATTGACTGCAGAGGACAATAACATGACCTGGAGGAGGAAATGAGGAACACCATGATACTGCAGATGGCTTGGAAATTACAGTTTTTATTAAGTTTTCTTAACTTCAGCTCTGCTATCCTGGGCTGCATCCAAAGCAGTGTGGGCAGGAGGTCAAGTGAGAGGATTCTGCCCCTCTGCTCCTCTCTGGTCACACCCCACACCCCACCTCCAGAGCTGCATCCAGCCCTGGGGCCCAGCACGGGAAGGACGTGGAGCTGCTGGAGCGAGTCCAGAGGAGGCACCAGGATGATCAGAGGGATGGAGCAGCTCTGCTGGGAGGAAAGGCTGGGACAATTGGGATTGCTCAGCCTGGAGAAGAGAAGCCTTCAAGGTGACCTAGTGGCAGCCTTCCAGTACCTAAAGGGAGCTGACAGGAAAGATAGAGAGGGACTTTTTACAAGAACCTGGAGTGACAGGACAAGGGGGAACGTAGGTTTAGATTGGATATTAGGAAGAAATTCTTCCCTGTGAGCATGGTGAGGCCCTGGCACAGGTTGCCCAGAGAAGCTGTGGCTGCCCCATCCCTGAAGTGTCCAAGGCCAGGCTGGACAGGGCTTGGAGCAGCCTGGGATAGGGGAAGGTGTCCCTGACCATGGCAGGGGGTTGGAACTGGATGATCTTCAAGGTCCCTTTTCCAACCCATTCCATGATTCTATGTATGAGCACCACTTAACTACTCCAGTATTGTCATTGCCAGTCACTGTTGCCTTCCTTGACTGGACTGTCTGACAATTGTCTTTACAATCTGTCCTCCAGGTGAGAGATTTCTCAGGATCAGGACCGCTCTTCTATTTTCTGAGCATGCCACTGCTTGTTTATGAGGTCCCTCACCTACCCGGTTTCCAGAACAATTTCTGGAAAACATTAATCGCTATAAAAATGTCAAAAAAATGCTCAGGAGCTGTTATTTTCCATGACCTGTTACAGAAAACTTTGGATCCAGTAAAATAGTCGATCTTGTATGCTAAAAAAAAGGGATTTATTTGTACCTACTAAGACAAGCCAAGAATGGGAAAAAATGAGCTATAGAAAAGAATTGGAATTATATTGCTAAGTATGTAAATCACTTTCGATGTCTCATGTTCCTAAAACAGCATCAATTTAGGATACTTCACATCAGTCACCTAAAAAGTGAGCTGTTCCAAAAAAAATTAGCATTTTTTAAATGATTGAAAATCCTTTGGACAACCCAGTATAAGTCAAAGTTAGAGGCAGGGGAAACAGCAGGGAGTTTTTTCAAGACAAGTTATGAGATACAAGCAGAAAAAATGGGGAGCATGGTTGCACACTTCAATAATATTTCCTAGGACACAGAAGACTCTTAAGAAGTTGATCTGTAACAAAAATATTTTATTTTCATGTGTTGGCAGCTGGTTTCTTGTCATGAGCCTGTCCTGTTACACAACAATCCCTTCCCGTGGGTTTTCCTTCTCCAGAATTTCTGACCAACTCATTCCTACTCCACACTTGTTTGTCCCTTTGTGTTCCCTTGTTTTATTTTTATATTCTGGAGAATCAGGTATTTGGAGAGAGAGCTGAAATGTCTCAAGTGCTGCATCATCTCATCTCACCTCCACAGGCTTTTTTGTCCCTGGAGAGTTTTCCCATTAAAAAAAAATGGGTTTTTCTTTCCATCCCCTTCTCACCAGTTTATGAACCTGATGTGCACGAACTCCAGTGAACAAAGAGCACCAGCCCAGTTCAGTATCAGAGGCTCATCCCAGTTCACCCTGGATAAGGAATGGCCCCAGTGCCCGTGATTTGGCAGCCAAGGTGCTAAAATGGAATAACAGAATATTTTAGATTGGAAAAGTCCTTTAAGATCAAGTCCAACCATTAACCCAGCACTACCAAGGCCACTACTAATCCATGTCCCCTGGTTCCGCACCCACACATATCCGAAATCCCTCCAGGGATGGTGACACCTCCACTGGCTTGGGCAGCCTGTTCCAACATCTGACAATCCTTTCAGGGAAGAAATGTTTCCTAATATCCAATCTAAGCCTCCTCTGGAGCAATTTGAGGCCATTTCCTCTTGTCCTGTCTCCTGTTACTTGTGCATGGCAAGACACAGACCCGACAGCGCCCACCTGGATGATTTTACAGAGCTGCTCCTCAGGTACCACCCTCCCTTCCCCATTTGCGTATTTGTGTGTGAACTCCTGGTCCCAGCCTCTGTGGAGCCTGTTTTGAGTAACGATTTCAGCAAAGCTTGTCTGTAATTACATGTTCTAATCAATGCTCCAGGCAAAGCACACAGAGGAAAGGACAACGCTTTGTTACAAGAGGTACTTTAGGGGAAAACTGGTTCTGTTAAAGTATCAGGCATTTTCCTCTAAAGTGAACCTTATACTGCCCACAAATAGACCACTGAATTATTACAAGCCTTGCTTTTCTAAATAACAAAAAGTCTCTAAGGTATTTCATAAAACATTAATTTCAGAACCTATTACTTTTTTTTTTTTTTACAGAGATGATGGATTTAACTTTAATAGAATAATTATTTATCAGCTTCAGGAACTTGTTTGCTTGCACAAAGAAAAGATGCTTTTCGTAGCTGCTGTCAATAAATCAAATTCCACAATATTTAAGAAAATGGGAAAAAAGGTTCTTTGAAGAAAAAACATGTGATCATTTCTGAGCGGATGTTTCTTGAGGCATGTAAACACACTCCACTTGATCTTTCACTTCATTCTATCCTTTTGCTGATCCCACTTATTTCATAGTGTTTATGACATCCTGAAACAGCAAACTTTATTTTTTTTATAAAGAACATCGATAAATTAGATTAAGAACACAGCGTTCCATGAAAAACAAACGTTGGGTATTTCAGAAGTGGTTTATGTTGCTGAATAGATTTTTTTTATTTATTTATTTTCTGTTTTGCTATGCCAGTCATTTAGATAAGATACAAGTATATGACTAATTTTTCATAATAAATTATAAATATTCTTTTCGTTCCTATGTTCTGTCTAAACTTCAGTGCATTTCTAAGCTTTAATGTTGAACCATAAAAATCAGATAGACTTTTAACATATTTCAAAAGACACATTAGGAGTCACTGTGAGAAAGTCTGTCTTCGCTTTTCTCTTCTTTAAAGAACTTAGAAAATTAATTCAAGCAACTTTCCCCTAATATGCAAAACAAGGGGTTTATGGTAGGCAAACACATTGAAATGTATCATAAATCAGGAAAAAAACCACACTTTGTGGATGTGTGTAAATGTTTTCCTTGTTTCAAGAATCACGTGATGAAATATGTCCTGCAAATTTTAAACTCCTTTTGAAGGAAGCCTTTAAGAAATCCTGTTCAGCACTCAAGGCCTGGTCGATGTGATGGAAAAATAAGTGATATGGGAAGAATCCTGATAACCGAAAAAAGCTTATCTTAAAAGAAACCACCAAAAGTAAGTGAAACACAGAAACGACAACAATAAATATTGTAATGAGGAAAATATCAGAAACTGTAAGCCGCTCCAAGTCATTCCTCTCTCCGGAAAAATGATGGAGTTCAGGAAGAGCAAAGTGTGATTGAGGGGCCCTAATTGCCTTCTATGACAGAATTGGATGGCTGGTGGGTGAAAGAAGATTGGCAAATGTCACGTCTTGTGCTTAATATGACTTCAGATATCACCTCCCACTGCATTCTCGTTTGGAGGGAGCTGTGGAAGAACAGGCTGTCAAGTAGGTTGAAAATTGGCTGGATCACCTTGTTCAAAGGACAGAGATCAAGGGCTGAGTGTCTGTCAAGCAGCTCATAACAAGAACAGCCGGGGCTGATAAAATCCTTCCCCTTCCTCAGTGTCCCAGGTGGTGTCACAGTGCACCCTCAGCAAATTTAAGGATGGCACTAAACTAAGAAAATCATCAAAGGGTTTGGGTTGGAAGGGACCTTGAAGATCATCTTGTTCCAACCCCCAGCCATGGGCAGGGACACCTTCCTCCAGACCTGGTTGCTCCAAGCCCCATTCAGCCCGGCCTTTGACACTTCCAGGGATGGGGCAGCCACAGCTTCTCTGGGCAACCTGTGCCAGGGCCTCATCACCCTCACAGGGAAGAATTTCTTCCTAATATCCAATCTAAACATACTCTGCTGCAGCTTAAAGTTATTTCCCACTGCCTGTCATTGCATGGCCCCTCAATAAACCCCAAAACAGCCCCTGCACTAAAAAAGCACTGAACCTGTTCACTAGAGATGTCATGTAAGTGTCAAGACTTGACTGCGAGAAGCCATTGGTGACTTGATCTAATGCTGGCAATAGCCCAGTTTGAAGCAAGAGGCTGCACTAAATGCCTTCCATGAGTGTCCTCCAAGCAACATTTCTGTGAAATTCTCTGGCAATCTGAGACTAAAATAAAGGCAAGAGCCTTGAAAACCAAAATTTTCTCAAAAAACCTAACCTAGGGATAAATTTCACAAGTGTGGTTGGTAATGGTGTTGAATATTCACTCGACATATCATACATATCGTACTATTACTCTCTATCTTTAAAAGTTCCACTGTTTAGGAATTTTCTAGAACTCAACCTTCTGCATTTTCCATGAATTATGAACACCCTCTCCCTATGTCCAGGACATGACAACCATTTTATGATCTGTCCTGTTTCCCATATCACTCTGGCTCCGCTGACACTTCCTAGCCTTTCTTCCAAAAACTAGTTAAAAATAAATGAGTTTAACTCTGAATAATGATTCCCCCCTTCTATTGAGCTTGGCAGGCTGCTGATTCTATTCTCTGTTTGAAGGCTTTGTGCACTAAAAGCTCATGTGTTTTTTTGTTTCTTTATTTTTCTTTTTCCTCAGTTATGTCACAGAATCACAGAATCACTGAGGTTGGAAAAGACCTTTAAAATCATCAAGTCCAACTGTCAACCCAGCAGCACCACATTCAGAACTGAACCACAGCCTCAAGTGCACATTTTTTGAACACTTCCAGGGATGGTGACTCCAACACTTCCCTGGGCAGCCTGTTCCAATCTTTTTACAACCCTTCAGATGAAGCATTTGTCCTAATATCCAATCTAAACCTCCCCTGGAATAACTTGAGGGCATTTCCTCTCATCCTGTCCCTGACCAGATCTTGACACCCACCTGGCTCCATCTTCCCATCAGGGAGTTGTAGAGAGTGAGAAGATCCCCCATGAGCCTCCTTTTCTCCAGGCTGAGCCCCTTTCCCGGCTCCTTCAGCTGCCCCTGGTTCTCCAGACCCTTCCCCAGCTCCATTCCCTTCTCTGGACACGCTCCAGCCCCTCAAAGTCTTTCTTGCAGTGAGGGGCACAAAAATATCAGCTTGTCTAAGAAGAGATTTTATCTCTGACTAAGACCTTTGTTTACTTCTTATTTCCCTATGACCAAGGACCAACAGCAGCACTCGTCCCGTGGAAGTCAGTGTGAGCTTTGTCATCTGCAAATGACGACACGTTGTGAGGCCAATTGACTTTAACACAATTCCTGCAATTTCAAGCATTTCTAATGAATTTTTACTCTGTTATTAAAAATAATTAAGCAGACAATAGATCACTTCTCTTTCTACTGTATAGGAATGAGCATCTGCCAGGAGCATTTCAACATTTCCATGGTTTAAAGCACCAGTGGCCACAGAGGAAAATACACCCTTTTCAACCAAGCCTTTAATGATTCTTTTGATTGAAAATGGAGCTAGCATATCACCCGAAACATGCAATGCTTTTATTCTGCCAAGATATATTATTTAACAATGGGTGAATTTTTCAGAAGAACTCGTTTTATTTTGTTCTTTCAATCTAATGACCCATAGGGATGATTGTAGATACAATTGTGGCACAGGAGTTGTTCCTGTCAGAGCAAGAATGTGTAATTTTCTTCACATCTTCATTAGGGAAAACATCTCAAGTGTTTAAGCCCTGTATAAAAATTGTTTATAAGTTTCTTTGTTTTCATGTTGCCTTATTTGCGATGGCCAAGTAAGGAGAATTTTCTCAGTCACAGAATTATGGAACCATTAAGGCTGGAAAAGCCTTTTAAGATCATCAAGTACAGATATCAACCCAGCACCACCACCATGTTCACCCCTGAATTTTGTCCTCAAGGCCCACATCCACACATTTTTTGAACATGTCTGGGGATGGTGACTTCACCACTTCCCTGGACAGCCTGTTCCAATACTTTACAACCCTTTCCATGAGAAAACAAACAAAAAAAAATCATAATATTTTATCTAAACCTCTCCTGGAGCAACTGGAGGCCATTTCCTCTTATCCTGTCACTAGCTCCCTGGGAGAAGAGAGCAGCCTGGCTACACCCTCCTGTCAGGGAATTGTAGAGAGCAATAAGGTCCCCCTGAGCCTCTTCTTCTCCAGGCTGAGCCCCACCCCCAACTTCTTCAGCTGCTCCCCACCAGACTTGTGCTCCAGAGCCTTGCCCAGCTTTGCTGTCCTTCTCAAACTGTTCAGCCCAGAGCTTCTATCCAGACCTTCTCTGATACTTGAACCAAGATCATTTCTTGATGTAGTTCAGAGATGTTCCTGCTGATCCAGGTGAAGTCAGACACATCTTACATTGCATCCACACTGGAGTGAAGACCCAGCAGCTTCTGGGCTGCCGAAGGATGTTCCCAGGGACAGGACCCACCAGAAAGATCTCACTTGCCATCACCTCTGGAGGCCTTAACCCACAGATAACCTCACTGCAGCTTTGCAAAGAGACTGATCTACACCTCTGGTGAGCATCTGCTGCCTGCTGAGCTGCTAATGGGCCTTTCACAGGTCTTCTTCCTTGCATGCAGTTTCTCTACTTGAGTAAAAAGTGAAAAGGCAGAGTTTTATGGGGTAATAGCACATTTTGACAGGCAAAGTCCATTATTTTTATTTCAAGTGTGTAATTCAGTACTGCTGAGGGCAACATGAATGGGCTTTTCTTAAAACTAATTTGTCCAGGCTTGGGCTCACTTTTGTTAAAAGGTTTCTCAAGGCAGGTTTTGCACCGAAAAGTGCCATAAACAGGCACTCTGCTTCAGTTCTGTCCTGCAAAAATGTGGTTGATGATTAAGCTGATCTCTCACTTACCTAGAAGAAATGGATGAAATAGAAGGTGTCCTTGCCCATGGCAGGGGGATTGGAACTAGATGATCTTTAAGTTTTCTTCCAACCCAAACCGTCCTGTTATTCCATGATTATTTCAACAAAGGGAGAGCCTGTTGTCTTTAGGTCTTTCAGAAACAAGGGATAAACCTTGGAAAACAGGATGGTTAGTCAAGTTCAAGTCTTTTCCCTAACTAAAGACTCCTTAAACCTACAACGATGTCTTTCATTCTCAAATATCATCTGTCTTGGAGGACTAGCAGAAGGCTCACAGCCTGTGTGATGTTTTGTACCCACATGTTTCTCACCAGAGTTCCACCTCAGGGGGCATTCCATAGTTGGAAATATAGAATCACAGAATCATCAAAGGGTTTGGATTGGAAGGGAGCTTGAAGACCATCTCATTCCAACTCCCTGCCATGGGCAGGGACACCTTCCACTATCCCAGGTTGCTCAGAACTCCATCCAACCTGGCCTTGAACACTTCCAGGGATGAGGCAGCCACAGCTTCTCCAGGCACCCTGTGCCAGGGCCTCACCACCCTCATAGGGAAGAATTTCTTCACAATATCCAGTCTAAACCTATTCCCTTTCAACTTAAAGCCATTTCTCTTTGTCCTATCATGCCCTTGTCAGAAGTCTCTTTCCAGCTTTCTTGGAGCCCCTTTAGGTACTGAGAGGCTGCAATGGGGTCTCTCTGGAGCCTTCTCATCTCCAGTTCAAACAACCCCAATCCCCTCAGCTTTTCCTCACAGGAGAGGGGTTCCCTCTAACCTTCGTGGCCCTGACTATCACGGTTCACTGCTCCTTTGGGAGAACTCTGAGGATGTAGAACCTTTTTAAACACTCCTCTTCAGCTTCCCACAGATCCCTTGAAGCATCAGAAAAGGCAAGGAGCATCAGGAAAGCCAAGGAGCCTCTCAGCAAGGCACTAATTCCCAGATGCAGCCCTGGTTGTGTCCGCCTCAGCAGTTCCTGCTCTGTTTGGGAGTCCCTGGCTCCACTGGCAGTGGGATGAGATCATCTGTGTGTCCTTTGCCATATTCCAGAGTGCCTTGCAGACCACCTACACTCATTGCCAAGTTCCTCCGGTGACTGATCTGTAGAGGAAGGCGCCAAGGAACCCTGGAATGACCAGAAACATTTGTGATTTTCATCCAACTGGACTAAAACCCTCTGATAAAAAAAATCAGTAAAGGTAAACATTCTTCTTCAGTTTCTGTTTTTCAGCTTTTAGATCAATTCAGGTCCCACACTTCCAGCCTCTTTTCCCCGAAATTGAAATTACTGTTTTTGTTTTTATTTTATTCAATAGAAGCTGAGGCTTGTATGTAATAATTTGTTTTTGAATCTCACAAGAGGCAGGATTTTATCTTGACACTTGGCAATGTTTTGATAATCAAAGCCCCTGTGTTCAATGGGGTTTGGATCTGATTCACAAACAGGATGGAGAATGTGAACACTTAAATTACAGGACATCTAAACTTTTATTATATTAATAATATAACTGGCTCAAATGAGCTGATAAACAGTAGTTTGGTCCTTGTTTTTCTAATCAGTGTATAAATATATTTTTGAAAAAACGATAAAATCTGAATGACTTCTTCACACTGCAGTTAATTAATATTGTAGGTGGAATGGTTTGGCTTGGTTTCATGTTTTTTTTCCTCCCTCTGTCAACAAACCAGCTCATATGCCAACTATGATTCCCTTTAACAAACTAAAATAGAAGCAAATACATTGGTATCATAAACTATTCTGTTCTGAACATGCATCATATAGCCTTTAATCTGGGGGGTTTTAATATCTGTCATGGAAAAAAGATCACTCAAATAACCTAAACATTTTCATTTGAATGCCTCTTGTAGTTGGGGACTGAATGTGGCATTCTGAACCCTCCTGGATCTCGAATTTGGATGGAAATTCCTGGCTTTGAACAAAATAGATCCAACAGGTTGGTGTTGTGGTGGTAGCACCTGGATTTGGACAGGTCTTTCCTGGGTCAAGATTTCCACAGCCAAGTGGAGTGACCGTGAGTGAATCCAAGCAGGGCAATGGAAGGTTTAATTGTAAGGCATAGAGCCTGGCAGAAATGTGCAATCACATCCCAGATAAAGCTGATATCCATGTGGGAAATAATCATGATGAGAAATAAAAATATTGTCAGGTGCTAAAAAAGCCATGTTTTTGCAGGAGGGAATCGATCTGATGATAACACTTAAGATCAGCAAATGCTGCACGAGCAGAGAGACAATGTGAGTTACAAAGATGAAACTACATGTTTCACAAGTTTTTTTTTCCTAACTGATATCATCTTACCACTGAATAAGTCATTCTGATATACATCAATGCCTATCTGTGCTCTCTAAAACGAAAATTTTCTAGAAACCCCTAAGAGATTAACATCTTGTAAAAAAAAAAATAGGGGAAAAAGGAATTTCAAGTATAAGTTCAGTTTCCTTTGGATTTCCAGGCAACTAATTAACTCACATGGAAAACGGGAACCTGGACTGGAGGGTCAAAAGTGACTGAATAGTGTGATAACACTTATTAACATGAGCCAAGGCCAGTGGCATGATGGGATAACCTTAAACTACAGAGATCTTTGTTTTTTTATTGCATTTGACCACTGCAGCTTCAAAATTCTTTATTTTTTTCTTGATCTGAGTTTTCCTTAACAGTTTAAATATGAAATTGCTATGGCAGGGGGTTTGGAAGTAGAGGATCTTTAAGGCCTCTTCCAACTCAAACCATTCTAGGATTTTGTGATTCTATAAAATAAGTGACTGGCCTTTTATTTTGTGACCTCAGATGACAGAGGGGGTGTTAAAAAAACCCCAACAAAATCAGGATGACAGTGATTGAATTGTCAAGAAATGGCATGTGCTGGCATGAAATTCTCTTTGCTGGAGTTGTAAAAATGAAGATGAGTTTGGGACAGCATTTTTGGATGGCTGTGTAGCACTACATGGAACTGTCTGGGAATGCCCTCAGACAGCAGAACATGATCCATCTATCTCAGAAAAAGTTTGGAGAGGCCCTTGGCGTGCCTTTGGGGCTCTCCAAACTCCCCCCAGGCCCCACTCCGGCATCAACGCGTTCCAGGGTTCAGGCCCACTTGGCATTTTGCATCTAAACAAGATCCTAGCACGCAGGCAGCTCGGGAGGTGCCAGTTGCCCTCATTGCACAGGAAATTTTCCAAGTATATTTAATTTTCAAGCACAGACAGAGTCTCCCAGAAAAAAGAGCACATTGCATCTGCAGCTTCTGCCTCTGCAAGCCAGTGGGAATTTCTGCTCTTGCTTTCCTGGTTGCAAATATCTGCGAGGGGCCCTAATTCAGGAAAGCCTCTGTTTACATGCAGTGTTAAACCACAGCCCACAGCTCATACAGGTTAAAGCCCTCAGGCATTACCTAACTTTTTTTCACATATTAATGGCAACTTGAATTATTTTTCCCCCCTGCAAGAGCTGACAGTAAAACTTGAGGTGTGAGAAACATGGAATGGTTTGGGTTGGAAGGGAGCTTGAAGGCCATCTCTTTCCAAACCCCCAGCCATGGGCAGGCACAACTTCCACTGTCCCAGGTTGTTCCAAGCCCTGTCCAATCTGGCCTTAAACACTTCCAGAGATGAGGCGTCCACAACTTCTCTGGGCAACCTGTGCCAGGGCCTCACCACCCTCACAGGGATGAATTTCTTCCTAATACCCCATCTAAACCTACTCTCTTTCCGTTCAAAGCCATTCCCCCTTGTCCTGTGAGTCCAGGCTCTTGTAAATAGTCCTTCTCCATCTTTGTTGCAGGCTCCCTTGAGGTACTGGAAGGACACAATTAGGTACTCCAAAGCCTTCTCTTTCCCAGGTTGAAAAAACCCAATTCTCTCAGCCTTTCCTCATAGGAGAGCTTCCCCATCCCTTTAATCATCTTGGGCCTCCTCTAGAGTTGCTCCAACAGCTCCATGTCCTTCATCAGGCTGAGGATGGTGGGCACAACGGGCACTTGCAGCCATACCTCTTATTGTACTTCTATTACATATTTATTTATTTTACTTGCTTTACTTAATTTTCTAATTTTACTTATTTAATTTCCCTGGTGTATCACAATTACAAAGGGTCAAATCCCAACACTACACTGAAGCTGAGCAGGACTTTAATCATTTCCATAAGACTTCCAGGAATAAAAAGCACCATTCAACAGATCGCTGCATGCAGCTAAAATGAAGCACAGGTATGTCTGACCCAGAGCAGCGATACTGAAGGCATCTTCAGAAGCAGACAATCAGCTTTATGAGAGTCCGAGGCTGTAGTTTCCATCCTGGCAGAGCCCTGGACACGACAGCAATGACTCACACACACAGTGGGTTACAGGGTCTCCTCCGAAAATAGAAGCTGAGGTCTCCCAGGCTGCAGCGGTAACCCGCCCAAGCTAATGAGGGAGATTTGCTCGGCGTGTGCAACATTCCTTGTTCTGTGATTAAAGGAATGATTTGGCAGTAAATGTGCTGTGAATGAGCTAACAAGACTCTGAACCAACCAGCAAATGACTGCAATATGCCATTTTTATTACAGCATGCGTCAGCCAGCAATATTTATTTAGAAGTGGATTTCCAAGGGATGCAATGGACCTAAAGGTCGTCGACTCCCGAAGCTTTTGGACTTTTTAATATTGAGCAATCCTTCTTTTCTAGAGTAGATGAGTAACCTCTCTGCTTCACTCTTCTTCCCAAATTCCCTTGAAAATTATTTTGTTCTCGTCTGGCTGTTTGCATTGGTTAAAAGAAAGGAGGCTGGAGGTGGCGTGTGTTTGTTTTTCTTCCTACAGCTTCAAAAATAGAGATTTTCGGCATAGAAGCAGCAAAGAACAAGGCTGAAAGCAATTTTCTGGGGCTTCTCACCTTCTCAGGTACATTCTTCGTCCCCAAATCGTGAACCTCTGTCCTAACCCCCTCCTCTGCACCAAGGCAGGATCAAGGACACCTACACCACTCCACAGCTTGTTTGCCTCAGGTCTCCTGGTAAATATCCAAGGAGTTTTCACAGCCTCTCCAGACAACATTCACTCTTCATTTTCTTTTATGGCATTTAATTTCTTTTCTTTGCTGGAAGTGGAACAAATTTTGTGTTGTTTTAGTCACCAAGGGCACAGAACTATTGATCTCCACAGCCTCCTTCTCCTTTGTTGGAAGAATACACACCTGGCTTCCTTTAGGTTTCTCTTTTCTAGGCTAAACAAACCCAACTGTTTCACTTTCTCTTCACATGTTGTTTTCACATCCTCTTCTCATTTTCACTGTTATTCTCCAGAGGTTTTTCAATACCCGTGGACTCTGTATTTGTACCGTGCCTTTTCAGACACTGCTGAAATTCATCAGCTTACTGAAATCGGTGGCTTTTCTATTATCCAGTGAAAGGAGCAGAAAAAGGCATACTGACCTCCAGGGAATTCTGAAGCTTAACTCCTAGAAATCAGCTCTAAGGAAAGAGAAGATAATTCCATCTCACTGGCCTAACTGAGCTGGAAGGGACACACACGGGTCATCAAGTCCAGCTCCTGGCCCCGCACAGGACAGCCCCAAGAACCCCACCATGGGCCTAAGAGTGTTGTCCAAACACTTCTTGAACTCTGGCAGTCTTGATGCTGTGACCACTTCCCTGGGGAGCAGGGGCATCTCAGGGACTGAGACTGTGGAGAAAAGAACCCCCAAACTCCCTAGAAATCAAATTTTCCCATCTGCTTATCTCAAGAGTCTTGGGGAAATTCTTTGCCCCTCTCCAGTGAGGAAGCGAAGCAAAGCTGGGATGCAGACAGAGTTCTCTAGCCCAGGGATGGACACTGTCCAGTGTCCATCATGATGGTCTTGCTCTCCCAGTGCCCTCTGTGCTCAGTGAGTGGGATGGAAATTCCAACCCTCCTCCGGTGTCCGCCCTTCAAGGTCTCTGTGTAGAGACTTTTTTTGCCTTGAGGAAGGCCTCCTTTGCTGAGGGACTCACAGGATTTACTAAGCCAATGACCTGTGGTCTTCAGTGGGTCTCATGGGAAACGGAACAGTCATCTGGGCCACCAGGTCAGCTAATGCAAGGAATTATTCTGCATTTTGGTGATCAGGTCCCTATCTGCACCAAGACAGGGATACCAGTCTCAGTGGCACCTGTCCAAATTTTAAGGTTCCCTGCTTGGCAGCAGCAAAATTCGGGTGGAAAGTAGTTACTTGTCACTCCAGCCCGGATCCACCTCTGCTTCTAGACCGAGGAGGCAGCCTACAATCCACGGCAGAAAAAGCTGTTGCTTTGCCCATTTGAAGGACTTGGGAAAAGCCAACTACAACCTCATCCTGCCACGGCCAAACCCAGCCGTGCCTGTGTTCGTTGCCCCTGTGCTAACAGAATCCTCGTCTCACAGTGGGTTCAGGCAAGCCAGAATGCAAGGAAATTAGGATTTTTTCTTAGCAATCCAGGTTTAGAAGAAATGCTTAGGGGAATAAAAGAAAATGTTGAGGACAAAAATAGAAGACAATTTTTTTTTCCAAGACAAGCATCTTTTCTAGAACATCCTGTTTAGTGCTGCCTTTGAGATACAACAGAGGAGGATAGAATCCTCCAGTTAAAGCCCTGAACACCTTTTGCTGGTTGCTGGCTCAAGCCTACCCCTTGTATTCAGTGTCTTTTTTGAGTTACAACAATTTATAGAAGAGGAGGTCAGTTTTACAAGAGAGATTTTCAAATCCCATCCCTACCTTGAGGGGAAAAAAAAAAAAAGGAAAAGGAAACAATGAAAAACAACTTGACAGAAAATTGTGACCATGAGTGGCATGAAGATTTTCTTCAGCCATCTGGAAAAAACAAAAAAAAATCAGTTGTGCCAGGTGTTCTAAGGTATCAATCTAGCACGATGCTATTTACAGCACTGAAGACAGTCTTCCTAAAACTTCTCTCAGATGCTGACACTGAGAAACATTAAGAAAATTCCTTCCCCAGGTAATTTTTCTTTGATTTCCTCCAACCTGACACAATATTTCTTCTTCTTAAGTGCCTCAGAAGTGAGTACTGTTACCCAGGTAAAGTCAGCCTAGAGGTATGGCAGGGAGGAAGAGCTGTTCATGGAGCTGTTTGCACAGGCAGTGAACCATGATGGAGATGCAGAGTGCCAAAGTCTGAGATATTTATGATTCTCCTAATTAAATCCAGCTATGCTCTGCAGATACCATTTGCTTCCTCTGATTACTGGACACAGATTTGTGTCACAGGCATTAGGCAGCACTAAGTGGGGATGGTTTCCAGCACAGCCACCTAGGCCAGCAGGGAACATCTGGATCATGAAAGTTTTAGGGAGATAAAGATCATGAAAAGTGACAGAGTTGGAAAATAAGTGTACATCCCAAATTCAGAGATGACAAGCCCTAGTTCACTGCAGAGGACAGAAGGGCTGTGATTCACAGAGATGTAGGGATTTAACTCCCTTCTCTCCACATAGCACACAACAGTGGGGCTACTCAGGTCTAGAGGTTATGGAGGTACTACAAGTGAGGGGCAAAAAAAAAAAAGAAAAAGAAAAAAAAGAGAAAAACCACCACATTTTTAGGAGCTACCCATAAAATGTCTTTTTCATACACCGGGGCATATCTGCGTCTGGTATAAAATTCCTGTTGATTCGTTAATGGCTGCACTAATGGTTTTAAGTGAAAGAGGCTAAGTGTAGGTCAGATATTGGGAAGAAATTCTTCCCTGTGAGGGTGGGGAGGCCCTGGCACAGGTTGCCCAGAGAAGCTGTGGCTGCCCCATCCCTGGAAGTGTCCAAGGCCAGGTTGGATGGGGCTTGGAGCAACCTGGGATAGAGGAAGGTGTCCCTGCCCATGGCAGGGGGTTGGAACGAGATGATCTAGAAGATCTCTTCCAACCCCAAACATTCTATGATTCTATGATTAACTCTTAATAAGAAGCAACACTTATGTGATGTCCATCAATCATAACCTGACCACCGAACTCTCAAATGCTTCTCCTGCTTTTTATGGCAATTCCCACAAAATCCTTTCCCTGAAACAAGAGCCATATTGCAAGTTCAAGAGGTCGGTTTCTTTTTGGGAAACTTGGACTGAGCTGTGAACTTTTAATGGGAATCCAGAAACAACCTAAAAGTGGAGCTGATAAGATTGCTGTTCTGGGAAAACTTCCTACTCACCTTATAATTACAAAAAACCCAAGGAAAGCACAATTGAAGTCAAGCACTTCTGCCCCCTTACGGAGCATGGAGGACACTGTTATTATAATGAAAGATGAAGTCTTAAGCTTTCCAGCAAACATATAATAAATCAATGTCCTTTCCCTTGTTTTAATTTCTCACACAAGATTTATGAACCTGTATATTTAGACTGTTTATTTAGAGCTCTGGCATGCAGGCTACTCTTGGCACAATAAGAGAGCTTTCTCTGAATGGGTTCTCAGAAGCTGCTTTGATTTGGCTTTATTTTAATGATTTAAATTTAAGAATCCATCACTGCCTTCCAATGATCAGCTCAAAGTTACCAAGGCCACAGGCATGTTTTGCGTTAGTCTCAATTCTGCTGCAGCATCAAGTCTGAACTACACCTGATTCCAGGAATGGAAAAATCTCTCCTTTCTTCACCATATCCCTCTGTTCCTTCATTAAATCTCAGTCCTATGTTGGTCTTGATCCCCTCCCTACCCTCTGCTCTTATTTCTCCTCTTCTGCTGGGAATTCTTGGCTTGCAACCAGGTGCCACCTTGGAGCTGAACCAGGGGAAAACAAGAGTTGAGCTCTTCAAGTCCTCCCACCAAAGAGCATCCCTCTGCTGGACTCACCAAAACGAGAAGAAATATAGATGTGTGGACAGTTTTTGAATAATTTTTGAATTTCTATCATTCCCTTGAAATTACTAAAACTCTGTGACAGTGGCTGTCAGCCTTTTCTGTATCACGAATATTCCTTGCTTACACACACCATGGATACCAGCAAGGGCTGTCCTCGCCCGTCACTATGGGAATACAAGGGAGTTATGACGGTTTTCTCCTCCACAAACCTTTTTCTCCAAACAAGGGCTGATATTCCTCATTGTTTCCAGCCTGACTGTTCAGTGGATCACTTCTTTTCATATGACATGTCCCAAATAGAGGCAGACTTTAATATCACCAACTGTCACTGGAGTGTGGGCTTCTGAAAAAAAAAAAGATCATATCTAAATAAGAAGTTACATTTATTGTTTTTCCTTTTAGCATTTTCCTTTTTCGCAGCCCATGTTAAAAATACATCCTGCTTTTCTGACTGCTCCATAAACCCTTCTCAGATCTTCCCAGGATAACTGTGCTGTCACTCCCCCACTTCACTCCCCCATGGCTGTGTCTGTCAGGTCACAGTGACCTGGCAGCACCCAGCTTGCAGCAGCTACAAGAGACATAATTTCCCTCAAGACGCCCCTGGTAACAGGGCAAAGTATTTGCTAAAATGATTCCAAAAGTGGCACTTTGATCTCTGTAACGGGGGAAAGCCTCTCTCCTTGCTCTCTCACAGCTGATCCCACATAAGGAGGACTCCTCGACTGGGATGAACTGTCAAGAACAAGGAACAACACTTTGCTCTTAACTAACCTGTGGAATACATCTTTGATGTAGATAAGACACTGCAGTGTAAGAAGATATACATTTAAATTACCTAAAAGAGAAAAGAAGTTTCTTTCATAAAATTCTCTGTTATTGTTCATTATTTCACAGTTGAGCAAACTCAGAGCCTTAAAGAAATACATTTTCCCCTTATCATTGCAGGGATTGTTATAATTTCAGGAGGGCAAAGCAGAGGTTGTATTTGGTTCTAGGTGAGACATTTAACCTTCTCCTGTATTTCACTCACCCAGTAAACTGTGTAAATTATCCTTTACAAGAAGGAGAGTGCAATGTCACTGCTGAGTAAGGTGTCCCGCCTGGTTCTGAACATTTCCCCTGGATACATGGTGTGAGTGAGCATGTAAATGGCTTTGTGCAAGTACAGCAGGCTGGCCTTGTACCGAGAAACTTCGTGTTCTGCTGAAACATTTACTCAGAGGAGCTGTGAAAGGACAGCTCGATAAGGACATGTCCTTCCCTCTTGTTGCAGAAATGTCCTCCAGTTGCAACAGCAGTCCTGTAGTGCTTGGGCTCAATCCAGCAGGTAGAAATACAAAGTACAAATGAGAGGTTTTTTTCCTTCCTTACATAGGCCTAGTCTGGTCATTAATGATAAAATCATGGAATGGTTTGGGTGGGGAGGGACATTAAAGATCATCTAGGTCCAGCCCCTGACCCCCTGCCATGGGCAGGGACACCTTCCACTATCCCAGGTTGCTCCAAGCCCCATCCAACCTGGCCTTGGACACTTCCAGGGATGGGGCAACCCCATTTTCTCTGGGCAGCCTCTGCTAGGCCCTCACCACCCTCCCAGGGAAGAATTTATTCCTTAAATCTATGTCTACTCTCCTTCACTGTAAAGCCACTCCCCCTTGCCCTGTCACTCCATGCCCTTGAGAAAAATCCCTCTCGAACTTTCTTGTAGCCCCTTTAGGTACCAGACAGGGCTCCAAGGTCTGCCTGGAACCTTCTCTTCTCCAGACTGAACAACTCCAACTCTCTCAGCCTGTCTTCATAGCAGAGGCGCTCCAGCCCTCATGGCCACCTCTGGACTTGCTCCAGCAGATCCACATCCTTCTTATTGTGGACCTCAGGGCTGAAGGTTCTCCAGGTGTGGTCTCAGGAGAGAACAGTACAGGGACAGAATTCTCTCCTCACTTGTTGCCCACACTGTTTTGGAAGCAGCCCAGGACAGGGCTGACTTCCTGCACTGTAGGTGCACAATTGCCAGGTCATGTTGAGATTCTCATCAACCAAGACCCCCAAGCTGTTTTCCTCCCAAGTGGCTTTGATTCATCCTTGCTCATTTTTGGCTTAATGGTAGTGTTTAAACTAAAACAGGAAGCACTCTGGGCTCCCAAGTTTCTCCATATAGAAGAAGATTCACCTTGAGAGTGTGGCTCAGATCATTTAAACTCAGGGTTATCTCCTCTGCCTAAAGATCAGGAGAACCCTTCATGCTGGGAACCAGCAGCAGAGCTCAAAGTCTCACTCAAGACTCATCTAAGACGGGTTTGCGCCATGCAACAGAGACAATGAAAAGGCCCCAAGTCTGCCAGACTTGAGGAAACATTTGGACAATGCTCTCAGGAACAGGGTGTGATTTTTGGGCTGTCCTCTGCAGGGCCAGGAGCTGGACTCAATGATTCTTGTGGGTCCCTTCCAGCTCAGGATATTCTTTGATTCTGTGATTCTATCAGAGACAGAGAACTGCCAGTGCAGCATCATCCCAGTTTGGGACTGAAGGTGACACAGCTGAGCCCAGAGTATCCAGGCAATCAAAACCTATTCTGTCCAACAGCTGGTGATATCTTCCAGTTTCTACCTCATAAATCTGCCTGTAAGTAAGGTCTTTTGTTTCCATTATTGGCTTTAGGATACTGTCCCAGACCCTTCCATCTTAATTCTTAAGACTTTCCAGACTAAATAAATCCATGTCCAGTATATAACAATTTATTCTTGTATCACTCTTGCACCATTCTTGCATAAGGGCTCTGAGCATCCTGATCTGTGGGTGGCATCCCTGCCAGTGGATGTGGTTTGGAACTTTAACATCACTTCCAACCCAAGCCTTTCTACGATTATACGGTTCTGTGATCAGAGTTCTCCCTCTGCTTAAGGAATCCTTCTCTGTTCCTGGAGTTCACTCATATTAAAGAATAATCATATTCCATCTGAGCTGCCCCTATCCCAGGCTATATAAAACACAAACACTCCTAGGTTTTCCTGCCTGGTAACCTCTCCATGCCACTGGTGGTTGGTCCTTCAGGACCGTCTTGAAGTCACATTTGTTGTTTGTGGGAGCCAAGGATTTTGCACCCTGTTTCGTAAGAGGCCTCATCTCAGTCTCATCAAAGACCTCTCCTGAGAACCCCTCAGCTGAGGCAGCCCTGGGATGTTTGCTTTTCCAGGGCCGTATCATTCTGTGATCAGCAAACACAACGTGCCCTTTTTACTCCCTCATTTTCCACCACTCAGCTTTAGAGCCGATTCTCTTGTTATTAATCCCCACACACACGACCTTACTCTTCGTCCCATTATATTTTTCAGTTCTCCATCCAGTTCACCTCACTAATACACCAATCCTCTCCTGAATTGCCTGTACCTCCCAGCTTTGTGCTGTCTACAAAAGTCATTAGTAAAGCTCTATTTTTTAAGGCAGGGTCACCAATGGCAACATTAAATAAGATTAGTCTGAAGACAGAGCACTGTGAAACTCCGCTAAAAACTGCCTTGCAAACTACAAGTTCTCTTCAGAATCCCAGGTCATTTCTCTTTAGTAGTTACTTACCACATTAGTATTTTGGAAATGATCCACATTCTCTCCAGTTAATAATATCCCATGTGGCACAATATTGATATTCATTGAAGTCTAAGTGGATTATGTCTAAAGCATTTTTCTCATCCATAAGAATTGGTTATCCTTTTTAAGGAAAGATATCAGACACAAACAGCCTTTGATAAATCTGTATTTCCTCCCATCTTGATTTATTTTCACCTCCTTTGGTCGTTCCTTTTCTTTAATTATTCATTCATTTTTGTTTTCGGGAAGATTTATTCTAAAGCTTGCACATTTCTAGGGCTGGGTGGTTGCTTTCCTGCACTCATATATATGGACGCTATATTTATTATTTGACACACAGATGGAGCCACCCCCAACTTCATACATTTATTAAAGAGCTTTGAGATGGAGCACTGATTTCCTGAGCCAGCTCTTTCAAATATCAAGGATGCTGATTATCCAGCTCTGTATCTCCTCCCTTCTCCCTGACTAAATGAAACTAGTTTAGAGAGTTTTGTTTCCACTTTGGTAATAGAAATTTCCATGCCCACAGTCCTCCTCCCATTAATCATCTTGTCTTTCCTTAGCAGGTTCCACAGCAGAATCCTTACAGAAAACAGAGCTGAAGTAGACCTTAAACTGCAGGGTCGTATTTCCATTATCTTCAATGTCTGCCCTGTATTTCTTATTCCACATTTTCTTTCTGTTTTCATGTTTAAGTGCTGAAGAATCCTTGCTCTGTGTTTTAATTTTCCTTGTGAGGATTAATCTGAGTTAACTTTTAGGAATGCTCATGCTATTCCTGCATTTCTGAGCTCTAAGATGCAGTTTCCTCTTCAGAGCTTTTTGGTCTTTGTAAGGTGTCTGCTTAATCCCACTTCTCTATTAAGGTGATTTCAGCTGAAGCAGTTCCCCTTTCAAAGAGCCTAATAAATCTCATCTTTGCAAAACACAGGTTGCAAAACACCTGTGGTGGTTTTTGGGTTTTTTTTTCACCTGCCAGGAGGCAGATTTTACTGAACCTTGAAATTGTTGCCTAAAGGACACACCTCCATCCTCTCCCATTATATTATTGCTTCTATTTCACCAATGTCTTATTCAAATGTTTAAAATAGAATCATAGAACATCCTGAGTTGGAAGGGACGCAGAAGGATCATCAAGTCCAACTCCTGGCCTTGCACAGGACACCCCAAGAATCCCACTCTGTGCCTGAGAGCATTGTCCAAACGCTTCTTAAGCTCTGTCAGGTTTGGGGCTGTGACCACTTCTCTGGGGAGCCTGTTCCATTGCTAAACCACGCTCTGGATGAAGAATCTTTTCCTGATATCGAAACCAAACCTCCCCCGACACAACTTCAGGCCATTCCCTCAGGATCTGTAAGGTCACCAGAGAGAAGAGATCAGTGCCTGCCCCTCCACTGCCCCTCATGAGGAAGCTGCAGACCCCGATGTGGTCTCCCCTCAGCCTCCTCTTCTCCAAGCTCGACAAGCCAAGTGACCTCAGCCATTCCTCATATGGCTTCACCTCCAGACCCTTCACCATCTTCATTGCCAATGAATTATTTCAGTTGCAGGAATCACCTTGAAGACAAAAAGAAAGCAATCACTGTTGTTACTTATGAATGTATCACTATTTATTTTTCCTGAATAAGTTACCACTGCATCACATAGGATTTTATAATTATTGAAGTTTCCATAACCACATGGGGCTATGGTGCCATTCAGAGTTCAGGTTTCATGTCACTCGTACTTGGTCCAGCTCCAGGTTGCTGCTAGAAGTGATTCCCGTCCTTTCTGCTTCCCCCACCTACACAACTGCTCAGCCAAGTGTGGGAAGGCACAGGAATGTGTAGCCAGGGCCAGCTGGGAAGTGGAAGGAGCAGGACCAGCTGCATTTGTGGTGGCAGCCCACACTGAGACCAGAGTACAACACAGATAAGAACACTAAGTCTGGGGCATTTAAAACAATCCCAGGCACATTATGGGTATCTTGGTGTCCTGTGCAGGGCCAGGAGCTGGACTCAATGATCCGTGTGGGTCCCTTTCAGCTCAGGGTATTCTGTGATATTCAGTACTCCCAATACATGGATCAAGTGGCCCACATTTAATTCTGTTGTGTTTGAAATTATATCACTTTAAGATTAAGAGGTCTGGCTCATTCAAGCACCAATTCATTAACATCTTAAGCTAGTGGACTATGAAAAACATTTTCCAAAGTTAATCATTCTCCCTTTTTGCATTTATCATGCTGATGAATGCAGGTATCCTCTCTCCGTTTCTCTACCCCAGCACTGTATTATCTCAATGGCCTGCAGGTGTGTAGATTTGTATCTCATTTTATCAAATCTGTCTGAGAAAAATAAAAAGCATACACTAACTCATTAAAATTAGAGTGCCAACCTCACTCTGATTTCACATTCTTTAATCAGGCTGATCAATAGACTTCAGCTCCAATCTCCAAACAGATAAATAACTAAGTAAAACAATTTCCAAAAAAAGTTTTATTCTGATGATATGCAAATAAATGAAAACACTAATTCCGATTTTATATAAAGCCTTCAGGATACATTATTCAAAAGCACTTTGTGAACTGAAGTAGGAAATTGATCCAGGGATTATTGACTCAGTAGAAGTTCTTCCATTGACTTCACATTAACGCTGGACCAGGACTGGAATGCAGCTGATCCAGTACCGAAGTGCAGCCGCTTCTGATCCAGGGTGGAGGTGCTGGCAGCAAATAGTTGTGTAAAATTTTGGAACACGTTGTCTTAACGAGTTATATCATGATTTGAATTCTTGCTGAAATTTAAGTGGGCAGAATAAAACTCTTCAGCTTGTTACTCAGCCTAAGACTAAGATGTCCTTTCTTAACTGTCCTCATCTGTCCTACAGACTGAAAGTGATCATGGAATGGTTTGGGTTGGAAGGGACCTTAAAGATCCTCTAGTTCCAATCCCTCTGCCATGGGCAGGGACACCTTCCACTATCCCAGGTTGCTCCAAGCCCTGTCCAACCTGGCCTTGGACACTTCCAGGGGTCGGGCAACCACAACTTCTCTGGACAACCTGTGCCAGGGCCTCACCACCCTCTCAGGGAAGAATTTCTTCCAAATATCCCATCTAACACTGTCCTCTGACAGTGGGAAGCCGTTCTCCCTCATCCTGTCGCTCCATGCCCTTGTTCCAAATGCCTCTCCAGCCCTTCTGGAGCTCCTTTAGCTGCTGAAGGGTGCTCTAAGGTCATCCCAGAGCCTGGAGGGGTGGGGGAAAGGTGTTTTTAAGATTTGGGTTTATTTCTCATTATCATACTCTGATTTCATTGGTAATAAATTCAATTAATATTTGCCAAGTTGAGTCTGTTTTGCCCATGATGGTGATTGATGAGTGTTTACTCCCTGTCCTTATCTCAAACCATGAGTCATATTTTCTCTCCCCTGTCCAGTTGAAGAAGGGGAGTGATTGAGTGGCTTTGGTGGGCCCCTGGTGTCCATCCAGGGTCAACCCACCACCACAGAGTGCTCCAGGTGGGGTTTCACCAGAGCAGAGAGGGAGAATCACCTCCCTCGACCAGCTGGCCATGCTGCTTTAGATAAAAGGAACTTTAACTAATTCAGGGTCCAGGGATTCCCTGTAATGCAGCATCCTTCTGGCCACAAACTGGAACATCTGTTCAGCTTTGAAGCAGACAAAGCTTTACCTTGTGGATGCCTCTTTTGCACCATCCAGCCTCCTCCTTGGAGGTCTGCCATCGATGACAGCTTTGAAATGGCTGAATAACCAGGATATTTTAAGGAAGTAAAATAAGTAAGAAAAGTAAAGGTGGGGATGAGGCACTAAAAATGCCCAGACACCGCAGCACGGACCCAGGTGTCATGCGCCAGTCTCAGAGCTGCTGTGTGTCCTCTCCAGTTCGAAGCACTTCACAGACCTGTCCTCATCTCTCCCACTTACAGAACACAAAGAACAAAGCTGTCCTAATGAGAGCAGGGTTTATTTGCACTTAGCATTTATTTCCTTTTAGAAAAAGGATGCTCAGGCTGAAAAGAATCAGTGATAAAACCTCTCCTCTGAAACATACAGCTGTAGCTCACTACAATAGTTAGTAAAAGCTCATTTTTCAGAAGAAAGGCAAAGTAATTTTCCAATCCCTGGGCAATCTATTCAAGAGCAGGGATGAGGCTCAACAACATTACAAAGGCCATCCACTGAGGGAGGTAACCTCTATTATTTCATTGGACACCTTCTAGGAAAAAGCTCTTCCATATGAGGATTAGGGAAATTCAAGCAAATTCCCTCTTCTTTATCATGTCAGACATGAGTGTTTTGTTTCACCTTAAATGTCTTCTGCAGTACATTTTTACACCCTTTTGACGCTCTTCCCCAAGAGGTTGCCTAGGATCCCCTCTTTCATGAGCTGCAGTGTCATGTTGCTTTTTTGGCTGTTCCTTCATTGGCTTCATGGAGCTTTAGGGCCCTTTTTCCACACAAAAGCACACAGCTCTGCCTAGCAGGATAGAAAGCAGCTTTAACCCAGCTGCATGATTAGCACATTTTTCTAGGACATGGGAATGGTGGATTGGAAACTTCCCAACCTGTGAGACTTGAGTCCAAACCACCCACTTCCTACGCGAGGAAGATAATCTCTATTATACTGCAAAAAGGACAGATTTTGCATTACCAGGCAGTCAGGACTGTGTCATTGGTGATCATTACATGCACCCAGAACATGCGTTTGAGGTGAGCTTCCCTGGGGTGTGGGAGAAGAGAACCAGAAGTGCTGGGAAGGAACTGCTCAGCTCTGCAGACAGAGCAGTGCCTCTGGATATGCACCGGAGAAAATTTTAGATATCTAACATTTAATACTTCCCATCCCCGGACTCCCTCTCCCTGGGGGTGATAAAGACCAGGTTGGATGGGGCTCTGAGTAACCTGGTGTAGTGGAAGGTGTCCCTGCCCATGCAAACAAGATGATCTTTAAGGACCCTGCAGAAGCCTAGAAGATAAAGGGGGCTGATGTTTATCTCTCAAACACCAACAGCTGCATTGCAGTGGAGCCAGCCAAGGATTGCTGTGGCTGGAATAAGGGGCTATATGGAGGTAGGGCAGCACTTTTTGGGACAAACATCCTGTTCTGGGTCCTGGAGATCAGCGCAACACAGCAAAGCCCAAGCACAGGAATGAGGTCGAGAATCAGTGTAAGGGGAGGGTCAAGACCATCCGAGATCCTGGAAGCCTCTGACCCATTTCTAGACAGGTCTAGAAGAACAGGCTGTGGATGACAACTAATTTGCATAGAAAGTGAGAAATTTATCTCCAGTGTGGGGAAAAAGCATCTATAAAAATGCACTCCCATGAAGCCTGGGCGCATGGGCACCCCAGGACTCTGGACACACCATCAGCTGGATCAATGCTGGTGATTCCTTTCTTTTCCTTTTCCCTTTCCTTTCCTCCTCTTTAATTCATCTCTCTTACTTCTCTTCCACTCTACCCATTTATCCAGACCCCACTGCCAGTGCTTACACAGGAGGTCAGGGAGTAACATATCAATTTCTATGCCAAGTGTGCAATTTACTAATAAAACTTTGCAAACTTTGTCTGACTATTGCTGTTCCTTTTGACCAGGAACATCTACAAATCTTGAGTGCTCCCTTTCCCTTAACGATGGGACGTCACAGTTCCTTCCAACTCCAAATATTACAAGACTTTAATAAGAAAATCATTGGCATTTATGGACACAGGTGCCTAAAAAAACCCCTAAGAAATCTTTTCTCAGACAGTTTTGCAGAGTAACCATCCCAACCTTCTTCATGAAACAGGACATAATTGCTAAATTTCCATAATTTGGATCTCATTTCCAGTGCTCAAAAGCAACCAGAGATCCAATCGATATTGGCAACCTGTACTACAATCACCTTGTTAGCCAAAGTGCTTCGTGTGGGTCTGGGTGATATCTTGTTGTCTGATTTCTTGCTCCCACTATTGCTATATGCAGTCATGACACTGAGAAATTTTAGGAGGAATTTTAGCAACATAAATAAGGGCAAAGGAAAGCATATTTTCCTGATCACAGACTATCTGCCAGCCATTCAGATGGGAGGGCAGGAGCTGATTTAGACTGCTAAATTTAATTAAAACATATGTTCTTGGGCTTTGCAGTGGGATATCCTTAAATCTCCCTTACCTTGTCCCCTTTCCAGGTCATTACAAAGTTTAAATCACATTGAACGTTCCTGTTTCATTAGCATGCAATATTTTTTTCTCCACTTCCTCCAGAGAAATCATACAGAAACCCCCATCAATAAGATATTAAGACCATTTGCAAGAGGACAGCAAAATCAAGATGCTTGGAGGGTCTATCAGGAAAGCAGTCATCACTTATTAAAGGTATTAACAAATATAAGATGATGCCATTTATCATTAGAAGATGTAGAGGTAGATGGAAGATTAGAAAAGGCACATGATAAGCAGCCTGTGGTCACAGCCCAAGTGGGCATCAATGACACAGGTAAGGGAGGTCCAGTGTGTGGAAGCAAAAATTAGGCTCCTGGAAAAGAAACCAAAAGGAAGGTGATGTTCCATGAAGAGCTTCTTTATTTCTTGCAGGTCCAGGGAGACTGGTGGAGAGGCAGAGTAGGAATGTAAGACAATTTCAGGCTCATGTGACATGTGTAGAGTGTCAAAAATCCAGGACAGGAGGGACAGAGTTCACCTGAGGCATTATCACTTAAAATCAGGGAGGCTGGGAGGGAGATTTTAGAGTGGGGACTGAGGGAAGCCAAACCAGAGCATATGGTTTGGGATGACATTTCTAAAGATGAAGACACAAACATAGGTACCTCTCAATGAAGAATAGGTCATGGGAAGTAAATAATCAAAGAGAAAATGGAAAACAAAAAGACTGACATTTGAAAAGGTTGTCAAGACAGGAGCTAACATGGCAGTAGGTGTTTTACTATGTAAATGCTGGAAACCTCAGAAATGCAGGCAATGGAACTGGGCTTTTTGAGCCTGAATAAGAGATGGAAGTACACGGATCAAAAACTTGGTGTAGGGAAAACAATCAAAGGGACACTGTATCAAACAAGCCACATGCTGGCAGGAGAGGGGAAAACGCATCAACAAGAATCTCTGCAAACTGAAGCTCCAAGCCAAGATGGCACATAGCACCCTTGGGGCAACAGACCTTCCTACACACCTGTACAGAGGTACTGAGTGATGCCAGAAAACCCAAAACGTAGGAAAGGCAGCAAGTGGAATCATAAAATCAGAGAATGAGTTTGGGTTGTAAGGAACATTAAAAGTCATCTCTTTCAACCCCCTTGCCATGGGCAGGGACACCTTCCACTATCCCAGGTTGCTCCAAGCCCTGTCCAACCTGGCCTTGAACACTTTCAGGGATGGGGCTGTCACAGCTTCCCTGGGTAACCTATGCCAGGCCTTCCCCACCTTTGTGGGAATAATTTCTGCCAAACATCCAGTCTAAATGTCTCATCTTTTAGTTTAAAAGAAATGCTCCTTGTCCTGTCACAATAGGTCCTGGTCAAAAGTCTTTCCTATGAGCTCCCTTTAGGTACTGGAAAGGGCTCTAAGGTCTCCCTTCTTTGCTCAGTTGGGCTGAACAATCCCAACTCTCTCAACTTGTCTCTACAGCAGAGGTGCTCCAGTTCTCTGGGCATCTTCATCTCCTCTTCTGGACTCGTTCCAATAGGTCCACGTCCTTCTTATCCTGGGGTGCCCAGAGCTGGAAACAGAAGTCCAGGTAGGGTCTCACCAGAGTGGGGTAGATGGGCAGAATCCCCTCCATTGACACGCCAGCCACGCTTCTTCTGCTGCAGCCCAGGACACGGCTTCTCATCCACCAGCATTCCGGGTGATTTCAGTTCTCTCCATGGAGACTGAGCAAAGGTCACATCTGAGTCTGAAGCAGCAGCTGGTGACTGATCCCAGAAGAAGATACGTAACCCCTGGGTTGCTATAAAAATCTAGTTCAAAATCTCATCGTGAAATCAGCAACTTGCAGCAAATTCCACTATGTACCTTGAATCAACATCCCAACGGGAGTAAAGGGGCTGAGCATCCACCAAAGCTCTGTTCAAATCCAGCAGCAGGACCGGGTAGAAATAAGCTCTTAAAGGAAAGTTAAAAGGGGAAGTTAAAGGAATTAAATCCTTACAGGTGTTGACAGTACTGTCAGGGTGTTGAGTAGGAAACAAGCCACTGGTGTGCTGCTGGTTTGCTTGTGGAGAAAAAATTGAGCCCGCATGGTTGAACAGAAGGGTAAAACTGATATTAGAAATAAGAAGAAATATGGAAGAAACAGGGGTGATAAACATCCCAGACCCACTTTGAGAGGATTCAGGGAAGAGCCTGCCTGGAAAAAAAAAGTTTGGATTAAAAAGACAGAATAACCACAGACAAAACAGCAGGGCCGGGTATATTTACCCAAGAGTTTTAGAGCAAATAAAAAATTAAATATCTGAATTATTAACAACAATGTGCAATGTTTCACTTAAAGTGTCCCTGGTATGTGAAGACTGGAGAGGATCCAGGACAGATCCAGGGAACTGCAAACTTATAAACCTGACATGTGAACCAGACAAATTATCTGAAATTTTGATGAAGGAAAGTAAAAAGGTTTCACTTCTGGTTAATTGCACCATATATAATTCTTGGGGTTTTTTAATGGGTTAACAGGGTGCCAATAACCCAGGAAATAAAATTATTTTGGATAGCCAAAAAAAAGTTTTAACAGAAGGTATTTAAAGGAAATTAGCAGCCTTGGAATAAGATCATCCTCTTATCTGGTCTTGACCCATACAAAGAATCTTTTAAAGGCAGGAAGCAAAGGGTGAGGGCAAAAACTTGGTTTCTTCTAGAGCAAGGACTCCTGTCTTTTAAATTAAGGTAATGGGAATTAAAATGGAAGAGTAAATTCTTCATGCAGCAGGTGTCAGACATGAAAAATATAAATGGACATGTTTATGAGCTTAAATACGGTTGGAGAGCTGGAGGAAGGAGTCAGCAAGTGTGGGAACCCAGAATGCAGAGATATTTCCCTGCCTGTTTTGAAGAGTTTTACCCCCCTGGACAATACTGTTTTTGACCTTCAGCCATGGAGAAAACTGCCAACTCTTTGGGAAGAACTAGAACATACACTGGTGTGAACCAGATGATAGAATGTTATGTAAGGTTATCACAGGGTGAAAATCTAAAGGTGTTGGGTTTATTAATGTAGTAAATAGATGGAAAGCAAAAACTCCAAAATGGAGGATTGTTGTTGTTCCTAGACTTTCTTCTTCTTCT
>VXAZ01008191.1:1848-80029 GCA_013399875.1 Gymnorhina tibicen | reverse complement strand
TGATAAGACTTAATAAACTACCTGAAAGCAGAGAGCGCTGAAGGTCTCGTTAGTCTCTAGGACTCCTGGCAAGGATTTCAAATTCCTGCCCCATCAGGGGAGGTCTAATTTAAGGCACAGCAAAGTAACGAGTGAAAATCCACAAGTGATTTTTACAAGCAAGGATCACAACGGGCCAGGAAATCTCGGAACTGAAAGTAGCTGGAGATTGGCAGAGTGGTCACAAGAATCTCCCGTACGCTCTTTTGGCACTTTTGGTGATGGGGGGAGAAGAGGGGTCAAATGTACCTAGGTCTGAAACAACACTGATTTTAAAAAAAAGTTTATTTTAAAACAGCATGGGTTTGAATTTCTTATGGGCTTAATCAATCCAACCCTTCCCCCTGAAGGGGGAATTGATTGTCCAACAGAATTGATTGCCCTGCAGAATACAGAGGCTTCAGGAGATTGTTTGGTCCATCCCCAAATCATCTCAACCATCACACACAAAACACTTCCACTGATGATTTGTGATTCCATCTGGTTTTGAAAACTTCCAGCAGCCAGAATTCCAGGCCTTCCCAGGTAGTTTGTAGAAATGCTTTACAAACCTTAATACCAGATAGTGGTTTTTCATATCTAGATTAAATCTTCTCCCAGCAATCCAAGCCAATTTAAGCCAATGACTTCTTGACCTATCCTCACTGGGCATGGAGAACAGGTTTTCTGTTTCTTTCTGCAGTAAGGCTTCATGTATCAGAGAAGTTATTCCCATTTCCCCAGATCTTCAATTTTCTAGATGCACCAAGCTCATCTCTTTTAATCTCTGTTCCTAATTACATTTTCTAGATCTTGGATCTTTCTTGCAGTTGTTTTTTGGACTTTCTCTTGCTGTCTTATACGGTGGACAGAAACTTCAACATAAATTCTGCTCAGTCCTTATAGACACTGGAAAAAGCATGTTTGCTTTTGGCATTGAATCCCCAAAACTTTGTGTTTGTCTTGGGCATTTTTAAAAGTTTCTTTAGGAAATGGAAGATTTTACCACATCTCTCAGACCAGTATTATTATTTAAAAATGATTCTGCAGTGGCACTTGCAGTTTGAACAGAGTAATAATCTGTTGTGAGAGACGTATAGAATCATAAAATCACAGAATCATTAAGGTTGGAAAAGACCTCCAAGATCATCGAGTCCAACCACTGACCCAGCATTGCCAAGTCCATCACTAAACCATGTCCTTAAGTGCCCCATTATGTAGCACAAATGTGTAGAAAACCTTTTACCTTTGAAAATGTGTAATCTGAAGAAAAAAACTACTAACTGGATGAGAGCAGAGGCAGGAAGAACAATTCCTGACTAATGAGTGGTAGTAACTGCAGCTTTAATAACAGTAATCAAACAGAGACTTGATTCTGGTAGAGGGAATTCAGCCATAAAACCAGCTGATGAATTAAACCACAATTAGATGTTTTAATTCTGATATTTTTTCTATTTTTTATTTTTTTCCGATTTTCTTATTTTCCTATACACCTACTTATATTTCAGGTGTTCCTTTTTCAGGCTCATTATTTCAAAAGTGCACCATAAAAAGGAGGTTTTCAGTCACGCTCTGGATACTTTGATGCCTTTAGAAGTCCCAGAATATCTTGGGATTAAAAGGGACCTTAAGACTGTCCCATTCCAGCCCCTCTGCCATGGGTAGGGACACCTTCCACTAGACCAGGTTGCTCAAAACCACATCCAACCCATCCTTGGGGATGCACAGTCATAGGGAAGAACAGGACACTGAGATTTTCAGAGCCGAAATCTCCCTCAGTTCACTCTCTGCAGTGCTTTCCTTGCATCCTTCATACCTGCAGCTCCTGAACCACGGCTCCTCTGTGTCCTCCAATTTTTCCTCCTGATTATCCAGGTGCAGTACTGCTGAACCGAGCGAAAGATCACCGGTGTTTTGTCATGGAGTTAAGTGGAGTGAGGGATTTGTTCCGACCTCTGAGTTTTCCTCGCCACCAGCCCGGTTTAGCCCCGTTCCCTCACCGTTGTGTTACATCTGTCGCTCTCAGCATGGGCTCCTTTAGCTCTGTCAACATCACTTTCAGTTGCCACTTGTCATCCCTGCTTCGAGCTCGATTTAATATCTCCAGCTTCCATAAGCAAAACTGATCACCGGGATTACTGAGAGTACTGGACACGCTTTATTGATGAGGTGATTGACTTATCATTGCCTTGGAGACAAAGTTTTGTATATTGCCTCATGGTTTTTATTTTCCTAATTCAGATGCAATCAGATGTCTCCAGAAAAGGAAGGGTCAAATGTAGCAGCGCTCAGATAAATCCAGGTGAAATGCCACTAAAATCCACAGCTATTGCAGCTATAACCAGATGTAACTGATGCAGGAATGCACAAAGTATTGAAAATCATTTCTTTATGGCTCATGATTCCTCCTTGTGACGTACCGGATCTGCCAGGTAGTCACCAGCTTGGGACATGTATTGCTGCCGCTGCAGTACTTGATGAAAACATCTGTTTTATGCCAGATTTTGCTCGGTCCTGGAATTCAAGTCTCTCTTGGACTTTAAATAGACTGAAATAAGGTTGTTCAGGGATTAGCTGGCTTTTTCCGGACTCTTTTTGTTGTTGCCATAATATCTTTTTTATTAAATTGCTCACAGGTAACAACATACGGATGTGCTGTGATAAGCTCTCTGAGCTGTGCTGTTTTCAGGGAATCTTAGGTCACTGGATGGATGTCTGGAAATACGAAATAAGAATCAGCCTTGGTTTTGTGAAGTGTTCAGGCCGACTTGTGTTGTTGCTGTGTTCCTTGCAGTTGACTGGCTTGGTGTATAAGGCATATGAGTGGAAAACAGCATTTTTATCAAAGAAAAAAGCGCTTTTCCAACTGTGTGATTGGCCAATTAAATCAGGATTGAAAAGCTATGTACTGCTAAAACCCTAGCTTTATTTTGTCTAGCAGTCTTCAGGAAAGCCACAAGCCCAGCCTAATTACTGAATAGAGTAGGAAAGAATAATAAAAGAAGGTAGGAATCTGGGAAGGAAAAGGGGGAATAATTTCTTATTTAAAACTGAAAAGAAACTGGACCAAACAAAGAAATAAACTTCTGAAAAGAAGCTTTGTGGGGTTTTGTTAATTTTTTTGTTTGGGTTTTTTTTGTTGAGGTTTTTTTGTTGGTTTTTTTGGAGGTTTTGTTTGTTTTTTTTAAGTGGAGACTCCTTAAGCACAAATATAAAACCATCCTGGATAAATAATTCCTAGAACATTTTAAAATCTGGAGAAATTTATTTGTACATACTCCAGACAAATACCCAGTCTTTCTCCTTCACGTGACTGCAATGATAAATTGCTCTTTTTTCTTCCCTGATGGTTTTGCTGCCATGTTTACATGGATATTGGGAATGACACAGCAACCGTGTCCTAATGGGATAAATTAGGCACTCACTGACACTTTCTCTTGATATGTTTTTTAGTTACCTCACTTTCCCTGAACTTATTAACACTTCCAGTCAACCCAAAACAGGAGAGAAGTTAATAGCACCTAGGATTATATACCTGATGTTAAGAACATAATCCAAATTATAATCTAAAACCCCCACCTTATTTAATGCAAGTTATTTGTCTGGGTTCTCCTGCTTTGTAGAAAAGTCCTGTAGCATAGGAATGAAACCCCACTGAGTTATTTTCAAGTATGTAATAGGGTGTAAAACAAATTGTTACAGTGAAGCCAAATCCACACATTTTAGGAAAAAAGTAACCAAGAGGACAATAGGATTACCTTTCCATAAATACTGCAGTAGCCCAGCTATTAAGAGGTTATGATTTAAGATGATTCACAAAACAAACCTTTGAGCCAAAAGGAAACTCCTTCCAGAGAGTGGAAGAAATTCCCTAAAGACACAGCCAGCCTAAGTGCATAATCATCCCAGCAGGGATGAGGTGGAAGCATCACAGCTGGGTTTATTCAAATTCCAGTAGAGATCCTCTATTTCATCTTCATAGAGGAATCGGGGCGGTTTTGCAAAGCAGAAACCCACTGACAACTTCACCCCCAAGTCACGTTTGCCAAAGCCCTCCAGGTACATGGGTCTGACCTCCAGGAGTTTTGCTCACGTGGAATGAAATCGCTGCTTCCACCTTGGGCTGATGAACGGGCAACCTCCTCCCTCCAAAAGATGAGAAACATGAAGATTAAGCTGTTTTAATAAAATTTTGGCCCCCGGAGCTTTTGGTTCCCATACAGCTGACTGTATATTTTTCAGATTTATAGATGTTATCACTGTGTGATGGAACAAAGCTGTTAATTATCTGGGTTTTTCCCCCTAAATTCAGAGAAAGCAACATCTTAATGACGCACAATGCCTTGCTTTGCTTATGTAAAAGACCTGCCTTCCACACCATGCCCAAACCCCACCCTTGGTCTTGCTAAAAGCTGTTACAGATCAATAAGCAGCTGTTAATTACAAGGACCAGTCCTGCTGCACACAATAAGAAGGTTTGCAACAGCTCAAATTTCTCAGAAGAAAAATGTCCCAAGAGAATGTGTGGCATTATTATTGTATGAATAACGCACATATTGATTAAGCAGTATTTCTCCAGCTCCAAAATGCAAAACCAGCAAGATGCAGCCTGCAAACCAAAGCAGTCATATGAGATTTATCCCACTGTAATTTTTATGATTGCTGTCCCTTGGAATACTTGGGCTGTTTTATATTGGCACGTGTTTATATATTTATTTTCTTATTTACTTTCATGAGGCTCACACTGGTGGTAAATATGATTTGTACTGAAAATTACTGAAGAATTTTCACAGTGGTTTTTGAAATGCAGTCTATGCTTCTTGCAGGATTAACTCGCTCTTCCTCCCCCAAAAGAACCACCCAGCAAGACACAGTGTGTTGCACATGTAGCTGTAGTCAGAGGATTTTGCAGACGACAAGCAGACAGCTGTATTTCGTTATCAGTATATTTTTATGTCCCTTCTCCTAAGGGATTTTCTTCATAGTCCACAGAAATAAATGATTATCAATGCAGCAAAAGATGGAGGAAACTGCTCCGATAGCAGTTTGCTGCTGTAAAACCCCGAAGTTTATGGAGGCTCAGGTGGCCCCTCAGCCCTTTTAAAGCTTTTTTTAGCAGGGCTACTGGTGCAGAACTCCATTTCTGAACAGGCAGCTGCCTTGTCAGTCCCTTGTTAAAATGAATTGTTGGTTAAAGGCTCTATCAAGAAAATCCTCTTTATAACTCCTTTTGCAAGCCAGCCACCACGTAAAGCTGCTGTCGCTTGGCAAATAAAAAGCAAACCCCTCGCAGGTACAGCTGTACTCCAGACTGCTCTAAGCACTTCGGCTGGGTGAACCTCCCGTCTTGGGCTGCAATTTGCGGTGTTTTGGAGAGAAATTGTGGCTTCAGCAGCTGCGAGTTGGTGGGGTTTACTCATTTATTTCTGTGAGCAGTGCCCCGGGCACCGTGTGACTACGAAGGAGGGCACAGACCTGCCAGAGAATCATGGAATCATTAAGGTTGGAAAAGATCTGAAAGATCACCGAGTCCAACCATTCACCCAGCACTGCCAAATTCACCACGAAACCCTGTCCCCAAGTGCCACATCTACACTTTATTTGGGCATTTCCAGGGAAAAGGCGAATCCATTACTTGCCCTTTACAACGCTTGACCATCCTTTCAGTGAAGAATTTTTCCTAATATCCAACTTGAATCTCCCCTGGTGCAACTGGAGGTCGTTTCCTTTTACGCTATCTCTTGTTATTTGGGAGAAGAGACCAACCCCCGCCTGGCTACACCCTCCTGTCAGGGAGTTGTAGAGTGATGAGGTGTCCCCTGAGACCGCTTTCTACAGAACAGACACCCCCAGCTCCCTCAGCCATTCCTGGGGTTCCCCCCCGAGGAGGGGGAAACTGAGGAATGCAGTGAGGATGAGGAAGGTGCGGAACAGGGAACATCCCCTGGAACGGCGGCAGGCGAGGAGCGGCTCCTGAGGGGCGGCCCCGGGCCGCGCCCTGAGGGGGGAGGTGCTGAGGGGTGCCCTCCTCCGATTGGTAGCCGGCTGAAGGAGACGGGACGCCGAGTTGCGAAGCATTCTGGGAGTTGTAGTCCAAAGAGGGGCGCGCCTGGCGGCATCTGCAGGATGAGGACTACAACGATGGGGGGAGGGAGGGACACGCGGTCACGGTGGGCGGGGCCTCGGCGGTCACGTGATGTTTGGGTGCCGGCGGTGACGGGCGCGCGGCGGCAGGTGAGGGGCGTGCGCCGGTCCTGCCGTGGGGACACGGGGGTGACACGGCCTGGGAACGTGGGGACAGGGGTGGCATTGGGTCTGTGTGACACGGGGGACGGGGCTGGCCTGGCACTGGGGGTTTGTGTGACACGGGGACTGGTGTGTGTGTGCGTGACATGGGGACACGGATGGCCTGGCACTGTGTATGGGTGTGCGACGTAAGGACAGGGTTGGCCTGGCACAGGTTGGGCGGGGCGAGTGTGTACATGGGGATGGGGCTGGCCTGGCACTTTGCGGGTGTGTGACACGGGGACAGGCTGGCCTGTGTGTGTGTGACACGGGGACAGGCTGGCCTGGGGGTGTGTGACACGGGGACAGGTGTGTGTGACTTGGGGACAGGGCTGGCGTGGCACAGGGGGTGTGTAACATGGTGACATGGAGACAGGGCCTGGCACAGGGGTGGGGGGGTGTGTGTGTGTCACCCAGGGACAGGGCAGGCCTGGCACAGGTGTGTGTGTGTGTGTGACATGGGGACAGGGCTGGGCTGGTGCTGGAGTGTGTGTGTGTATNGTGTGTGTGTGTCACCCAGGGACAGGGCAGGCCTGGCACAGGTGTGTGTGTGTGTGACATGGGGACAGGGCTGGACTGGGCCTGGAGTGTGTGTGTGTATGACATGGGGACAGAGATGGGCTGGCACAGGGGCGTGTCTGTGTATGATATGGGGACAGAGATGGGCTGGCACAGGTTGTGGGGGTGTGTGACATGGGGACAGGGCCGGACCGTCACCGGGGGTATGTGGGTGATATGGGGACAGGGCTGGCCTGGCATAGGTTGGGGTGTGCATGTGGCATGGGGATAGGGTTAGCACAGGGGGGTGTGACATGGAGACAGGGCTGGCCTGGCACAGGGGATAGTGTGTAACATGGGGACAGAGCTGGGGGGGTGTGTGACATAGGAACAAGGCTGGCACAGGAACTGTGGGTGGAAACTGGGGACTGTGGTTGCCCTTGCACAGCGTTTTATGTGAGTAATGAGTAATTTGGGGACAGGACTGGCCTTGCCCAGGGCTGTGAGCAGGGAGGGACACGTGCTGTGGACCACACCTGTGTCCCATGTCACTGGTGACTGGGTGAGGATGGGGTGTCCCTGCACCCAGTTTGCCACTGTCCCACAGCTGCTCACGAAGAAACCCTGATTTATACGTTTCCAGCACAATGACAACATTGGGAACTGCTCCTGGGTTGTTACCTGCCAGGTTTTGGCTCAATTTTAACCTCACAGAGGGCATGATGTTTATTTATTATTTTTTCCCTCTTCCAGGCTAATTCAGGGAGCTTGAGGCAGTGGGATGGATTTGGAAGTACAAGGAGAGGAAATAAAACCACTTTTAAATGTACAAAGCACCGCTTTCTGCAGTGGTCCTCGGCTGACTGCAGAAACTTTTTTTTTTGGTTGCTTTTGTACTTTGAAAAGTGTTTGTGGTTTGAAGCTTTTAATAAAAGCTCCCCCGAGCTGTGGGGTACAATTAACCTCCGGNGGGGACAGAGATGGGCTGGCACAGGTTGTGGGGGTGTGTGACATGGGGACAGGGCCGGACCGTCACCGGGGGTATGTGGGTGACATGGGGACAGGGCTGGCCTGGCATAGGTTGGGGTGTGCATGTGGCATGGGGACAGGGTTAGCACAGGGGGGTGTGACATGGGCACAGAGCTGGCCTGGCACAGGGGATAGTGTGTAACATGGGGACAGAGCTGGGGGGGGTGTGTGACATAGGAACAAGGCTGGCACAGGAACTGTGGGTGGAAACTGGGGACTGTGGTTGCCCTTGCACAGCGTTTTATGTGAGTAATGAGTAATTTGGGGACAGGACTGGCCTTGCCCAGGGCTGTGAGCAGGGAGGGACACGTGCTGTGGACCACACCTGTGTCCCATGTCACTGGTGACTGGGTGAGGATGGGGTGTCCCTGCACCCAGTTTGCCACTGTCCCACAGCTGCTCACGAAGAAACCCTGATTTATACGTTTCCAGCACAATGACAACATTGGGAACTGCTCCTGGGTTGTTACCTGCCAGGTTTTGGCTCAATTTTAACCTCACAGAGGGCATGATGTTTATTTATTATTTTTTCCCTCTTCCAGGCTAATTCAGGGAGCTTGAGGCAGTGGGATGGATTTGGAAGTACAAGGAGAGGAAATAAAACCACTTTTAAATGTACAAAGCACCGCTTTCTGCAGTGGTCCTCGGCTGACTGCAGAAACTTTTTTTTTTGGTTGCTTTTGTACTTTGAAAAGTGTTTGTGGTTTGAAGCTTTTAATAAAAGCTCCCCCGAGCTGTGGGGTACAATTAACCTCCGGCATCTGGCGCCGGAGTGGACTTTGCTGGGGAAACCTCGTGTTCCCATGGAACTGCTCGGTGTCTTTGTGTGCATATCAAAAAGCAGAGGGTTTAGAAAGCTAAAAGCACGTTTCATTCTGCCACCAGCACGCTGAATACGCCCTGCAGAACCCTCTGCTTGCTTGCATTTGAAGTTTTCTGTGACATTTTGGAGCTTGAGGTGCATCCTTGTATCTGGGAGTGCTGCAGGAACAAGGAGATGTTTGTTTGCAAACCCTTGCGTGGGGTGGCGGCCTCAAGTTTTGCTTTGTGCTTCGTTCTGCACAAAGGATTTAGGATTCAGCAGACTGAATCCTAAATTTTTACTAGCTGTGTGCTGTGGAGTGGGAAGGATTGATTAAAATGTAAGGGTTTTCCCCGACCCTTTTTTTTTTTGTTTAGCAATAAGGTTTATGCTTTACCAAGCATTTATTCCTTTTTCCAGGCTGGTTTTTCCCTTTGAGTGGGGCTGTGAACATAAAGAGCCCTGTCCTGCCCTGCTGGGCTCTGCTGTGGTCCAGGTGTCCCTGCAGGTGTTTCTGGTCTTTAAATCACCACTGACTCAGGCCAGCTGCTGTCTGACCCCTTGATGCTCTCCTGCTCCGCTGTCTTCTCCAGCTGTGTTGTCCTTTCCCATCTCATCCCCGGGTTGAACTCCAGATGTTTTCTGGAGTATTAATCATAGAATCATAGAATGGTTTGGGTTGGAAGGGATCTTTAAGACCATCCAGTCCCACTCCCCTGCCATGGGCAGAGACATCCTTCACTGTCCCAGGTTGCTCCAAGCCCCGTCCAACCTGGCCTTGAACACTTCCAGGGCTGGGGCAGCCACAGCTTCTCTGGGTAACCTGTGCCAGGGCCTCATCACCCTCCCAGTAAAGAATTTTGTCCTAAAATCCAATCTAAATCTACCCTCATTTAGCTTAATGCCATTCCCCCTTGTCCTATTGCCCCGTGCTCTTCTGGAAAATTCCTCTTCATTGTGTTGGTGCAAATTCACGTTTTTAAATCCCTGATATGTCAGGGCCTTGCTGTCTGACCTCTTGTTGCCTTCCTGCTCTTCCATCTTCACCAGCTGCAACATCCTTTTCCCTCTCATCTCATCCTCAGGTTGGTCTCTGGACTTTTTCTGGGGTGTTAGATGTGCTGATTCCCACTTTCCAGTGGTCATCCAAGCAACAAATCACCCTTCTTGCTCTCCAAGGCCTCCCACCTTGCTGGTTTGCTTTTGTTTATTAATGCAATTAAAAATTAGCCCGACCACTAATGCAGCTTTGATGGACATGGGCGAGGCTGATCAGTGCAGCCACGTGTCCTGCTTGATCCGGGCTTCTGATTCAGATTCCATCCCCGTTTCCTGCTGTTATCATGTCTAAAGCAAGATTTTACTGTGAGGGTGGTGAGGCCCTGGCACAGGTTGCCCAGAGAAACTGTGGATGCCCCATCCCAGGAAATGTTCAAGGCTGGGTTGGATGGGGCTTGGAGCAATCTGATCTAGTGGGAGGTGTCCCTGCCCATGGCAAGGGGTTGGAACTGGATGATCCTAAAGATCCCTTCCAACCTGTTTTGTGATTCTCTTAACTTATTTAGTTGAGGTTGGCTAAAGAGACTGATAGAACAGAGATTTCAACATTAAAATCTTTAATTCCTATCCTCTCTTGTGTAAGCAATCTCAGTCATTTCCTCACAACTCTTGATTTACTGGTTTTTTTTTTTTTTTTAGTATTTTAAACCTCTCCTCATTTGCTCCTCATCATGCAGCCTTCTGATGTGACCAGGTCTCCCTGACTGCTCTGGGTCTGGAGGATCTTTACTGGGAGTGGAGGAGAAATAATTCTTCTGTGTCTTGATAAATTTGCACATTGATATTACGGCACTTAAAATCTAATTGAAAAGAAAGAAAAAGAGGGAAACTGAAAATGAATGAGTCTGTGCTTCCCCTTCCTTATAAATATATATATATAAAATGATATTTTGAATTGTTGGTTCTTCTAGGATTTCAGGAATATTTAAATAACAAGTGTGAAAGGGTAAATAATATCAAGATAAAAATAATACTTTTGATTCCCTGCCTGTACCATAAACACATTCTGCTTGATGAAAGTGGAATGAAGTGTTGAAAATTTTTAATTTACTTCTTCCATCTTTATTATCCTCCTTCCTACAGTTCACCTACTTTGTGCAGTGGGGTGAGCTGGGCGGCTCTCACTTGGGTTTGTATGGGCCTTCCAAGGGTTGCTGGTGCTTCAGGGGACTGGAAATCTGTGACACCTGAGGGTCTGGGGGGCAGGAGGAGCCTCTGACTGTTTTATGTAGGGTTGGAGTCATCGTTGTTGGGGTGAAGGCTGCTTGCACTGGAAGGGCCATGTGTGTGCAGGTTTGATCCCAGTGAGGATGGTTGGATGGGTGGATGGTGGATGGATGGATGGATGGATGGATGGTGGATGGCTGGGTCTTTCCACCCAGAGCATTGTTGGTCATGTGTTCAACCTCTGGTGTCCAGGCTGGGGGCTGAACAGGACAGGAAGGACATGGAGGAAGTCCAGAGGAGGCCACCAAGGTGATTAGAGGGAAGGAGCCCCTCTGCTCTCCAGCCAGGCTGGGAGAACTGGGATGTTCAGCCTGGAGAAGAGAAGGCTCCAGAGAGAGCATAAAACCCCTTCCAGTGCCTAAAGGGGCTCCAAGAGAGCTGCACAGGGACTTTGGACAAGGGCCTGGAGTGATATGACGGGGGGAGTGGCTTCCCACTGACAGAGAACAGGTTTAGATTCAGTATTAGAAAGAATTTCCTTACTGTGAGGGTGGGGAGGCCCTGGCACATGTTTTCCAAAGAAGTTGTGGCTGTCCTATCCCTGGAAGTGTTCAAGGCCGGTTTGGATGGGGCATGGAGCAATCTGGGATAGCGGAAGGTGTCCCTGCACATGGAAAGGGGGTTGGAACTGGTTGATCTTTAAGATCCCTTCCAGCCCAAGCCATTCCATGATTCCATGACCATTAGAAAGTGTGTGTTTTCCTATGACATGATCCACTCAGTCTAATTAAGCATGAGCCTAACTCACAGCTGAAGCATCAGAGTGTGCCTCCATGATGGTGCTTGCGGGGGAAATGCTGCAAAACTTCTTCCTCAGCAACATCACCAACCTTTCAAAGTGCATTGTATTTTGCAGAACGCTTTTTGCCACGTGCAAATCCAAAATGTGGCCCCAAACTTGCGTTGGTGTTTTTGGCAGTGGCATTGGGCACTGCAAAGCTGGAGGGAAGCTCTGCCCATCTTTTGATGTTGAGTGCCCAGAAAGCTTCATAAAATATTTGTTCTCTTTTTCTACTGCACAAGAGCCAGAAGTGTCTGCATTTTGCTGTCAGAAAGGTTATTTGTGGTTTTTAATAATACACTGTATTTCCCAAAGAATATGGTCAAGATAAGAATGCTTGCCTTGCAAATGGTGGCGTCTAAGATTAAAATAACGCAAGAGTTAAATTAATCTGATTTAACACTTGCAGAGAGGTTCCTATTTAAAACTCTTTTTCTTCGAAGTGTCACTAGTCAGGAAATTCAGTAGGCAGGTGCCATCTCTTTGTTGCAGTGCATGGGCACATCTCTGCTTTGCAGTGTTTCTGATGATGGAAAAAATAGCACTTAACTAAAATAAGGGGCAGGATGGATTATCTTCTTTTTTTTATGTCCATTTTTTGTGCAGCTCCATTAGAAAAGCAGAGTTTGCACTGGTGATCAGCTGCTTTTTAAATATATCCTGAAGAGTGGTACAAAAAATAAGAAGAAATGGTGTATCAGCAGGTGGTTTTGAATGTTTTTTTTCTGGGATGCAGAGCTGTGGGGAAAGCTCTCCCAAGGGCAGTTTAGGTGTGTTGGCAGTTCATCTGCTGGGATGCTGCATGCAAAATCTGGCAAATATTTTCCAGCTTCTCCTTGAATGAAGTCAAACTCGGCTGCAATACCTATACTTACTATTTTTTTTTTTTTGGTAAAATTCCTTTTTTTTGGAAGTAAATGCTGATGTTGGGTTAGGTGGTGATTTCTGCACTCTCTCTGTCATCTCTCCCCTAAATAAAAGCAGAAAATAACTGCAAAATGTTTGATGCTCTTCATTGTGTAGCGTTTGTTTTGTTCTTGCTCCACTGTCCCCCCTGCTGCAAAGCCAGGCATTGCAAATATACAATTTTTTGAGGTTATTAAGGACTTTATTTGTCCTCCTTCTCCTCTCTGCATACATTTATTGTCATTCTAGTCTTGAATAACTTGGCCATGTATTTTTTTTCCCCTTGTAGGACCCCTCCATCATCTGGTGCATGGAGTACAGGAGTGCAGGAGACAGCCGTGCTGTAGGATTTTATTCCAGAGCTGTTGCCATAGTTCTTATTTCTGTAAAATAAAACATTTTCTTCTTCCACAAGAGACTTTGATCGCGCTCATTGCTGAAACCTGTTGCTTTTTTTTTTCCATTTATAATGAATCTTCTTGTGATGCTTCTGTGTGGAGGAGGGAGGTGCCTCCTTTATTTTTCTACATGTGAAAAACCAGGCAGATTTGGAGGTGTTATGACCCAAATTTTTGGATTAACCCATTTCTTGGTTGTGTGAGATGCCAGAGACTCAAATATGGTATGAGGGAACTCCCAAACTTTCTATGAATGGCTGCTTTGTACAAAATCCCATATACAGCCAGGAATGCTGTTTTTCTTCATCTTTGTTCCCCCGCTTTGAAGTTCCCTTATTTATTTGTGATAGGACAAGGGGGAATGGCTTTAAGCCAAAGGAGCTGAGCAACCTGGTCTAGTGGAAGGTGTCCCTGCCCATGGCAGGGGTTTGGAATGAGATGATTTTTAAGGTCCCTTCCAACCCAAACCACTCTGTGATTCTATGATTTACCAACCCGTGACGTCTCATGACTGTGATCACAGTCCTCATGCAATGGTGATGCCTGTCCAGCTCACATACCCCAATTTTGGGGTGTCTTAGGGGAGCAAAATCCTCTTGGGTTGTTTGAGGAAGATTTGGATGATGTCTCACTGGGTCTACAAGTTGTGGAATAGTCACTTCAATTTTAGATTAATTGAATCATAGAATGGTTTGGTTTGGAAGGGACCTTCAGGATCATCTCATTCCAACCCCCTGCCATGGGCAGAGACACCTTCCACCAGACCAGGTTGCTCAGAGCTCCATCCAACCTGGCCATGGAAAACTCCAGGGATGGGAAGTGTTCAGGATCAGAGGGAGCAGTGGTTGCGACTCACTGTAGGTAATTGCAATTAGGCTGGAGCTGAATTATTAGCAAATGCTTTGTAGCATCCCATGTCCCAGCATGGAGATGTTCACCATGCTCCAAGTTCTTCTAATTTTGGAGATAAAAATGCTGCCATGCATCTGCTTGGAGATGGGGGAGGTTGATGAGGCTGCGGGAGCAGTGCTGGCTCATGGGGTAACACCTTGTTTCATATAACCCTGTACATCACAGATTTTCTTGTTGGAGCCTGCAGATCTTAAGATTTTCCTTCGTGCAAAGTGAATCAAGAGCTAAACGTTAATACAGCTTTTCACAAACAAAACCAATTGATTTGTGATCCCTTGTGACACTATTCGCTTTTTAGACTCTCACGAGAACCTCCTAATTTCTAAAATACCTGATTTATACAAGTTTAGATGTAGTGTTAGATAGCTTGAGATGTAATTTACCTTCCCCAAATGTTTTGATGTCTTCTGGTGTGTGCGTGATAATCCCCAGCTGCTCCCTGACTCAAGTGCCTGTCGCTGCTGGGGTGACCCTAATGTCAGTCCCATCAAATATTCTGCTGCACGTTGTGGATGCTCAGTGAAAAAGTACAAAAAATTAAACTTAGAAATATATGTATACTACTAAATTAACAAGTAATTTCTGTAATACACTGCATAAGATCATATATGTAAAATTCACATACATATAATAATACTGGATGTGGTTTCATTTGCTTTATAACATATATTATATATGTTTTTTTGGCCTTTGTTTTAAGAATTGAAAGTTTTAGTCTCTCTCTGCCCAAGGTTCTGTGGGACTGATGTGGGCAGGATGAGGCCATGGTGAATACTCATAGCTGTGATCAGGGGAGCTTGTGCGACCTCCTGATGCTCCACATCCTCTTACAGACCATCCCATGCAGGTTTTAAAGCTATCCAGAGCTGTAGTGATGGTGGAAAATCAAGTCATTTTACTAAATCCACTTTTACTAATGATAAATATGGTAAAAAAATCTAAAATAATAAAAACAGTGGTGCTTAAATTGTGTTGAGGCCACTGCATGTTAGACGTTTGATTTCTCAGTGTCAAGGACCTTCAGCTTCCATTAACAGCAAGTGCTCAAAGATGGAAGTAGGTGTCAAAATGTGGGTGTGGAAGCCCGAGAAATGCTGTCCAAAGCTTTTTGACACTTCTATTTTAGAGAGCAACTGTGTGCTTTCCAAAGCCCTCCTAAGTTTTGATCATGCACCACAGGGAGGTTTCATAGCTTTGGGTTGTTTTTCTAAAAATGTAATGGATCCTGTCCCAGCCAAGTGCCCAAACCGGCCCCTTGGAGAGGCGTCTTAGCAAGTGGTAAAAACAGGATTGCAATATTTTTGTAAAACAGGACACCTTTGAATTTGAAAAAGCAAACTGAGAGAGTCTCACTGCAGATATTTTCCTGTTCATCATCTTCAGAGCTGAAGCAGATGGGTTTCATAGGATCCCAGAATGGTTTGGGTTGGCAGGGACCTACTTCCAACCCCCTGCCATGGGCAGGGACACCTTCCACTATCCCAGCTTGCTCCAAACCACATCCAACCTGGCCTTGGACGCTTCCAGGGATGGGACATCCACAACTTCTCTGGTTTCGTCTCCTCTGTCCCAAACATAGGGCAATCTGGAATTCTGGTTGGTTGGGGGGTTTTTTATCCTCTTATGGGAATACTGGCAAATTAATTGTTGAGATCCTCTTCCCTGTGCGTGGAGACCAAGGTCTGCTTTTTTATATTCTGTTTTCTATTTCTATTTTCTATTTCTGCACATTATTCACATGTACCTTTGTTTTCTTTCATATATAGACATGTCCCACAGGCTCTGAGGTCTTCAGGCTTGCTCTTCTCTCTTTGGCCAGTTCCTTTCCTACTGCTCTGTGCTTGCCATCCTTTTTAAAATTAATTAGAACTTAAGTGTAATCTCATACTTAGAAACATCGTGCATCCTAGTCCTGTTTATGAGGCTTTTGAGCACAGAATATAAAGTGTGTGTGCAGAAAATGGTCTGGAGGTCCTGCTGTCCCCAGGAGCACTCACTGCCTCTCTGCCTGTACTTCCTGAATTTGACCATCTCTTTTCCTTTGCTTCCTGGTGAGACCAAAAAGAGTTTTTGAGTTTTCCTTGGTGGCTGCTTCGTGGTCTTGAGATGGTGCTGGCTCCTTCAGCCCCATTGGGCTGTAAGATCCTCTTGCTGGGAGGGTTTGGCTTTTTCTGCTTTTCTCCACCAGCAGAAAGGAAACTGCTTTTCAAAATCTGTGGTTCTTCCTGGGTTGGGGCAATAATCCAGTTCTTTGGAAGCAAGTGGTGGCCTGCAGGGTAAGGGGATGAGTGGTCTCCACTGGTCATTTACATGCAGATCATAGAAGAGTTTGGGTTAGAAGGGACCTTCAAGATCATCTTACTCCGTTCCCCCTGCCACGGGCGGGGACACCCTCCAGTAGACCAAGTTGCTCCAAGCTCCATCCAACCTGGCCTGGAACAGTTCCAGGGAGCCCTTGGCTGCCTCCCTCTACAACAGCTTCAGTGGACAGAGACTTGTGGACCTGATGTCTTCCTAGCTCCTCTCCCACACCCCAGAGAAGCAGGTGGTTGTCATGAGTGGATGTCATCTCAATGGGCGTCATCTCAAAGCCTACCAGTATCATGATAAAGCCCTTGTCATTGGCTGGAGCAATGTCTTCTGGTGTTTCTCCACCCTCTGTTTCCATTAAGTCACCATCCTGGGCAGACTGAGCCTGGTTATTTTGCCTGGCTGGCTGCAAACCACTTTGCAAAGTCTCTCTCTGAGCAGACGAGGGTGACCTTGCACTTGCTGATTTGGTAGCCGGGCTCCGGTGCCGACTCCCTGCGTGGCATCTCATAAATAGCTCCGGTTTTCCATTTCATTTCCCAGACCTGTTTACACCTTGCCAGAAATAATTACAACCTCCGAGCCTGGGGTTTACTGGGCGAGGGGGAGGAGGGCAAGGAGAAAAAACCTGCAATCCATGTTTTTTCGTGCGCTGTCATCAACATGGTGCTGCCAGCGGGATCAGGATCTCCCTGCTGGGGCATGAATCAGGCTGCGCTCGCGTCTGCCCGGCATCGCTCCTGCGCTGTGCTTGAGAATTCTTTCCCTTCCTCTGCTCAGCATCATCTTAAATTTGTATCCCAGGTGGTGCCTCCCTCACCTGCTTTATTACCTCCTAATGTGTTTTCCCAAGAATGTCTTGCACGCGGATAAACCTCTCCAGCTTCCCTTGTAAAACCGGCTCTTTCTGCGCTCTTCCTCCTCCGGCGCCTGTGCATTTTTCCTCCATCCATGCAGAGCTACTTTTCTCCTTCTTGCCATGTTTTTTTGAGCGCCTCGGAGCCTGCGCATCCTCCTGGAGAGGCGGGTGGATGCCATCACTGCCGGTTTTGCATCCGAGCCGGTGCTCGCTGTGGTCATGTGTGGAGCCGGTGGGGAATGCAGGAATATTTTTAGTCTGCACTTCTGTGAGCCGCTCAGGGGGCCGCCCACAGCCGAGTATTAAAATAATAGCGGGGACATTGGGTAAGCTCTGCAGCAAAATGTTGATATGCAAATTGCCATCTTAAGAGCAAACCTCAAGGCGATTTTTGGCAATGCATGCAAGGCTCCGGAGCAGTGTGTTTTGAATAAAGATTACAGCAAAGGGATTTTGCCTGGAGGCCACGCTCGTCTCATTTATTCTGAAGCTTAGCAGAGCTGGTAATTCAGTGTTGGAAGCCAACAGGGTGAAACGTATGCACCTTTAAAAGGCATTAGATTAGCATTGGCGAAACAAAATGTCACGTCACCTCTGTAACTGAAATTTCCAGGCTTGCAGAAGCAATAAATTTGGTTGGATTTCATTTGCGAGTAGTTCCTGGGCGCTGTCCAAGGAAGAGGTGGCTCTGATAGCAGCAGAGTTGGTTTGGGAGGTTTCAAGGTGTTACCTGGTAATAAATGAGCTTGTGCCAGCTGATTCTGTGCTGCTTCGACTTTTCTTTTCAATGGTGATGGACAGCTTGGCTGTTGGAAACCTTGCAGTAAGAAATCAGATCACATATGAATTCCTTATTTTTGATGGGGTTTTTTGTTATTTTCACGGTTATTGAGTTCATGGTGGCACTACGGGGAAGGAAACAGCAGTAAATTCGTAGAATATTAGAACAGTTTGGGTTGGAAGGGACCTGAAAGATTATCTTGTTCTGACCCTCTGCCATGGGCAGGGACACCTTCCACTATCCCAGGTTGCTCGAAGCCCTGTCCAGCCTGGCCTTGGACACTTCCAGGGATGGGGCAGCCACATTACCATTTATTATGTCATGTCAAACTTCCCATCCACCTATATCCCCAAGTTCTTCCTCTCCTCAGGGCTTTTCTCAATGAAAGATTTGAATTCTTTAATTTATTCCAGTTCTGGAGGAGCAAGAACAAATTTGTAGGTGTTTTCATTATTCTTTGTTTCCTTCACCCATACAATGCCTGGGCATTGATGGGTGAAGGAAAAGTTCATATCACAACAAATATGTTGCTCTAGAATTGGAAACTGTCAGTAAATTAAACAACTTGTGAGTTTTGGGGTTTGTTTGGGGTCTTTTTGTTTGCTTGGGCTTTTTTAATTCTTGAAGATTGTTACAAATCCATCCCTTTTAGAGGTTGGAGAAGGATGATTATGAGTGGTATTAAAAGTAGTTGGTAGCTAATTTTTCTCTCTTTGAATGAAGCATGGAAGAACCACGTGGCTGAGACTTTGTGGGAACACATTCTGACTTTGATACAAGTTTATGTTGATCAGATCTTAGGTCACTTGTATCCTTTTACTTTAATTATACGTTCCAACACCATGAGACTTTTAAATATCAGATTTTGAGAATGTTCTCTGCCAAAACTGCACGCTTTAAGTGCAAATCCTGTTGGCAGGCATCTCAGGAGCTGTTGACTTCCTTCTTTTGTAACCCTGTCCTCTCTTGCCGAGTTTTTTTCTCCTTAAAATTCAAACATCATTTGATAAAATAGCAAAGCTCACGAGTGTGTAGCCCTGTGAAGATCACTGTGTCCCGACAGAGCCAAGTGAGTACAAGAAAAATATCTTTTAAGTTTGGTTCAGGCACATCTTGGATCTTCTTTGTGTCTGTCCTTTGGTATATCCTGCTTCTCCCTGGCCTTAAACGCAAGATGCTGGTTTACTCTTCTCATGCTGCCTTGTGCCTTGCTGAGATATTGATTCTTCCCTCCAAGGTCAGGAAACTCTGCTCCTGACTTTGAAATGCTCCAAGTCTCCACCTCTCGATTCTTCTTCCTTCTTGATGATTTAATTTGTAGGAATGTTCCTAATTTTCCCCGAAGTTTGTTTTTCGGTGGTGTATCTTCAGGGAACATCACAGCTGACTGTCATGCCAGTGTTTTTGTCTTTCCAGATTGTGTTTCCTGAAATTTCCCATCAAATCTGTGTTCAACTCTTGCATTCAATCTCGTATTTTAAAGTCTTTATTGCAGGAATTATCTCCTTTCTCTGTATTTATACAACATTTCATGTGATGCAGATGTGATTCCAAAGTGGTGCCTTTGAGAATACCTTTAAAATTGTTGTTTTAGTAGTTAACAATCTTGAGAATACTGTCACTTTATATAAATATTTCTTAATATAGATAGGCCAGAGACAAAAATTAAGACATATTAAGACACTGTAGATGTTAATACTTAAAAATCAAATACAAATAATAAAAATTTTTTCTAGCCCTACCTTGGTTCCTTTGGTGGTTATGACATCAGCTGCTTTCTGTGGGGCAACTGAAATGCTGAACTCTGATCTCAGCAGATAAGAAGTATTTTTGTAAAGCTGTGCATTTAGACTAATTCTGTCTGCCGTAGAATGTGCTGAGGATTTGTGATCCTCAGCAAGCATTTGACAGATCTTAACTAGTTCTGCTCTGTCTTGTCAATCAAAATTAAACGCCCACCTCACTCCTTCCTACTTTCTCTCTCTCTTCCAGCCTTTTTATTTAGGTTGGTCATTAAAATTGCTCATAACCATAGAAACGAGGAAAACCCTCCCCTTACTTTCCAAAGGCTTAGTGTGATATTCCTGTACTGACATCATGTGAGTTACATACACGATGGCTTAAAAAAAAAAAAAAACCAAAACCTGCAGGTGGGCAGAGTCGTCATTAATTCCTCCCTGTACTGGAGTTGTCCCTGTGGATGCCAGCCTAGGATTGTGTCCCTCTTGTATTTCTGTATGGAGAATGCAAGAGGGACGCAAAGGAGAGGCCCTGCTCTGGAGAAACCACCAGAAAAAAGATTGAATTGGAGAAGGAAACAGATCCATTTGCGGGATGGAGCTGGTGGGAGGATGAGATAAGGAGAAGATGGGTGGGCAAGAAGTCTCATGTGCAATGTAGTGTGTTTTTGCTCATTTCAGTATTGGTTTTTATCCTCCTAGGGCTGCCTTGGGTGCTCTGGGAGATGGGCATAATGATATTTCTGGGAAATTGGACCACCGGGTTTCTACACTTAAGGACCTGAATCTCCACTTGGCAGGATGGGGTGTGCCGTGGCTTAGCTTGTTCTGAAAAGCTGAAATGACCACTGTTTTTTTGCTTGTACAGGCAGTTTAAAAATGCTCATCCCAAGGCTTCATGAGGGTGATAAAAACTCCTACCTTAGCAGCCATGAGCATCTTGAGATTTCAGTGCTGGACTGTGTGCTGGACAAATAATTCTGCTTTCATTTGGAAGAGGACTGCCTCAATTTGAGACAAATTTTGTCATTTCCCCCCTCCACCTTAAATTGCAATAAATCATATGTAGGAAGGTCTCCAGGATGGAGATATGGATTGTTCCTGAATTAGTTGGATGTAAAAGTTTCACCTCTCTTTATATGAAGCCTTGTCTCTTGGGAGGAGGAATTTTGACCTTTGGACAGAGAAATAACAAGGAAGAAGTGTTGTGTGATGTGGCATGACAAGGTGTTGCTGAGCAACATCTTAAAATTTAAAGGTCTTACTTATTTACCCTGCCTTTGAAAGCTGGTTCTGGGAACTGTAGTTTAACTTAAAGGCTCTTAATCATTATTTTTCCCCATGTTTTGGAGCTTCTGCTGTTGGCGTTTCAGGGTGTTGAAGTCGATCGAGTAATCAAAGAGGAGGAAAGGGTAATTGGGTGGTTTTTCTAAGGGTAGAAAAACTCAAAGAGTGAGCTCCTTCAGCATCCTTTGCTGCTCTCTTCAGCCCCAGTTTCATCCCATGTGATTTGACTTTCTCTACCATCCCATCATAAGGAGGGATTAGAAAGCTTTGATGGTTAGTCTGGAAGTCTGTCTCTTGTGTGGTGATGCTCCTCCTGCTTTAAACAAGCCCAAAACATCAGCATTCTGATTAAAGCAAAAATTATTAATTTTGAGGAATAATTACTGTAAAAAGTAATAAAAATAAATTACTGTAAAAAATGTAATGTTTTTATTTCCTTACTTTGCACAGTGTATAAGTGCCTCTATCTGAGTTGCCTAAACCATTCTTTTTCTTCTTTTCTCTTTTATTTTTTTATTAAAGCATAATAAATTGCATTAAGTGTCTTAAATTCCTTCTGAAGCATTAATTTTGGAATTTGGACCAAAAAAAAAGAGATCAGTTGTGAAAGTGAGTGTGTGGGAAATTAGTTTATGATGTCATTATAGTCTCCAGAGTTCTCTGAGTTGTTGAGTCCTTATGGATGCTGTTCCTGATGAGATGAAGTGGCCTCAAGTTGCATCAGGGGAGGTTTGGATTGGAGATAAGAAAAATTTCCTCACTGAAAGGGTGGTCAAGCATTGGAACAGAGTGCTCAGGGAAGCGGTGGAATCACCGTCCCTGAAACTGTTCAGAAGTCCAGTGCTGGGTCTGCTTGGTTGTCTCAGCTGTGTGGTTCTCTCTCAGCAATCCCTTTAGTTGCACGGGCTTTCTTTTTGTAGGAAATGTGGTAAATATGTAGTAAAAACGTGCTAAAACCAGATCCTGTTTAACTGGCTAATACTGACTGTAAAATATGACATCTCTAAGCAGGGGAAATGACAATAACGTGAAATCACAATTACAGAAAATGAAAATTACTTGCTGTGTTTCACTAGGCATCCCCTAATGTTTGCACCCCGAAATTAAAGGGAAGAAGTGTTCTTTCATTTCCTCTTTTCTGTGTGTTCCATTGTCAACAGACATTGTGTAGGCCAAAAGCAAAGCTTGCCTAATATATGGATATGTTTAACAAATTCACAGGGTGTGAAAACTCCCAGTTGAATCTAAAGATACAGCTAAAACCTCAGTCTTGGGAATCCCTGAGCTTCAGACTGAGGGAAACAGAGCAGATAAAAGCCTGTTTGTGCTTTTCACATCTGATTTTCTATTTATTTTTCCTTTTATCTGAACAGGAACAATACCGCTGAGCTGGGCCTTGGGTCTGCTGGGTTGTTGCTGCCAAGTTCCCAAGAAGCGACTCCACAATACGACAGAATAAAATTGTGGGTGAGGTGATTTTTACTATTTTCTTTCTTTGATAACCCTTCTCATTCCAGTTTTTTTGTCTTTGATTTTGGTTGGTTTTCTCCATATCCTTTCAGCTCACTGGAGGTGATGCATGCTGTAGACCCAGGCTCTGGAGTGGGTGTGTAGGAATGCTGTGGGCTTTGCTCTTGCAGATGTTCGCCTCTGGATGCCATCTCCTGCTCTTTCCGTGGTTTCCTTGTATTAACTGGTTACTATTGGGTGATCTCCATCCAAATTCTCCCCTGACATCTGATCTTGGCTGTTCACTGGGATGTCCCCTGCTCATGGTACGTTGACTTTGAGTTGGACTTTCTGGCCAAAGCCAGAGTTGCTGGGTGTTCTCTGCTAGGAACAGATGGTCAGTGAAAGTTCCATTTTTCAAGGTGTAACAGACTGTGTCTGTAAAACCTATGGAGTTCTTTAGCAGCAATAACAGTTTTCTTAAACTGCATCTGTTTTTCCCACCTGGAATATCGTTAAGGGTAATTTGTATCATGGCTGGAATAGTTGTTTCACGGACTCCAGCTTAATAGGAGGAAATAAGTCTTTTCTTGGATGTTTTTGGTTTGGTGTCTGTTTAAACTTGTTAGAATGTTGTTATGGAATTAGTAAAATGCATGGATTTTATATCTTTATCTGAATTGATTAGCTGTCTTGCAAGAAGAAGTTGAAGATACTGAAGAAATCTGAAATAAGTCCTAAAAACGTTCTTTAAATTTTTAAATATTTTCATTTCTCTACCTCCGCTTTCCGTAGCACTTGGAGCATTGGCATGTTCCAGCCCCGATTCATACACAGAGCTAAAGAGATTTGTAACATTCAGTAAATAATATGCATAAATTGTGCCTATTAACGTTCTGAGTAATTACCAACAACAGAGTAAATACAAGGTTAATGAGATTAACGGGGCAGAGAAACGAAAGCTCTGAGTGCCCCTCCCCGTGGCCCCAGAGCCCAGGGTGGCCCTGTTTCTGTTGACGAGCCCAGCATGGCTGGAGCTGCAGCAGTGATTTTGCTGCTGTTCCCCATACAGAGCCTAATGAGTTCCTACTGCTGTCATTTTGCTTTAAATGCTGTGTAATATTATTAAATCCCACTCCTTGCAAGGTTTTTTTTAATAGTCTTTATTTATGGTTTTTTCCCCTATTTGTTTCTGGTGCTGGGGCTCAGTGATAAGATGCCTGATTAGCCCTAGTCCTCTGACTTCTTCTCCCAGACATGTGGTACCGTCCTGGATGTCTCCTCAAGGCCACCAGAGGAACCGGCCAAAGTCTCTTCATGTTACTGTCAGAATATTGTACTCAGACGTACATTGAGATTAACCCCTATTTTCTTATCCTAAGCTCCATCCTGACTTGATCTCATTTGTCCTTTGCCTTTTTCCTCTAAGAGCTCTTCATTACATGCTCTCCATTAAGTCTTGCAGGGACAGAAATTCCAATTTCCAAGCAAAACATGTTTATTTTTGTACTCTAGTATCTCTCAAGCCCTCTCTCTTTTCAAGGTTAGTGGGTTTTCTGTTCTCTGTCCATCATCCTCCAACATCCTCTGGCAGTCTTCAATGTTTTATCAATGTCAGTACCTCAGAATTGTTTATTTGAGTTTTCTCCACCCAAAACTGCATCTGCGTGGTTCCCTCAAAGCTCTGGGCACCGACTCCCCTTGCTGGTCACTTCACAAACTGCAACCTATTTTTTTCCTATTTTAAATGAAAATGCCTTACCCAGAAACCTATTTCATTTACTCAAGATAAATGTTGTACTTATGACTCTGGTTTTTCTTGTTCCGGCAGTTCTGATTAAACCATGAACCTTCAATGTAAACAATTCAGGTAGAATATAGGTACTGCATATTGCCTAAATGAATTATTCACCTCTTAGCTTTTGTTTTCATTGCTTGGGTGTTTGGTTTTCTTTTTTGTGTGGCTTTTTAAAATTTATTTTATTATTGCAAGTTATTTTCCTCCTATTTCTATTGTGTAGAGCAGTGATTTCTCTCTCCTCATAGTTCTTTTGTATTTTGGTGTGAGGTTGATTGGTTAAGGGATCAGGAACACAAATAGTGTTCTCCTCTACCCTTCCAGTTGCAGGGAATGATGAGAGAGAACAGGGAAGATCTAACACCTGGCTCTGAACCTGGTGTCAGCAGCAGATTTTTGGGTTTCCTTATCATGGGACGCTGTGCCAGTGAGGTCCTTTGTTCTGCTGCCTCGGTGGATGTAGGGGATGGAGAACCCTGCAGCAGCAAAGGCACCAGGATTATTGATGTGTTAGAAACCATGGTAGTGTCTGAGAATGGCCATGTAGGAATTAGGGCTTCTTCCCCAAAAAGGCGGTGGGAACAATAGCCCAGCTGAACTGCATCTGCACCAGGGCCCACAGCATGGGCATCAAACAGGAGGAGCTAGAAGCCACTGTGCAGCTGGAAAAATGTGGCACAGTTGCTGTGAGGGAAACATGGTGGGATGACTCCCACAGCTGGAGGGACAGGGAGCAGAATGAAGCCCCCATAATCCAAGGGGAAATGATCAGTGACCTGCTGTGCCACCTAGGCCAGCACAAGTCTCTGGGGCCAGATGGGGTCACAGAATCACAAAATAGCTTGGGTTGGGAGGCATCTTAAAGATCATCCGATTTTAATCCCCCTGCCATGGGCAGGGACACCTCCCACTAGACCAGGTTGCTCCGAGCCCTGTCCTGGCCTTGAACATTTCCAGAGATGGGGCAGCCACAGCTTCTCTGGGCAAGCTGTGCCAATGTTTCTCCACCCTCATTTTAAAAAGTTTCTTCCTTAGAAACTAAGATTATGGGTTTTTTTGATGGACCCAGTTCCTCCCCTGTGGTGTGAAGATAAGATAAAAGAGCATTCTGAAGGAGAAGAAAGGTCTTGAGTTTTTTTGGTGGGCTGATCTCTCTCCTTTTCCCCTGCTCCCCATTCCAGTCGGTAGCTGGGAGAGCAGTTGATCTGAGTGTTGTCTGTCCATGCCGAGGCTGTGGCCAGGAGTCCCATTGCTGGTCAGCCTGCGGGGAAGTCATGCTGGTGCTTCCAGATGTTGCAATGCAGCTGGACAGAGAGGTCACTGAGCTCCAGGACAGCGAGACCTCCATCAGGCGAGGATTGTGTTAAAACCATAGCGTGTTAAACGCTCATGGTTTCACTTGGATATTTTTGCAAGTAGAAACGTGATGGAAACAGCAAACGTGTGCATGAGTGCAAGGGAGGGACTTGCACATATTCCTGTGCGAGGGCAGGGAAACGACTCAGCTTGCTGCAGCTTGTTACTAATATTTGTGTCTGAGCACTTAAAATTTCACAAGAGATATTAAGACTTGAGAAAGCTATTTTGTTGCCTTGTAAGTGTATGATTAAACCTTCATCATTTTCTTCTTTTTCACTGTGGGAATCTTTAAGTCATTATGCTTGTTTTCTTCAGGCATCATATTGAAAGCAAAGAGTGGCTTGGTTATTTATTTATTTTTTGGAACATGCTCCTCTCTGCCTGTTTTATGCAAAAGCACTTTAATTGGTCTTGCAGACGGTCGAGAAGAGGACAAAGAAGAAAATATTTAATGCAGCGTATAATTCTTTCTGGTTTTGCCTCAAAATAAAAAGCCACTTTGCAAGGATTTATGTATCTAAACACGTTTTATGTAGACAGCACAGCTACGTTTTATCTGCCTACTGCAGCAGGCTGATGCAAAGAAATGCCTTGATCAATGGTAAGAACTGGTTCACGGTAACTCCCAAGCTGTTCCAGTGGTGAACACATTGCCAGCTTCTTGCCACCTTGATTACAATTGTTGTATCTTTTTACATTTGTGATTTTTTGGACTGTTTTAATTTAATCTACTTGAACCTTAAAAATTAAAATCATGCAGGTCCATTCCTTGCTGTGCTGTGCTGAAGCACACCCCGTTCAACCAGGAGTCTTTCCTATGCGTTTTGCAGCTCCAGGATGCTTTGGATGAGGTGAGAGGACTGTGGCTTGTCTTTAATTCTCCTACTGCATCCAGAAACACAGATTGCCTGAACTGCAAAGCATCACTTCAGTGTCAACACCTCCCTTCTGTCTATTTAAGGTGAAACAACTGCAGGGTTTCGATGCTGTTGTTTGCTTCCCCTCAAGGTTTGAGGTCTGAACATCTGCAATGCTGGTGGAGTCAGGAATATTTATGGTCTAGAGTCACCTTGCTTTGGCTCTGTCGTAGTCAAAGGTCAAATTAAATATTGTGTGTCGAGTCCTATTCCGTGTTTGTGATTTGTCTGGCTGAGATGTGGAATACACACATGAGTTAATGCACACTTCTATGGTTTGCTCCTTCATTACTGAAGATTTCTGGGGATATCTGGATGTGGCCTGCAAGAGTCAGCTGAGAGACTGCCTGAAAGCTCTCCCAACAATAGTGAGCTTTGGGAAGCCTTCTGTAGTCTGGGAAGACAGGAAATGTGGACCATGGGGTTGTTGTCACCTCCCTGTGCTGGAGATATTTTCAATTTAATTGAGTTAAAATACTTGGAAGAGATTCATCTTTTTAGAAGTTGTGTCAATGTCTTGAATGTCCCGAGTAAGTGAAAATCCCTTTTTGAAACAGCTTTTTGATAGTTTGGAGTTTTTCAGCTGCATTCATTTGAAATATGCTTGTGCCATGACTTAAGAGTGCATTTTCAATATATTTTTGGGTCTCTTTTATTTAATATTGAGCTTGAGAAAGCCCCTGTCAGCTGCCCTCCCTCCAAAAAGAAGGATGAGTAAAAGTGGGAAATAAGCAAGAGGAGCTTGTCATTAAACCTAAATCCACTTATAAACATCTAGTAAAAAGGCATCTTTAGAAGCTCATTCTGTACTTTTATTGCAAGGATGGTGTTATACTGCTGTATATATCAGAGAACCCGGTAACAGCACGTCCTCTGTCCTCAACAACCGCTTAGAGCTGTAGGTTTTTGTGTTCAAGCCGATGAATATTTTAGCTTGATGTCTCCAAGGGTAAAATGAAGGAGTAGCTGCTCTGAGGGATTAATACAGAGTGAATTAGATGTTTGTAAAAGGCATTAAAAGCTGCAGTCGCTGTATTGAATCCCGGCACTGGAAATGTGAGGCGAGATGCTGTGGTGCATCCCCGTGTTGCAGAGGGACATCCATCTGGATTGCAGGATGAAGACAGCTGGTTGTTTGTTTAGTGGGTGCTTAAATGACATGAAAAGAGGGAAAAAAATACTTACTCCCCACTCCCTCTTCTCTTTCCCAGCATCAATCATAAAAATAGTTGTAAGAAACCTCAGGGATGTTGCTTCTCTTGTCCCTCACAGTTTCAGCAAGCACCACAGGCCATGTGCTTGTGGGTACCACGAGGATGATGTTTCTTGACCCCAGAAGCTGCATCCCAACTTTTTCTCCCTGTCTACCAGCTATGAGGCAGGAGTAACGCAGTCCACTGGGCAAGGAGATGCCCAAGGAATAGCTCACAATAGAGGGTGGTGGTGTCCTCTGAATGTCCTGCTCCTACAGCATCACCAGGATGGGAGCCAGGCACCATCTTTGACCTAGGTAGCCACTAACTGGGGGTATTGAGACCTGTTTTCCCACTGCCAGGGTTATTCTGGAGTCCCAGCAATGCTTGGAGCAGCCCAACCCTTGTTCTGCTGGCTGGGCTCGGAGCTGTTTATTTTGTCACCTTCTCAGAAACCACTCTCAACTCAGCTTGCTTTTTTTAGAAACGTGCTTTCATCATTTGTGATCCGAAAGGCTCTCCTGCAATGGAGGAGGTTTGGGCTGTTATTTTTAACTGAATGTTTCATTGATCTGATTTCAGCACAAGCTGCTGGTCCCTGTATTAGCAAGAGAGCGGAGAGGCAGCTGTGGTGTGGGGCAGGGAGGGAGCCATGGTGTGGGGAGGTCTTGAGCTTCCTCCCTTGTCAGAGCTAATTCATCACAGAGCTGCAGCCCAAAGATGCTTTTTTTGCATAATTTTAAGCCACTATAAGTCAGGGCTCCACTCTCTTGTGAGTGGATTCATGGATTTCAGCCCTGTCCAACATTTTGGCCTTGGTGTGCTAAGCCAACACCAGGGTCCGATTCATTCCAAACAAAACCCTTCCAAAAATAATTTAAAACATGCATAGATTTTGGATAGACAAGATGCAGTTTCCATTCTTATGAAGCAGCTCGTGCTTTCTCTTGGGTTAAAAATTAACCTTGCCTCATTCCCAGCTGAAGAGCCTGAGTTTCAGCTACTGGGACATGGTGGGACCTTGTCTGGTATGGTAGGAGGGAGGGTGGTTTCTTCTGGGCAGTGTCATTCTCTCCTGGAGAAAAGGAGGCTCGGGGGGGCCTTATCACTCTCTACAACTATCTGGAAAGAGATTGTAGTGAGGTGGGGATCAGTCTCTTCTCCCAGGTGACAAGGGACAGGTTGAGCAGAAACAGGCTCAAGTTGAGCCAAGGGAGGTTTAGATTGGATTTTAGGAAAAGTTTCTTCACTGCCAGGGTTGCTAAGCATTAGAAAAGGCTGCAGAGGGAAGTGGTGGAGTCACCATCCCTGAAAGTGTTCAAAAAATGTGTGGATATGGCACTTGAGGACTTGTTTTAGTGGTGAACATGGTGATGAGGCTGGGTTAACAGCTGGACTCAATGATCTTGGAGGTCTTTTCCAACCTTAACGATTCTCTGATTGTCTGATTGTCTGTGATGTGGAGAGCAAAGCCTTAATGGAGTGTAAACCAGAGCTGGGAGCACCTGAAACCTTCAATGACAGGTTTGAGTGTTCAGCTCAGTCCTAACCAAGTGTGTAAATAAATCTGGAAGCCTCAGGAGTGGGTTATTTTTCTACTTGGCAAACCAGAAAATTAAATACAAACTCAGTATTTGGGGCACGGGTCTGAAAGTGAGAGCAGATGAGCACCATTGGGTTGTTTTAGAAATTAATTGTTTTTCTTTTTTTGATAGTTTGAAATCTCTCACTTCCTATAAGGCTTTCTCCTGTTGGTGTCTTTCTGCTTCTTCCACTAAGTTGGTTGGTGGAGTTAATCACATCAGAGATAAAAATACAGGTCACTGATTTTCTCCTCCACCCAACCATCAATGTATGTGTTCACCAAGCACGTAAGGACTTAATATCTCAGTGTCCTCAAGGAAAACTCAGCCAAATTCACTGATTATCTATTTTTTTGGTATCATCCAGCCTATCAGTTAGCATGTGTCCAGGTCTAGATTACACATGTGGGTTGTTTTCTGCCTCCAAAGCTGCGGATGCTGTGGAGAACAAACTGAGGCATGGATGGGACTTGCAGCTGAAGGGGGGGAGTGTCCATGGATACAGGGAGGATGTGGAGAGGTTGTGACAGGAGCATCATGGGGATATGGAGAGGGGAACAGGGGTTATCACGGCGGGAAGCATTTTGTAGGGGACATGGGTGAGGATTCATTGTGCATTTCTGCAGTCCTCAGTGCTATGCAGAACAGAGATGTGTTGTCCCTGTTGGAGAGAAAATTCAGAGGAATGTCTGAATTTGAACATCCTCTCTTAGAAGGCAGTTTACAGCCACCCCTCCCCCACCAGAGAATTTTTCCTCAGAGGAAAGTAAAGGAAAAAAACGCATTTATTTAACAAACACACAGGAAAAGAATAAAAATGCTAAATAATGTGGAGAGAAACCTGGGAACATTTTAAAGTCCTTCTGTGGGTGTGGTCTCTCTCTTCCCCGGAGCTGAAGTTTGGCGTGGGGGGCCCACCTCCGGGGCCTCGGTGGAAAGTTCTCCTGGATGATGTGTTTGGTGTTATTGCACAGCTCCAGAAGAAAAGAAGAAGAAACCAAAGTCCCATGGAGACAAAGGAGTTTAACTCTCTGTCTCTCTCTTCCGAGTAAAAGATCCAAGAGCTGGGAAAAAGCAGGAAGGGTGCTTCCTTTGCTCCTCAGCAGCAGTGGCTATCTCTGTGTCCTTGGAGCACAAGCTGCTTTGAAAAGTTTGTCTGGCTTTTTTTTTCTTTCTCTCGCACCCAGTTTTAAAGGCACAGAAAGGCACAGGATCATGCCTGGGCATAGAACAGTGATAGGGGATACAACATCATAAAGTCACCCCAAGACGTGCGGGTTTATCACTGCTAAGCCTTCTGTTGACCAGACAAAGGAGTAGAAGGGACGTGTGTCTTTTTTTGCAAGATGTTCTGAAAGTTGGACATTTAGGACATTGTCCTTAATCTTCCTGATCCAAAATAACTGAATTACCTAACATTCCATATATTTGGTGTATGCCCTCTCCTCCCCTGGAAGTGGAACTGATGATAATCAGTCAAGGAACTCAATTATGAGAAGCAGCACCTCTGTGAGGTCAGGGTGGCTACCTGTGTTTTAGAGATCCTCAGGTGTTTTGAGGCAAGCGTGTCCACGTGGATAGTCCAAATTTAGAAAGGAAAGTAGGATGAGGTTCAGCCTGTCCTGCTAGACTGAGCTTCTTCATATATTCACAGAATCACAGAATCTTTAGGGTTGGAAGGGACCTCTGGAGTTCATCCAATCCAACCCCCTGCCAAGGCAGGGTCCCCTGGAGCAGGTGAGACAGGAACACATCCAGGTCGATTTGGAATGTCTCCAGAGAGGGAGAATCCACTCCCTCCCTGGGCAGCTGTTCCAGTTCTCTGGCACCCTCCATGGAAAGAAGTTCTTCCTTGTGTTGGGATGGAACTTGTGTTTTAGTTTATGGCCATTGACCTTGTCCTGTTGCTGAGCACCATAAAAAGAGCCTGGCACCATCCTCTTGACACCCGCCTTAGAGATATTTGTATGATTGATGAGATCCCCTCTCAGTCTTCTCTTCTCCAGACTAACCAGGCCCAGCTCCCGCAGTCTCTCCTCACCAGAAGGAGTTTTCTCCTTGAAATTCCCAACTGGACTTGGAACCGTGGAGAACCCACGGAAGCCAATGTGTGTCAGTTGTCTGCTGATGACATAGAATGATGGACTCACGGAATGGTTTGGGCTGGAACGGATGTCAAAGACCATTCCATTCCAACCCACTGCCACGGGCGGGGAACCTTCCACTAGACCAGGTTACAGGCAATGCAGACTTCCATTGTGTTCTTCCAAAAAAACAACTTAAAGAGTCTCCCCTTTACTTGAGAAACTGTGTTTTCATCAGATGATAGTGTTCAGAAGGGAAGAAGTGAACTCTTGACATTGCTTAGCTCCTGTATCTCAGTGCTTGTCTCCCGTAGTGTTCACAAAAAGGCTGAAAGCTGAAGCATAGCCAACTCAGGGCAGCAATCCCGTGCACTCTGCTGCAGGGAGATCCTCAGATCCTCAGTCAGGCTCCCCAGACTTCTGCACTAACAGGAATGAGCCATCTGGGAGGCAGGAGATGACTCCAAACTGTTCTGTTGGTAGGGATGACTTTGCCAAGGAGGAGGTTCCTGTCACACTGGGTGCTACTATTGATGGCACTGATGCAGATCTCATGTGCTCCATCATGAGCACTGGAGATGAGCTTGCTCCTCTGCCTGGAGTGAGGAAGGCTCTTGCACACCCAAGCTTCCTCTCTGGTTGCTGTTTTCCCTGAACGGCCAAATAAGCTCATTTTTTCCTGTTGAAATGTTGTTTGTAAACTTTTCTGTTATCTTCTGCTGCCTTCAATTTACTAATGACCTTTCCTGCAGCCTGAATGCAGTGTTCCTGGTACTGTGAGCAATGTAAACTGTCTTAAATTATACCCCTCGTCCTCCATCCATCTCAGTTTGGTTTTGCAGGGAGATCGTGCATTATCACTTGGAGTTTGCTTTCAGAATTGAGGATGGTGATAAATAAATGCTGCTGGTAGCAGCTGGAGGACGTGGACTGCTTTAACCAGCTCAATACGTGGAAAAGAAAGAAGAGATTTTTAGTTTTATTTTTTTCTTCACGTGTGCCTTCTATAGAGCTCTGTCTCCTTCAGCCTAGGTTTTCTAAGGTTATAGGCAAAGATGCTCCCATCAGCTGATTTTCCTGCCTCACATCTGGAGATGCCAATTAGGGTCATTGCAATAAAGGCAGCTGCACTAATGCAAACTCTGCTTTGTGTGCCTTCCTTTGCATGCTTCCTCTGCACCTGGAATTGTTTCCCTCTCCATGAAATGACTTTTGATTGGACACCTACAGGTGTGTTGCTGTATTTTTCTTGGTAATCTCTGTCACTCCCTTAATTTTTACATGGCAGTTTAGCGGAAGGGCTGTTGAGATCCAGCTGTGTTGGCATTCATCAGTTTTGCTCTGACTTGACTGCAAACAAGACCCTGTGTTTTGTTTGCAGTCAAGATGGTGAGGAATCCTTAAAATAGAAAAGCAAATTCATGCAATGAATGATATAGATCTAATTTTTGGATTAAAGTGACAAAAATCAGGTCACTGTTTAACCGGACACTTTTCTGTTAATTATGGTCCCAATTTCTTCAACAATGGGAGAGTGATGTGAGTGGATTCATTTGTTGGAGCACAACAGATTTATGTTGGAAACAAACTGTAATTTGCTGGTTGGGCACAGGATACTTGGGAAGCAAGAACAGATCCTTCAGGCCTCTGGTTGTGGGACACCTGCTTCTTACAGGGGGTTTTTGGCATGCAATACACTGATATTCTGGTGCTTGTCAGATTATGTCTATGAGAAGCTAAGTTGCTGAATCATGGAATCATAGAATGGTTTGGGTTGAAATGGACCTTAAAAATCACCTTGTTCCAACCTCCTGCCATAGGCAGGGACACCTTCCACCAGACCAGGTTGCTCCAAGCCCTGTCCAGCCTGGCCTTGAGCAGTCCCAGGGATGGGGCAGCCACAGCTTCTCGGGGCAAGCCAGGGCCTCACCACCTTCAAAGTGAAGAATTTTTCCTTCCTAATATCTAATCTAAACCTGCTCTCTTTAAGTTTGAAGCCATTCCCCCTTGTCCTATCACTATATGTTCCTCTCCAGCCATCTTATAGCCCCCCCCTTCATGTACTGAAAAGCAACAATGAAGGTCACCCTGGAGCCTTTGCTTCTCCAGGCTGAACAATCCAAATTCTCTGTGTTTCCTCATAGAAGAGGTGTTCCATCCCTCTTCACGGCCCAGTTTAGAATGACAGAAGAATCAAGTCCAACCCTTAACATTGTACTGCCAAATGAAACTGACTTCAGAACTGGAGCATTAGTTGGTTACACCACCAAGACTGGCCTTGCTTTTGATGGGGACACCAGCCAGGATGTCACAAAAGAAATGGCTAAAACGCGATGCTGAGAAGGAATATCTCCATCTGCTCTCCACACTCCATCTGCTGAAGAGCAAGTAGGAGGCACCTCATTTTCCACAGATGTGCCTTTCACCTCCTGACGCTTCATCTGCCACTTGCTATGTCTACTTGCCACCTCTACCACCATGGAGAAACCATAAACCTGGTTGGTTTCCCATTTGTTTACTCATAGATAATCCACTCACTGGGTAATTGCAAGTGTTGTGTTTTGGTCTGTTTTTTGTCCACCCTGGTGTTCAATTATCTTTCTTTCCTTGGTTCATAGAATCACAGAATCTCAGAATAATTTGGGTTGGAAAGGGACCTTAAAGACCATTTTGTTCCAAACTCCTGCCATGGGCAGGGACACCTTCCTCTATCCCAGGCTGCTCCAAGGCCCGTCCAACTTGGCCTTGGACACTTCCAGGGATGGGGCAGCCACAGCTTCTCTGGGCACCCTGTGCCAGGGCCTCCCCACCCTCACAGGGAAGGATTTCTTCCTAATATCTAATCTAAACCCACTCTCCTTCAGTTTAAGGCAATTCCTCTGTGTCCTGTCACTCCATGCCCTTGCAAAAAGTCCCTCTCCACCCTTCCTGTAGGCCCCTTTTAGGTACTGGGAGGGGCTTTGAAGTCTCCTGGAGCCTTCTCTTCTCCAGGCTGAACAACCCCAACTCTCTCAGCCTGTCTTCATAGGAGAAGTGTTCCTACCCCTAATATTTCCCTTGATTTTCAGGCTGATAACCATAGTTTAGGATTTTTAAAATTTATTTTTCTCTTTTCTCCAATTTTTTGAAGCTGTCCAACAGCTTCGAGTTATAGGAGCAGCTGAAAAGGCAGGAGAATGGGACCAGGAAAAAGGAAGTTCAGTACAGACCACTGATGATTCTCATATCACTGTAATTCTTTGTGATGATCATCACCATGTTGCTGGGAAAGGCTGAAAAAGTGGCATCTGTCACTCCACAGCCGTGGGGCCATTTTGTTTAAACATAAAAGAAAACTATAGGATGAGTGTCTGGAGGCAGTGCCGTGGGAACAAGTAGTAAAGACTTCTCTCTCTGCTCAAGAAGATCTCATTCCTGGAGGGGAATGTCAAGAAATGCATCTCCTATGACTTCTGCATCCCTTGTGACACAGCATCTCTCTTGACTTTTGGTAGCCTATTTGTGGAAGTATTCAGAGAACATATTCTCCTACATATTCTCCCATCTGTCTTTTTCCCAAACTCACTGGCCTTGGTGAATGCTTAAGAATAGATGTGCTTTCTGCGTTATGTTGAGAAGGCAGTTAAGAATTTATTTTTTGACCTTTCTGTGTTTAGATGATAATATTTTTAGTATCTTCTATGATGGCTGCTTCTGAGTTGATTTGGACTCTCTTTTACCATTTAAATGCAGAGGTGAAAACTTGATCAGTGTCTTAATCCAAAAGGTGTTTTGGGTTGTTCTGCCGCCTGGACCAGGCTGTGCAAGAACCCTTTTCATGGCTCTTAACTGTTGTTTTACATCGTTCATAGAACTCTTTTGGGAATGGATGAACTGGGCTTGTAGCATTTACCAGTTCACAAGAATGTGCAGTTGCTTGGCTGTATGGACTCTGAATAAACATGCAAAAAAAGGGAGCCCAAAATATCATCCTACCACCAAAAAAGTGTGAAATGGGAAGGAAGGAATTATTTCTCCATGTAAACTTTTAATTTTTTTTTAAATTGGCTTCCCCACTGCACAAGTGGCTTTTTCTTCCGTTTGCCACTTAGCCCATCTTAAGCCTGCAGGCAGATGACTCTGGATGGTCTTTTCTTTTCTAAAGAAAAGGGATAATACAGGCAAGAACATCTCAAATGGTCTTAAGATTGTGAGATACGGAAAAAGCTTCTTGTTAAATGACATCTGTTGGGGATGTGATGTATCTCTTGAATTCAGTGTAATTAGACCCTGCTCAGCTGTGTAACTTTTGACATGGATTGGCATCTGCTTCTCTGAAGGCTTAATGGTGCCTTTAATTATAAGTAGTCTAGGAATTGCCTAGAGAGCCACAGGCTTCATTTAGCTCAAGAATCTCTCTTTTGGATGGCGATCAGTAACAAAAAAACATGCTCAAAAGAAGAGCGAGCAATGTCCTGGTATGCAAATGTGGTGATGATTCCTCCCTGGGTTTCTCCTGATGGTAAATCATTAAGGCTTGGCTTCAGCATTTCATGTTGCAACTTAGTTATGGCAGCTTTGGCTGGTCTTGTTACGTGCTTCCCTGTGCCTTTGGATCCTGGAGTTCTTGGCCTACAAAAGCTGTGCTATAGTCAGTTATTCAAAAGATTCACTTATCTCTTGAGTGTTTCCTGACTTCTTTTTTTTCTTGAGGGAGATTTCCTGGGTTTTTTTTCTGGTGTGTGGTAGGAAGCTGAGAGATTCTTCTCTAAACTGACCCTTATTGAGGTTTTTTCTGCTGTATTTGTTGCCGGTTTCCAAATCAAACTCACTCCTTCAGTGTCTCTCCTTTCTTCTCCCCAGTCTCCATGGGGCAAGAAGCATTTCAGGTCTTTATCTCTCAACATTTTCTGAGCTCCTTTGCTATTAAAAAGATTAAGAATGAAATGACACTGCACCACCGATTTTACCTTATAATTTTCATAGAATTCTACAGTGGTTTGGGTTGCAAGGGACCTGAAGATCACTTATTTCCAACCCCCCTGCACCTTCCACAACACCAGGTTGCTCTGAGCCCCATCCAACCTGGCCTTGGACACTTCCAGGGATGGGGCAGCCACAGCTTCTCTGGGCAACCTGTGCCAGGGCCTCATCACCCTCTGAGTGGTGAATTTTATGTTATAGTGATCTATAATGATTATATTTTACCTTATAATAATCTTGATACTACTGTCTTCTTTCCTGTGCATCCCATTGCTTGCCTGAAAGGATCAGCATTGGGCAAAGTTTCTTTTTGAGGTGCCAGTGGTGACATCCAGTTCCTTTTGTTGGCTTCAGTTTCTGTTAGGAGTGTGCCTGCTACAACACTTCCTCTCCATCATCGTTTCACATTTAGTGGGCCTGGTGTAGATAATGCTAAGCCATATTGAAGTAAAATTTCTGAATAAGAAGGAAAATCAACTTACATGCTCAAGAAGGCAGTGAGTTGGCATTTTGGAGACCATGAGCTTCTGTGAGGGACTTGACATGTCATCGCCCTTCTTTGCCCATCAGTTGATGTCCCCCATGACCACAGAATCGCAGAATGGTTTGGGTTGGAATGGACCTTAAAGATGATCCAGTTCCAAACCCCTGCCATGGGCAGGGTCACCTTCCACTAGACCAGGCTGCTTATCCTGGTTATGTTCATTTCTATATTCAGGCTCAGGTAGTGATGACACCAATCCCAAGGGACTTGAAGTTCCNCTGAGGGCCAATGTGGTGTGACCCAAGGTTAGAGTGACTGTCTGGCTGCTGACCAACCAGGGGGACCCTCCTCACACAGGTCACAAGACCAGGTGAGGGGATCCTGGCCAGCTGTCTTGTGGGTGGTGTTAGATCTCTGAATTCACCCACCACTGAGCTGCTGAGCCCCCTGGTTCCCCAGCCATCCCAGCTGGTGGCTCGGGGACTACAACATTCCGTGGTCAGTGGAGCAGCTTTGGGGAGGTTCTGGTCTCTCTTCCTTGGCTGTAGAGCTGGATTTGTAGACATAACACTTCAGTTACATGGGTGAACTTGGATTTTTCTCCCTTCTCTGTTCCCTAACAGCTTCAGGGAATTTAAATTGAATCCATGTTAGTGTTTACCGCTTTCAGATGTGCTCACTCAGATGGCTGCTGTCCATACCCCTGCCAGCCCCTTCTTGCACATCCCAATCCTTCGAATGATCGGAAAATCTTTGACAAAGTATTTAATTAGCTGTGTTACAGCCTCGCTGCCCAGACTTGGCAGTATTTGTGATTCTGTTTGTGTTTGCTTCCTCCTTAAGTCGTGACTGGAAAAAAGACAGCCCTGATTCCCAGTGAAAGCTCACTGGACCTGGGATCCCTCTGAGCTCATGCATCACCCAGGGAGCTGTTTTGAGCTTTCATCTCTGCTGTTTGTGGTGTTTTTTCCACATTAGAGAAACTAAGGTGAATTTTTTCTACCACTGAAAGCCCAAAAATCAAAGCAGAAGCAGTAACTGCATTCAAAGTTATGACTTGGAGCAGGCTGCCATCATTTTGCATCCTTGTGTATTTAATTCCTTTGGAGAAAACAACCCCTTGGTACAATAATTCCCAACCCAGGGCCTGCCTAGAAGGTGCGACACCAACTGCTAAGGTCATCTTTCCACTCCAGGACAAACGTTGGGATGGTCACCTGAGGGATCCTCCTTGTTTCTTCTGTGCCTTTTACTGTGAACTGGGAGCACTTTTTTTATCCAGCCTCCTGGCATCTTTGCAAGGAAGGGAAGTATCGAGAGAAAATAATTTACAGGACTTGGTGGGATGGTGCCATTTTGTTACAGTGTAATCACGCTTGAAATATTCAATAGAACATCGTTCTCGAGTTAATGGGGGAGATTGTTGTTGGATTATATCCCATGCGATTTTTCTTTCTCTGTGTGTAGAGTTTTCTTGCTGCAAATGAGATAAATAAAGGATTATATCTACATTCTTAACAGCTGGTATCAGAAGTGAAGTGCTTCCAATAAAGTATTCCTATATTTTTTCCCCACATAAGACTGTTTTACAAGCTTATGTCCATCTATTTTTTTTTTACCCTCTTTAAATAATCTTAAAATCAGGTTAGAAATTGTTTCTCTTTGCCCAAACTCTGACTAAAACATCTCTTCACAAAAATAGCAGAATGATGTTACATTTTATTTGTTGTAGGAAGAAAAACAGCGAGTTGGAGGTGAACAGCAGAGTGACAGTTCCTTGAGAAGATGGGAATTGCTTTTTCTCTTTTCTTATGTTTAGGTGGTTGTTGTCAGATCTGCAGCAGTGACCTGGTGATGCTGTGCAGGTGCTGCTGCAGCTGCTGGAGGGACAGCAGAGAGAGGGCTGTAAGAGCATCAGCAGAGTGTTTCTGGGTGGCAGGAGGCTGCAGGATTCATCTTCCCATCAAAGCAGGGCTGAGAGAAATTGAGGCCCCTTAGAGAACCCTTTCAGGTGATTTTCAGTATCAGTCTGGAAAAATCAAAATGTCCTTTCATACAGGCGAGATAAAATAAAGGTAATTCAAGGCAGCTTGAAGATCTCTGTTTTTCTCAGAGACTTTCATCAGATATGGGGGTTCCAGAGTAGTTTGGGTTGGAAGGGACCTTCAAGACCATCCAGTTCCAACCCCCTGTCATGGGCAGGGTCAGGACCAGGTTGCTCAAAGCCCTGCCCAACCTGTTCTGTTTCAAAAACCAGTGATCTTTGCGGGGTTTTTGGAGATGTGTGTACAGGGCCCACTGCCCTGTTACTCTTAGATTTAGTATTGGCAGCACTTTCGTGTTCAACGTGTTGTTCCTTGTCCTATTTTCTAGGGAGGAAAGTATTCTTGACAGTCACAAAGGACACTGGAGTAGATAAAGTGTTATTGTATGGTAATTCCTGCACTCCAAAGTTACGAGGAACCTTTGATCAGTCCTCTGCATGATTATCTTAATATCATGAAGGCTGATAATGTAAATGGAGATTTCAAGCTTGACCTGATTCATAAATAGGATAAGTTAAAATGATGAACGTGATTGAGTTATTCGCTGCAGCTGCTTCCAGGGCTGGATTGATTTGAATTTCTGCTGACAAGGCATTGAGACCTCTGGGAAGGACATCCCTGAGTTTATTAGCAGAGTGCTGGGGAAGAAGGAGTTTTGGGGATGTGGAGGGTGGGTGGGTGGTGGTGGGCTGGCTGGGCTTCAAAGCCTTGGGCTGATAGTGAGGTCTTCTGCAATAATTTGGTCTGGTTTGAGCAAAAAACCTAAATTAATGTAATAACTTTAACTGAATGATGCGTTCCTGGAATTGCCACTGCAGTCAGTGCATCTCAGTGATGGTTCTTGTTTTGCCTGGTCCTGTGGGCTCTTGATTGTTGCTGGTTTGGAGTCTGGGCATTTAAACAAATTCTGACTTGTTGATCAGGGGTTCTGTTTGGGTTATTCGTATGTTCTGGTAAAAGCTTTTGTTGGCAAAAGAGTCTCCGTTGCTTGGTGGGATTTTGTCTCAGACACAGAAACTGTGAAATCAGTGGGGTGCAGGACCCAAGCTGGATCTGTGCTTTGGAAATCTCTCTTCTGCAGCATCTCAGTTGCTTATCTGAACTTCAGACTCAAATCAGTTTTTCTTCTTTTGTCTTAAGATTTCACCTGTAACTTCCATCAGAGTTTACATTGGGTCTGAAACCTTTGACATCACAGAAATTCCTGATTGTGAATCTGTCTATAGGGTTTCTTGCCTCCTGGCTCTTGATGAAGAAGGAACACCACAGTGGTGTCACTGTAGCACTTGCCGCTGAAGGCTTGAGGCAAAAAATCATTGAGTTCGGCCTGGAGAAGAGAAAGCTCCGGGGAGACCTCAGAGCCCCTTCCAGAGCCTAAAGGGGCTCCAAGACAGCTGGAGAGGGACTTTGGACAAGGGATAGAGTGACAGGGCAAGAGGGCATGGCTTTAAACTGCCAGAGGGCAGACTTAGATGGGATATTGGGAAGAAATTCTTCCCTGTGAGGGTGATGAGGCCCTGGCACCAGTTTGCCAGAGAAGCTGTGGCTGCCCCATCCCTGGAAGTGTCCAAGGCCAGGCTGGATGGGGCTTGGAGCAGCCTGGGATAGTGGAAGGTGTCCCTGTCCGTGGCAGGGGGTGGAACTGGATGATCTTGATTGTCGCCCTTCTCCATATCTTGGGTATGGGCAGGGAGCTGTCTGGGTGCCCTCCTGTGATCTCACATCTCCAGCTGGGATGTGTTTGCTCTCTAGATATTCATCCCCATCCACATAGCTCATCTACCAACTCTCCTTTACTTAACCTGCAAAGATTTAAGGCACTTAATGGCTGGAGGCTTTGACAACATGAATTAAAAGCCTTTTGTAAATCAGTGTTTGGTGGTCTTCACCTCACTGTGTAAAGGTAAAAAGCGACTGCGTCTCCTCCTCCTGCTGCTTCAGGGCTCTGTCCTTGTGTTAAATCCTCCTTCTTACTGTGCTTCCTCTGTAAATCCTGCAGGTTGTAACAGTCTCCTAAATCTTACAGATTGCTGTAGAAAATACCTTCTGTGTTTACTTGTTTGTTAGTTTTAAGAGAGTCATTTGTATTTGACCAGCTTTACATAACTCTGTGTGTGTGTAGATATATATATATATATACACATAATATTTCATTCCTTGCACAAATCCCTATATATATATTTTTAATTCTAAAAAGCAGGGTAAACTTCCTCACCCTGTTGTGAAGTGATGCTTCATTTTTATCCGAGTCAAGATCTCAGTGCACAGTAAAAGCCCCCAGCAGAGGCACTGCAATAACTGTTCCCATTTCTGCACCTCATTTATACAGCACCTGAGATCATCTGATTGGCTTTAACTTCTGCCACATCCCAGCAAACCTGGTGTTGGCAAATACAGCAACTCAGCTGATGTGCACCGATTTGAAAAAAAATTAGCTTTTCCTGGTGCTTTAGTTTTGGGAAGGAGATTGTAGTGCATCCACATTTCTACAGGCATCTGAATTACAGCCCCATTTTTTATTTGGCTTCTTTTCTCTACATTTTTCTCCAGCACTGCTGCTTTTTATGGGACTTTTTAAAAACAAAAATAGTGAATTTTTTCCTACTCAAAAATCAGTGTCTGATGCTGGAAGGGGCTTTTACAAATGCTGTGCAGCGCTGCTGCTGGGAACAGCCTCCCATAGCAACCTTCAGCTTGAAAGCTAAAATCACGTCACCCCATATGACAGCTTTATTATTAGATTGGTGTGTGAACCCCCTGGAAGTGGTCTAGGTGGCAACAAAAAAAGTTCCCCTAGATTCTGTATTTAGAAGGTTTTTAATTTATTTCAGATTTTGTGGGGGCTTTTTGACACTTTTGAGTTTTGCTTTTGTTTATTTTTTTCTGGTTTAAGTTTTCTTTTTTCTTAGAATAAATGTTAGAAAAGTGAGAGACACCATTCTAGGGAAGGTAGAAGATCTCTGCCATGGGGAATGACACAGGATTGTGGCTGTCACCAGAGCAATTTCACCAGAGAAAAACAGAATCAGAGAATGATTTGGGTTGGAAGGGACCTCAAAGATCACCTCATTCCAACCCCTGCCATGGGCAGGGACACCTTCCACTATCCCAGGTTGCTCCAAGCCCTGTCCAACCTGGCCTGGGACACTTCCAGGGATGGGGCAGCCACAGTTTCTCTGGGCAATCTGTGCCAGGGCCTCACTACACTCACAGGGAGGAATTTCTTCCCTAATATCTATTTTGTCCTAGTATCTGTTTCTTGTTTCTTCTACTTCTACACATGGACAAGATGGGAGTCCTTGCTGGACAGCAGTGGGTTTGGGCTCAGGTTGTGCTTTTTTTGAGATTTGTGTTTATTGCAGTGACACGTGTGCCCTTCCTGTTGTTCAGCCGCTTTGCAGACTTGTGTCACATCTCCCTGCTGGCTTTGCTTCCTCAAAACTTGTGATGTGACAACTCAAAGGACCTGGAGAGCCCGGGGAAACTCCTGACAGTAATTGCAGGACCAAATCAGGATATTCCAGATCCAGTCTGGGATAAGGCTGATGATGGGAGAGTTTGTCTTCATTGAACTTGGTATTACTCATCTGATAGATTGGACAGACTCTTCCTCCCCACTGGAAATCCAGGTTGGGTGGGGCTTGGAGCAGCCTGGTCTGGTGAAAGGTGTCCTGCCCATGACAGGTGGGTTGGAACCAGATGATCTTTAAGGTGCCTTCCAACAGAAACCCTTCTGTGTTTCTGTGATTCTTGGATAAACAACTGCAGAATAGCTGGACATGGGTGGCTCACTCTGAGCTGGAGGCTGCTGGGGCTTCTCTGGCTGCCAGGGTAAGAGCCATAAAATGCCTTGTGCTGTTGATGATAGCAACTGATGTGATTCCCCCTGCTCATATTTCACTGGTGCAGAGACAGCCACATCCGCACTTGTGAGCCACCGGGTCCACGGGAGGGGCAGCATTGCTCCTGCTTCCTGCTTGAGCTCTGGATTTCTCATCCCAAGCTCTTCTGGGGAGGAAGAAAGCTCCGTGGAGGAGAGGGGGTGGTTTTCTGTGCTGGCTGTAAGCAAGGAGACAGCCTGGCTTAGACCCTGGGAAAGCTCTGGCGATAGAGGAGAGGGTTTGGGGTCCATGTGAGGAGTTGCCTCTCTTTATCTGTGATTCCTTCAAAAGCTTTTCAAGCTTTTCTAACAGGCTTTGTGAGTGTCTCCATCCTCCACTTAAATCCTATTCCTCTCCATCCCTTTGCACTTCGTAGAGAAGCAAGAAATGACTCATTACACAGCCTACGAGGAAGCCTTAATGAATAAATGCATTTAAAAAAAAGAAGAAAAGAAAAAATAGAGTTCTGTCTGGGGCAGACTGGTGCTTTTGCTGTCTTGAACTCTGAAAGAATAAGTTAGGCTGCTTCTTTTTATTTGCTTTTAATTAATTGAGTCACTTTTGTGCTGTTGTTAAGACTAATAGGACTTTGTTGGGACTAGAGCTGTGGATTTGTGGGTTGCTTTTTCTATTTTGGGGTTTATTTGGTCTTAATTTGCTTGAAACATCAAGAGCAAAATTTGCAAATCTCCCAAGCTTCTTCCTTTTCCATTTCCCTTCTTTCTCCTTCAAATCTTGTTGCTGGCAGCGTTGCATGGGGAGAGAAGCAGTTCAGTGCCCCATGGTGCTTTCTGGTCATTCTTGGCTCTAATTGGAGCACAACGGTGTCTTTTGGGGCACCTGCAGTGTTTTGGAGGTTGGTGGGCTCCCCTTGCCTTGCAGAGGAGCTGTGCTTTCCTGGCAAGTCCCTGAAACAATTCTGTTTATTTGCCTTTCTTCCTTTGCTGCTCTGATGGAAAGAACCTTGGAGACACTTTTCACTTTTTCTCGAGCAATAAAATAACCACACAGACCTGGAGTTTTAAAACTAGAACTTCTGCATCCCTTTTCTTGCTTCTACATGTTCTGGTCAGGCTGGAATCCCTGCTCAGGACTCCTGAACAGAGCAGGACAAAATGTGCATGTATATTTATATAATTCCTGCATTGCATGAATTAAAAAAAAAATTTAAAAGGATAAAAAAATTTGTAAAATTTATGTAGTTCATTCAATGCATGAATTTTGGAGTACATGGGAACAATAGGGGCAGTTGGCTGGGTCTGGTGGTTATAACTGGGAGTTGCATTGGTTTTTATTTAAAAGTGGTGGAAAATGTCCCTGCCCGTGGCAGAGGGATTGGAGCAAAATGATCTTTAAGGTCCTTTCCAACCTAAATGATTCTGTGATTCAATGATTTTGTGATTTTTCATTTTGAAGATTCTCCTTGAATTCAAAAGCTCATTAGTGCTCCTTTCTCCGTGAGCTCCAAGTCTGGTTTGTTTTTTTTTTATTGTTTAAGTACAGCAAAGCAATGTTTTCAAAGGGAGGGAAGAGGGTGAGAGAGAAGTGTGGGTGCTCCTCAGAGATCGAGCCGATCCATTTTTGTCTTGTTATATATCATTTTAACTTAATGCTGTTATATTATTTCAGCTGTGCTTGGTTTTCAGATTGGGTGCAGATATGAAGTTGCTATAACAACATGATGACTCATATTCTATCATGACGACTTAGATGTTTTTGGTGGGGATTTCTGTCTATTTTCGGATAGGCCACACCATTATTTCTCTGCAGTGTTGGATTACCTGGACTCGAGGTGGTAACACCCGAGTTTGTGTAACAGACCCAGAGGTCTGTGCTTCCCAAAGGTCAGTGCTGTGGCGCAAGATTTAGGGTGGGAGATGGAGGCACAGGGATGTGGGAGTGGCCCAAGCACCTTCAGCATGTCAGGTGTGCAAACACGGCACCTGGCACCTCGTATGTGTGCTCGGGTGGTTTTCCATCTCACTTCTGCTTGCAGTGATAGAGCAGCCAAACTGATGATTTCTGAGAGCCTCCTGATCCTTGTTGTTTAGAAAGAGAAGCACAAGTTAAGATCTCTCTAATTTCTCCTAGAAACGTATTGTCAATGTTTCTGTTCCCACCTAAAGGTCCTCTGGAATCACTGGGGAGTTCCGGGGTAGATCCAAAAATCATTAACGGAGTCACAGAATGGTTTGGGTTGGAAGGGACAGGGCAGGGCAGGGACACCTTCCACTATCCCAGGTCACTCCAAGCCCCATCCAACCTGGCCTTGGACACTTCCAGGGATGGGGCAGCCACAGCTTCTCTGGGCAACCTGTGCCAGGGCCTCACCACCCTCACAGGGAAGAATTTCTTCCTAATATCTAATCCAAATCTTTCTGCTTTTAGCTTAATGCCATTCCCCCTTGTCCTGTCACGCCAGGTCCTTGTCCAAAGTCTCTCTCCAGCTCTCTTGGAGCTCCTCTAGAATTGAAAGAGTGCTCTAAGGTCTGTCTCTTCTGTTCTCCAGGCTGAACAACACAAACTCTCTCATCCTGTCTTCATAGCAGAGATGCTCCAGAAGATTTAATTAATAAATCTGTTTCTTTTTTTATTTTCTTTTAATTACAGTCTGCAATAACAGAAATGCTTTATTTAGGTCTTTGAATAGAAAAAAGAGAAATACCTAGAATTAGGGATGATTGATTTTTCTGTGAAAGATGACAAATTATATAGAAATATCTACTTCCTGCCAATTTCAAGTTGCTTCTCCTTTGAAAGAGCAGTCGTGATGGGAAATGTTTCAAGGTACCTCCTGACGCTTTGTCAGCTTCTCAGTTCTGAACCCTGAGCAAAGGAAATAAATGCTTTGAGCTTCCAGAAGCCTCACACCGAGAGCTTTCTCCTTTTCTCTTGCCTCTCTCTTTTCTGGCCTAATGTTGGGAATTTCAGATAACACAGAGAATCACAGAATCACGGAATGGTTTGGGTTGGAACGGACCTTAAAGCTCAACCGTTTCCAACCCCTCTGTCATGGGCAGGGACATCTTCCACTATCCCGGGTTGCTCCAAGCCCAATCCAGCCTGGCCTCGAACACTTCCAGGGATGGGGAGTCCTCAGCCTCTCTGAGCAACCTGTGCCAGGGTCTCACCACACTTATAGTAAAGAATTTCTTCCCTAATATCTGATCTAAGCCTGCCTTCCTTCATTTACTCCTTCCCTGCTTTATTTATATCCGTAAATGGAGCAATGTGCCCTGGCAAATTTCTTGGAGTTTTGTTTTTTTCCAGTTTTAAAGATGAGATTTTTTTTTTAATGAAGTGTATTTGTATTTCTTAATTTGTATTTTCTTGCCAACAAATAAAGGATTATTTTATTATTTTTTGGCAATTTTTTCTCCCCATGTAGAGCTGTAGCAGGGCTTGATGCCTTTTGGAAAAAGGCTCTTCCTCCTTGCACAGTCCTGTGCTGATCTGAAAACCACCCAGAGATGACAACAGGCTTTTGTCCAGCCTGCCTGTTGAGCTGGTGTCTCTATTTTCCCTGACAACTGGAATGCAGTTGATCCTGTAAAATGTCTGGGCTTTCTGTCCTGCCTAATTGTGTTAAACTGCATTTGCATCCTAAAGAGAGCGGCTGGGAGAGGATGTTGAAGCCTTATATGCATTTTTAAACTCATAAATGCCATCAGTGAAGTCTAAAACATCAGATAACTGACTCTGAAGGCCTTGCTGAAATGCACTGATGCCTTTATGCCTTTGTGAGTTGTCTTCCCCTGCATGGAGTCTCCAGATCCTACACGTGTTGCTGTCAGCTGTATTAGGGATAAGGAGGAATCATAACTGTGAAAACAGCCCTGGGGGCTGTAAATATCTGCACACCATCAAGTGAATTTTGCAGTTTTGCAGGGGATCACATTCTTGTTCCTATGGTGAGACTTTTGTTGCAGTGCAAGAAGCTGTTTTCAGACCTCTCTTCCTGTGTCAGAGGAATCATTTTCTCCTGGTGCTTCTTCATGTGCCCCACCAACCCCCGCTCCACCTTTTCAACAGCTGGATATTTGGGCACCACAATAAAAACACGGTAAAAGTGGAGACAGCGGAAAATACATTCCAGTCAATCTCAACTTTTTCTGGAGGTGTGTTCCAAAAGTTTAAAGCATGTGAAGAAGGCAAATCAGCATAGTAGGTGAGATATTGTGGGCATCACTAAGAGTTGTTGCTTTCACTTTGCTCCCGGGCATGGTTTTTATCCCTTGACCACGATGATCATCCTGACCTGATCCCACACAGCCTCTTCCATGAAGATTTCTCCTCCTGTGACCTCGTCTGCACATGGGATGAGGACTTTCATGTTTGGCTTGGTGGTTCCTTGGAGGAAACCTCTTTCTGTTCATCACAGGCCTGCAATTTTAGCCTCTGACTCTTGGTTCTGTTGCTTCTTCTCTTGCCTGTGTTTTCTCCTGGGCACACTACAGAGCTGTGCCAGTCTAATACCCATGGCCTGGGAAAAAAGACCGTGTCTCACCCAGCTCCTTGAGTGCACATGAGCATTTCTGTGATGGGTAGAAGATGATTCTCCTCTGAGTCATGCAACTGATGTTTCCTTCTCTAAGAAATATGGTAAAATCAGTAAAAGGAATGGAAAGTGTCTCTGCGTTTCAAGAGAAAAAGCAACAGCTCCCCCATGGTGGTTGTTTTGGCAGCAATTTGCATCTCAATTTCAACCCCAAAATAGCCATCAAGTGCAGGCAGCTGTGTTTGCTGTCCCAAAAGGTGTCTGAGAGGGTGTCGGTTTTCTTGCTGTGTTCCTGATGGTGTGATGAGCCATGAAGGAACTGTCAGCCACGTGCATGAGCAAAAGAAAAATCAGTTGGGGTTTGCAGCAAGACCTTGGGAATGTCTTGTCTTGCCGTATTGGTGCCTTGCTGCTGAACAGGGTTTTCACAGTGATTTCAGGGTTGTGAGTCAATGTCTGTCCCAGTGTTCCCTCTGATAGAACTGCTCATCTGAGCTGGAGCTGCAGAGTTCTTATACCAAGTGTAGCTCAGATATTGGGGTTTTGCCCTGATCTGGTAGTGCAGTGTTAGGTCTTTGCCCCAAACCTCTCTGTTGATATTGCATTGAGGGTGGAGATGTTTCCCCAGGTGATTCAGATGAAGGGCCACTAAGCTGATCACAGGGCTGGAGCTATGGAGACAGGCTGAGAGAGTTGGGGTTGTTTGGCCTGGAGACAAGAAGGCTCCAGGGAAAGCTGAGAGCCCCTCCCCGTGCCTAAAGAGGTTCCAAGAGAGCTGGAGAGGGACTTTGGACAAGGGCATGGAGGAGTATAACAAGAGGGAATGGCTTCAGACTGAAAAGAGAGCATGTTTACATAAGATATTGAGAAGAAATTCTTCCCTGTGAGGGTGGGGAGGCCCTGGCACAGGTTGCCCAGAGAAGCTGTGGCTGCCCCATCCCTGGAAGTGTCCAAGGCCAGGCTGGACAGGGCTTGGAGCAACCTGGTCTGGTGTCCCTGCCCATGCAGGGGCTTGGAACAAGATGATCTTTAAGGTCCCTTCCAACCCAAACCATTCCGTGACTCTGTGATTCGCAGAAGCTTTTTCTCCTTAGGGATGCCCAGCCTCGTGAGGTATCATTGTGTTGTTGCCCCTGAATTTTGTGTTTGCTCCCACGTGTCCCTTGAGTTTTTTGCAGATATCAAATCAGTTTTTTTCTGGTTTCTATTTTTTAATTCTCTCGTGTCAGTGTGATGGCACAGCCAGAACATGCATGAGCTCTTCCAGCAATTTCTCCCTGAGAAAACCTCATGGTTGCCTTTTCCTTCTCCAAAATGTCTGGAAACCACTGTCCCTCTGTTCCACTATTCCTCTGTTTATCTCATATCCATTTGTATTGGAGGGAACTTGTTTTGTCTCAGGCAGGGGCTGGTCTGCTGGAACAGACGTGGTGTTGGGGCTGGAACCCTGCTCTGAAGCCTGGGAGCAGCTGCAAGTGCAGTTTCCCATTAGCTCCTTCAGCTGTCGGAGTCTCTTGACGTGACACAGGGAAGTTTCTGCCTGATGGATTTCAGGGAGTGAGGCGAGGGCGGGTGTAATTTTAGTTCTGCATGACGGAAGATGCTTGCGAGCCCATCGTACTAATTTCAAAACTCTTCAGGATTGTGCTTATTTTGCTGGAATAGTGCAGTGGGTTGGCTGGGGAATAAGCAAGCAAAGCAGGAATTTGGGGAATGATAAAACAAACCACACAGACATGAGTTAGTCTGTACAGCCTGTCAGTAACCACCTGCATGTGTTCCTTGACCTCTTCCTACCCCTAGGAGAAATGTTCTGACCCTGAAGGATCTTTGCATCCTCAGTCTTTTGGGCTGGAGTTACTGGATTGGAAGGACTCCAGTTGTCCAGCTCTCCAGTTCAGCCATCTTCCACTGGTCCCATCTGCTCATTCATCCTCCTGGAGAAGCAGGGTGGATGTCACGCCAGCAGGAACTGTCCTTAGCTATCTTCATGTCTAGTGCCTGGGCATGGCAGAGGGGAAGGTGTGAATTCCCAAAAAGGCAGCTGAGTAGTGGAAGGCGATGGCTTCAGCTGGAGCAAAAGCATCTCCACAAAAAGGCTGCTCTTTCTTCTCTCTGGTTTCCTTGCAGCTGAGCTCTGACAGCATTAAAACTTCAGGTAACCTCCTTGTGAAAGACTTTTCTTGCTCAAAAAGGGGGAGCTGGTTGCAATCCAGCGATGCCATTTCGGGCTGGGAGGAGGAATGTGGCATCAGCATGGACAGTATGTGCAGGACCGTGGGTACGGATGCTAGGTGGCTCAGCAGCAGGGAGTGAGGAAGCCTGGACTCATCTCTCCATATCTAAAACATTGGTACAACACAGGTGTTCAGGGGAGTTTTTGTTGATTTGGCTTGGTACTGTCCTGGTTTCCACCCCAGAGGCTCTTTAGATTTTGGGGATTTTGGGTACATTGTGGTTGTGATGGAAGTTGGGGACATTCCTGGAGGACCTAGCAGGGAAATTCCTCTAGATAGCAGTTGATTGGACATTGTACAAGTGAGATGCAATCTGTGCCTCCACCTCATGAATTGTGTTGTTGCTATTTTTATATTTTTTTTAAATAAATATGGTGTTTGTGTGCTTGGATGACATTTCCCATTCAAAAAGGGAGGGGAGGAAGGAATGTGTCACCCACACCCAAGGTGCTGGGCGCATAACTCGGGAGAATTACTCATAAAACCGCAACCTCATTATCCAGCTATGAAGGATTTCTGCCACCAATTTCCTCAGTCTGGCCACAATCCTGAAATTAATCTCACCTAAACAGTCAGGAGCATTTCCCCTCTCAGTGCAGGCAGAAATAATTTTGTCCCGTGGTTGAATGCTTCAGACAAAGACAAAAATAGGCAAACCTCCACAAAAAGCCCAAAGTATAATAATTAAGCTGGTGCCTTTGTTTGGGGTGTTAGAAAAGGATGCTCCCATCCCAGTTCCAAGCAGATGATGGAGTGCATAGCATAGGTGGAACAGCCTGGGGAAGACAGCACCAGCTGGGGAGCTGAGGTGGTTTCCTCATTGTAAACATCTCAGGAGAAGGGATAACTTCCTCTTCCGGGGAGCAGATGGGATCTGGAATTACGGTGTCCTTGTGGGCACTGGTAGGATGAGCTGAGTTTTGGATCTCCTGAAGTGTCTGCTGCTGTATTTCTTTCTCCTGCTGGAGTCACCTGGGTTTTAGCTACTCTTAGCAATTTCCTGCAGTAAATGGGGATAGTGAGCCTGTGATGGTTGAAATCCAGACCTAAACTCACCTCTTACATGCTCTTCATCATACTCTTCCAATTTTTTTTTTTTCTTGGAGCAGAAAAGAATGGCCACAAAGTCACAAATTCCCAGCTCTCAGCCCCTGTTGTTTGGTTTTCTTTCTAAAGAAACAGGGTGAAGGAAAGGGGCTCTGGGATGTCCAGCAGAAAAAGCATCCTTATAACCAGAGCAGTGATGATGTGACTCAACAGGAAGTTGAAACCAGGATGTCCTGGGCAAAAAAAAGGGGGCTGGGAGGCTGCACATCACCATGTCCTGCCCACTCTTCCCAAGCAGCAAGTGACAGGACAAGAGGAAACTGCCTCAGTTTGCACCAGGGAGGTTTAAATTTTATATTAGGAAAAATTTCCTCACTGAAAGGTTTTTCAAGCATTGGAAGAGGCTACCCAGGGACATGCTTGAGTCACCATTCCTGGAGGTATTTAAAGATGTGTGGATGTGGCACTTGGAGGCATGGGTTAGTAGTGGCCTTGGCAGTACTTAGTAGTTGGACTAATGGATCTGAAAGGTCTTTTCTAGCCTAAATTATTCTGTCACTCTAGGAAGATGAGAGCATTTCTTCTGTCAGCTGTCAGCTGTGACTGGTGGCTTTACAAAGTTTGTGTTTTCCTTGTTAGTTCTATCTTGCCAAAGGACGTGGAAGTGCTGCTGGGCATGTCCCAGGTGTAGGATGCTGAAGGATGAGGTGGGTTAGCACTCATCTGCTAGTGAGGACCCTGGCAAACAAGAGAGGATGGAGTGGGAGGACTAAGCTGAGTTGCCCCGTGGTGATTTCCATAGGTTAAACGAGCAGGTCGGTGGGAATTACATCCTCCAGATGTAACAACTCAATAAGATCAATGTTTACAAAACCCCTCACACAACTGGATCCGAATCTTGATTAAACCTCGAGGCTGGTTGTCCCCAGCCTGCTCAGTATCACACGCTCACTTGTTGCACTGCCTTTTGATGTTTCTCACTCCGAGGAACAAGAAGCTGCTGCTTCAGGAGAGGAAAATCTTCTGTCACAGTGTGTAATTGGCTTGGTGTGTTTGCACAGAGGTCACCAAGGGCTGGGATTGCTGCTCTGCTGCTCTGGGCAGATATAAATCTTTGCTCCAATTTTATCTCTGAATTTTTCTCTCTGGAGAAATTGCATCCTTTTTTTATTTTTTAAATTTTTTTTTTTTTTACTGAGCTTTCTGTATAGAGCATGTATGTAGGAAGTATGTAGCATTTATATAGGAAGTGTTTATTAATACAAAAGGATTTTTGGGGTGTTCAGCCCACAGTGACCAGAGCTGAAGGCAGTGTGTGAAGGGCTTCCTCACTGGTGTTAACTGAGCAAAGCAAGTGGGTGTATTAATTAAAAGGCCTTTTGTGAGCTCTTGAGAGCTGCCTGGTGCTCGTCTAATGCAGGACCTGCCTCTTGGGGTTGCACCAGCGCTTTTTCCTGGCAGCAAAATCGGCTGCTTTTGTAATCGAGAGGTGTTGCTTCTAGAATAAAAACTAAAATTGGAAATTCTTGGAAGGTAGGAGTGTGTGTACGTGTTTGAAGGCCAGCAGGAGAGAGAAACAAGCGGCTGGTGAGAAATGCCAAGACCTTGATTCAGCAGGGTTCTCCCGCTCTCTGAAATCTGACACACTGAAGTGCTTAACTGGATTGTGGCCAGAGTGTTCCTCCCACAGCAGGCTTGGGATCTTAAAGAAGACTGGACACCTAAACAAGTGCTTTTGCTTTTCTACTGAAGGTTTTAATTTGCTATTTATTATTTTTGTAGGCGTCCTGCAAACAATTACAACCCCCTACTTTTGTACCGTTGCTAATCTGGAAATACTAAAACCTTCTAGCAATTTTAAAGATTTATATCAACTTTCCTTTGAAAAGGAGGTGCTGTTTCCCGTGCTCAGCAGTGATGTTTTGAGGAACCAACAGCTGTTTTTGTACCTGTTCCTACAGCCCAGCTCAGAGGCTGCAGGTTGTGTCAGGATACCACAGCTCCTGGTGCTGATGGTCGCCATGTACTTAACAATGACAGTGAAATAGGTTTTTTTCCCAGTACTGATCAGTTGTCTTGCTTCTTCTTCCAGATTAGAAGAAAGTCTTGTGTGCCCAGGAGAGCAGGACTTGGGAAGCAGCTGGTAAGAGCATCTCTTCAGGAGAGGGTCACCTGAACGTGGAATGATGGGGCTCAGGCAGATGCAAATAAATTTATAGGAGTTTCACTCTCTTTTTTGACTGAGTTGCCAAAAGGGAGAGCTGGTTTATGGAAGTTTTTGTTCATGAGCCTGGGGTGGGAGTGCTTTATCTTCACTTATATGGATGTTGTGGTTTGACACTGGCCCAGTGCCAGGCACCCACGAGAGCCGCTCGCTCACCCTCCCCTGCCACAGCTGGGTAGAGGAGGGGAAAGGAAAAAAATTAACAAATGCTTCATGAGTGAGGACCAGGAGAAACACTTCAAGGGCGAAACAGGCTCAACTTAAGTTGCAACGTGAATTTATTACTAACAGAATCAGAGGAGGATAATGAGAAGTAAAATAAACCCTTAGAACACCTTCCCCCCCTACCCCCAGTCCTTCCTTCCTTCCCCCTGACAGCGCAGGGAGGCAGGGCAGGGGGTTTGGTCAGTTCATCACCGAGATTTCCTTCCACTGCTACAGGAGAGGAGTCTTCCCCTGAGGCCATGGGGTCCCTCCCAGGGGAGACAGTACTCCATGAACTTCCTGGCGTGGGTCCACTCTCACGAGCAGCAGCCAAACCGCACCTGCTGCAGCGTGAGTCCCTCGGGCACACAGCCCTCCCAAAACTGCTGTGCTGTGGGTCTCTCTTTCCATGGGGTGCAGTCCTCCAAGGACAGGCTGCTCCAGCCTGGGAGCAGGGCCCTCTCTCTCCACAGGGTCTCCCACTGGATCACAGCCTCCTCCAGGCATCCACCCGCTCCGGGATGGGCACCTCCCCCAGGGCTGTGGGTGGATCTCTGCATCCCCTGTGGATCCCCACAGGCTGTGGGTGGATCTCTGCATCCCCCGTGGATCCCCAGGGCTGTGGGTGGATCTCTGCATCCCCCATGGATCCCCAAGGGCTGCAGGGCCACAGCTGCTTCACCATGGTCTGCACCACGGCCTGCAGAGGAATCTCAGCTCCTGCGCCTGGAGCACCTCCTCCCCCTCCTTCTCCACTGCCCTTGGTGTCACCGCGTTGTTTTCCCTCACATGTTCTCACCTCCTCCTCTTCTCTGACTAGAATCCCAGATCTTGTGACTTTGTTTTGATTTTCTTCTTAACTATGTCGTCACAGAGGCGTTACCAGCCTGTCTCATTGGCCCAGTTCTGGCCAGCAGCCTGTCCATCCTCAGAGCCATCAGCCATTGGCTCTGCCGGACACGGTGGAAGCTTCCAGCAGCTTCTCACAGGAGCCATCTTTGCAGCCCCCCTGCTACCTAAAACCAGGCCGTGCCAAACCAATACAATGGAAAGCAACCTTATCCAAGAGTTGTCTCAGAACTTTGGCCATATTTTCATGTTCTCCCTGTGTTCTCCTTGTGCTGGTCCTTTGCTGGTTCCATGTCTTTGATCTCTAGAGCAAACCATGCACAGGAATGAAATAAATATGGAGGATGGCTGTGTTTTGAAACTTGGGTGCTTAAGGATGCCAGGCAGAATTTGAATCATGGAATAATCTGGGTTGGAAGCAACCTCTGAAGGTCATCAAATCCAACTCCCATTCAATGAGCAGGGACATCTTCAACTTGATCTGGGTTGCTCAGAGCTCCATCCAACCTGACCTTGAATCTTTCCAGGGATGGGGCACCTGCCACCTCTGTGAGCAACCTGTTTCTGTGTCTTACCACCCCTGTGGTAAAAAAATGTCCTCTATCTTACCTGAACTTCTACCCTCTTTCACTTTGAAACCATTACCCTGACACTACAGACCCTGCTAAAAAGTCCATCCCCAAATTCACTGAAATCATTGAGAACCATATTCTTCTGTAGGTCTTCAGGTTTAACTTCATGTTCCTCACCTTGGAAACTCCTGCCAGGGTAGTAAAGCCTTGTTGGTCTCCTGGGCAGGGGGAAAGGCAAGCAGGGGAGTGCTGGTCCCATGCCACACTGGTGGGATGTTCCTGTGTCCCTTGGATGCTCACTGGTCCCCTCCCAGGGAAACTGCTTTTTGCTCCAGCAGCACATTCAGCAGTGGCAGGTCCATTCGTGGGCAGCACAGCCACAGACAAGTTCCACTGGCTTTTTCTGGGACTGTTCTGTCTCTCCCACCTGGTTTACCTCCCCTTGGAGGGATAGGGAGATTTACAGGACCCCTCCTTGGTGACCCTGGAGACAGAAACTGATTCATCCCCCACAAGGTGGGGAGCGAGCAGTTCTTTGTTTAATTCTCCTGTCACCTGTGGCAGCACCAGTGCTGAATCAGTGTGATGGGTGTCCCTTTTGGTACAGGTGATGTTTCCCTAAATACCAGTGCTCGTTCCCCTGGATCTCCTCGCAGCAGTACTGAACAAAGAGTTTTAGTGGTGTTACTGCTGCCCTGAATAGTCCCACAGCACCACGTCTGGCTGGAGAGAGAGAACATAAATTGTCTTCCCACAAGGGTCTGGACTGAAAACTAGAGGATTTGGCTTTCAGTACGAGATAGTCATGCCTTAAAACAAATTTTGCTGAGGGCATCTTTTCTCAGCTTTATGGCTTTCCCTTGCCATCTCTTACTTTCATGTGCGGTTTCTTCTGTGTAGCAGAAAGAAGCAGGTACATGGGAATGTGGCCTCTGGGAGCAACCTGGACCAGTGGGTTAGAAAGCTGTAGTGAGCCAGGTGATGGGGCAGATTGTTTGAGCAGTGAGGGGAGAAATAACTGTTGTGGCATCTCTGTGTCTGTGACCAGTCTTGCTCTTGCTGGACCTGGAGTCACGAGCCCGGTGCAGGGTGTTGTTGTTGGTGGTGTAAATTGTAAAGAACACCAAGTGTGATGAATGTGGGAGTCCTGTGATGCTTTGAGGGCTGCACTGATGGTGCCAGCCAGGCTGGGGTCAGGAGCTCTCTCCCCAGCTGTCATGGTGATCCTTGGCTGTGTTGACAACATTTTAGCCCCCGTCGATGTTGATCTGTCCTGCCCTGTCACTGTTCCTGTGTTGTCTTTGTGCTCTTTCACACTCGTTAATTGCCCTCTCCCCACTCCATGTGTAGCAGGGGTCTGGTGCTCTCCCTGTCTGTCTGCTGCATGATGAGGAAAGTGGGTGGAAACTCTTTCGGAAGAGTCACCCCAGCTCTAGGTTGGGTGCGGGATGCTCTTGAAAGTCTCGCTGTTTGGTAGCCACGTGGTGCTTTGGGAGCACAGCTACAGAAGGACATCATTGCAGCAGAGAGCCCAAATCTCTTCCTGCTCAGGTTTGTTCTTTTTCACCTCCTGATACCCTGGAAGTCCAGGCAGTTGTTTTTAGCTTTTTGATGCTCTGTGCCAAGTGAGTGCTGGTTAAGGCACTTTTGCTGGAAGGGCTGCACAGGGCACAAGCACACGGTGCTCCCTGGCCCCAGCCCTTCATCCACATGACCACATGTTTGCCGGAGGCTGCTGAGGTCTGGAGAGGCCACTCCTTGCTAAGTAGACCAGCAGGTCCCCCCTGGGGACTTCATTCAACTGGCCTGACCCATGCTTCAGCCTTTCAGGTGATGCAAGAAAGAGGTTGACTGGGGCTAAGCTTGTGCCTGGATTTGTGTCCAGCATCAGCTTCTCTGCTCAAACTTTTCGTGTGCCACTAAGTGGTTTTCTGTCTTTGTCTCTGGCTGCTGATTGGTGCTTTCAGTTCGAGGCACAGTAATTGGAAAATTGTGTTTTTATCAGTTGTAAAAATACTTCTGTGTGCACACAGCTATCCATAAAATAAACCTCTGTCAGTTAAAACAAATGGAGATGTAACATCCATGTGTTGATGTCCTCACTGTGCCTAGGTCCTTGCTAGATGTCATTGCATTTTCTCCTTGTCCCTATCCTTCTGACCTTTTCAAGTGTCAGTGGTGAACCTCACAAATGCTGTTTTTCATTAACTGTTCCATCATGTACTGATTTTGTCTTTAGGGGTGTGAAGGAGCTGGGGGCTTTGTTTGTCCAAGGGCACATACAAGGGCTGAGAGCTCGTGATGGGACAAGAGGAAATGGCCTCAAGTGGTGCCAGGGGAGGTTTAGAGGTGATATTAGAAAGAATTTCTTTACCAAAAGAGTGGTCAAGCATTGGAACAGGCTGCCCAAGGAAGTGTGGAGGGATTTGACAGGTATGCAAGGTGTGGCCCTTGGGGACATGGAGTAGTGGTGGCCTTGGCAGTCGATGCTTGGTTAATGGTTGGACTTAAAGATGTTAAAGATCTTTTCCAACCTAAACAATTCCATAATTCTGTGTGGACTCCTGGTGGACTTGGCTTGCCATTGCTCCCCTCCCAGTGAGCTGCTCCGTGTCCTCACCACACACGTGATTCCTGGTGGTGACACCGCTCTGCGAGATGCCGTCGAGTGTGTGTGGAAAGGAAAAGGAGCCATTATGCAACACCCTTGTGTGGCTCTGCCAGCTGTCAGCATGTGATGTGAGCACTTGTGGTGACCCAAAAACCCTTCTCTCTGGGTGGTGCTTAATCTGATAACTACCCACGCTTGCCTTCGTCGGGATGTCCTGGCATTCAGTGCACCCCCGCTCAGAGCAAATGGGCACTGTCATCAGGCTGCTGGCACATTTTGTGTTTTCTCAAACCAGTTTCTTGGCCAGAATTCCAGCGCTGGGGTGGTTTCTGGCCGGATTTCCTCCATGTGGTGGTCCCTGCTCAATGAGCAGAGCTGGCTTCGCCTCCACAAAGCCTGCGGCTCCCGTCTTGCTGCTTTTCCCCTGCATCTCAATCCTTGCATTCCTGCAAGAGAACAAGATAATCTCTGTGCTGGTTTTGTAGCAAACTCTCCGCAAAGTGACAGCTGTGGGCAAAGCCGTGTGGATGTGGTGTGCTGGGACTGCTGATTCCCTGGGCCGTCGTCCTAATCTCCTTAGCACTGAAAAAGTTGCTGCTCTGAGCTCCCTCGGTTGTCTTCCTTGAGAAATGCTTCCTCCAAGTAACCAGGGACCTGCACAAATTCCCTGGTCTTCCCTGAAGAAGTAGGAAGGTGTTCTCCCACTTGAGCAGCGTGCTTTGCTTTTGGCAGAGCCGAGCATGCAAATAGAGGGAAGGTTTCCAGTGTTGGATGTGAGCGCTGCTGTCTGGCTGTGGGAGGTGTCTGCTGTGTACCACATGGGAAGAGGGTTTCTTGTGATTTGGGAGTGCTCCTCAGATGGGGAAAACCTGGGTGTTAAGGAAGGATTTCTAATCAGAAGGCTGGAGCACCTCTCCTAGGAAGACAGGATGAAAGAGTTGGGGCTGTTCTGCCCGGAGGAGAGGAGGCTCCAGGGAGACCCTAGAGCCCACTCCTGTGCCTAAAGGGACTCCAAGAGACCTGGAGAGGGACTTTGGACAAGGGATGGAGTAACAGGGCAAGAGGGAATGGCTTTAAGATGACAGAAGAAAGATTTAGATTAGAGATTAGGAAAAATTCTTCCCTGTGAGGGTGGTGAGGCCCTGGCACAGGGTGCCCAGAGAAGCTTTGGCTGCCCCATCCCTGGAAGTGTCCAAGGTTGGGCTGGAAGGGCTTGGTGCAATCTGATCTAGTGGAAGGTGTCCCTGCCCATGGCAGGGGTTTGGAATAAGATTTTCTTTAAAAAAATTCAACTCAGACACTTCTATGATTTTATGATGGTTTTTTCTTTGAGATGTGGGGGAATACAAAGAAGTGAAATTATAGTTATTGCAGTAGCTATTGCTAAGGGCAGCTCCTGGATGTTTTTAATCTTCAAAAAATGAGATTAATTTCCACTGCATATTAAGGGATTGATGGAAGCTTTCCTGTGCTGTGCAGGTGCTTGGACCAAGCACCAGCACCTGAAAACACATGGATCTGGAAATTAATATTGGTCCCACATCTCACACTATGGCAGCACCTCTTCCAGCCTATCAATGTCCTTTTTGCTGCTAAACTGGGGTGGGGGGAAAGATGAAACTCTCCTTGCCCTCCTTCTATCAAATGGCAGTTGGGATTCTGTGATGGGGATTGAGGATTTAACTTGAATTATTTATACATTCAGTTTTTAAAGGAGAGGGATTAGTTTTTCTCTTTTGACCTGGAATTTACAGAAACTCAGGTCCCAAAATCAAGAGCAGGTGCCTCCTTGTCTTAAGGCAGAGACATCTGTGCAACCACCTTAATTTCTGCAGCAAGCTGCCAGTGAATCTGTCCTGTGTCAGGCTGGGCCTTTTGTCTGCAGCCTCCGTTTTTCAGGGCACATCAGTATATTTTGAATTATCTGCATCCCTGGGCCTTGCAGCTTTCTGTTCGCTCCCCATTGCCACATTTGGAATTTTTTTTGGTGTGTTTTAAAAACATCTCCTCCTCACACAGGCAGGTTCCTGTGCTGGTTTGGGATGACAGCCTAGAGCTGGTGTTGTGCAAGGTACCTGCAAAAGAGGTAAATCCAGATGTCCCTTTATTTCCCTGAGCAGAGAGGAAGAAGCTGATGTGAGTTACTTCTGCCTTTAGAGATCCAAAAGGCTGAATGTATTTATCTTTTAGCTGAATGAGGTGTCAGCTGTCCAGGTTGCTTGCTGCAGAACTGAGGTTATTTTATGGAGCCGTGGTTGGGATCTCTCCTCTTTTTTTTCTGTCCTCTAACAGTACGTAAAAATGGAGATACCATGTAAGGGGTGGTGTTAGAGCGGGCCCTCTGGGAATCACAGAATCCATAAAATGCTTTGGGTTGGAAGGGACCTTAAAGATCATCTCGTTCCAACAACAAAATGCTCTTCCAAACCTACACACGGTTCAACATTGTGATCAGCATCCCTCGGAGATGGATCACAATGTTGAACTGTGTGTAGGTTTGGAAGAGGATTGTGTTGGCAGCTACAGAGCAGAGCGAAGGCAAACAAGCAGTGATTGCACAGGAATAGTCTCCAGAGCCCAAAAAACACTCACCCAGAATCAAACAGGAAGAGAAGGAAAGCCTGTGGCACTATCCAAATCTCTTGTATGAATTCCAAGGGAAAGGACATCACTCTCTTCTAAAATGACAGGTCTTCTATAAAATTTGAAATGCTGGTGAAACTTTTAAATTCTTTGTGACTTCCCAACTCAGCTCCGCTTCCCACTCTCATTTTCCAGATAGCTACAACCTATAGCAGGTCAGGAGAGTTCATAAAGTCAAGGAGGGTCAGGATAATGAAGGGGAGAGGCCATGGCACAGTGCCTGTCACTTAGGGAGACCACTTCAGCATTTCAAGATGTTTTGAATCAATGTTTGTTGTTTTAAAGTTGTTCTGTGGGTTCGTTTATGTCATCAGCCCCAGTCTCCTCAGCAATGTAGTTGCCTGAAATGATCTGCTCTGGGTCAAGATGGCCAGCCAGGAGGGATCTTGTCCTGGAAACTTTTGAGTTAGGACTGTATTTTGAGTTAGAAAAAAGCGTTCTCTGTCTGTTTTGAGAGAGCAGCTGGGAAGCAGATAAAGAAATCTATCAATTTTGTTTTTTAAACAGAACATAAAAATAAATAAATGCAGAAATAAATAAAAAACCCTGCAAACAGAGAATTGAAAAGGCACTCAACTTCAGTGCTGTTGTGTGTGAATATTATTCCAAAGGCCTCACTGGGATCAGAGCACCTTTGCCAATTGCAAAATATTGTCTGTGCCTGCTGGCGTTTCTCATTCCCAATAAGGTGCAGTTGTTCAGTAAGTGGTTACAATTTGGGGGGTGAAATATCAAGAAGTGATTAAAAAGCAATTTAAAATATCTGTGCTTTCCCATTAAGCTGTTGCCAGGGGCACTGAACAGTCTGTTTCCTCCCCTGCACTTGGAACCAGCCTTTTGTCATACTGGAGGCATTTTTATGATAAAAATACATAAAAAAACATCATGTATTGACCAAAGCTCAGTTAACTGAAGCACATGCAAGACCTCTATTGGTGAACAAAAACCTGCATCTGGGGACATTGATTTTTGTAGGAATTAGTAAATTTGGCATATCACTGTATTTTCAAACAGCTCCATACCCTCCCAGTGCCGCTTAAGGGAAGGGTGGCATTTCCTTTCTTTCTCTGACCCTTAAATTGGACAAGAAAAAAGCTCTGTTAGATACTTTTTTTCACTTTCCCTCTTCCTTTCCCTGTCCATTGCCCTATCCTTTCCCTTCCTTTTCCTGTTCTCTTTTCCTTTCCCCCAGTGTCTACAGATCTGCCTTACTTTTTCCCCTTTTCCTTCCTTCCTGCCCTTCCATTTTTCTTTTTTTCCCCTTCCTTCCTTTTCCTTTCCCTACTGTGTCTACAGTGAAAGCAGGTTGAGCAGAAAAGCTCAGTGCTGGAAAAGTCTACAAGACATGAATCATAGAACAGTTCAGGTTAGAAGGGGCTGTTAAAGGTCACCAAGTCCAGTGATCAGGGACATCTTCAAGCAGATCACGTTGCTCAGAGCGCTGTCCAGCCTGACCTGTACTGTTTCCATGGATGGGGTATCCACCACCTCTCCGGGAAGCCTTTTAAAGTGTTTTACCATCAAAATTGTAAAAAGTTTCTTCCTTATATCTCATCTTAATCAACCTTCTTTTAGCTTGAAACCATTACCCCTTGTCCTGTCACAAGCACCCCTGCTGAAAAGTTTCTCCCCACCTTTCTTGTCAGTGCAGTGGGGGATTTTTAGAAGAAAATGGTTCTTAGAGTGTTCAAGGCCAGTTTGGATGGAGCTCTGAGCAACCTGGCCTAGTGGAAGGGGTTGGAACTGGATGGTCTTGAAGGTCCCTTGCAACCCAAACCATTCCATGATTCCAAATGCTGTTCCTTGGCTGAGGTAAAGTTTTCCCAGACCTGCCGTCCAGAGGATGTTGGCTTTGGATGGACTAAGTGATTTCTTTTCTCTCACAACCACTCTCACAAATGACATTTCTGATAAAGAGCTCAAATTGTCTTTTAAGAACTGTATTTATAACAACTTATGTAGTCTCTGCTCCTGCTATAGGGTAGCCATTGTTCAAAGCAAACCTTTGCTGTCTAATTTAGCAGGTATTTAAATATGGTGAGAGATGAATATGGGTGGGGGGAGGACAATCTACAGGCTGATGGGCTATTTGCAATATACTCTAAAAATTTGGGTTTGTACTTATTTATAAGAGAACAAGGGGAGGAAAAAAGTTGGGTAGTAGAGAAGTTGACTCATGGTATTGAAGCAATAAACAATTTTCTCCTTCAAAAAAACCCAAAAGACTGTATTTTACAATAGCTTTTGAAAGTTAATACTTACAGGACTGAAAGCTGATAGACTTTCTATTATGCCCTAACTGATTTTGATGGGGAAGAGCTTTCTGGCTCTGTCACACCCAGTTAAATCAGGTTTGGCAGTGCTCTGACAGGGTTTGCAAGGATCTGATGTTATCCAAGGAGAAGTGCACTGGCACAGACCTGAGCTGTGAACCCACCCATAATTTTTCCATGGTTTCTGCAGTAACATCTCTAATGAGAGCAAAACAAACAAAATCCCAACTTTTGAAAAGTTATGACCTGGATAAAACTAACTTTGACTTTTCTGTCTTTTGTGATTAAGTTCTCCTGTGGCTTTTTTTGTCCTGTTTCTGCTTGCAGATGTTCTGAGGAAACCCTGAGCTTTGTTATAAAATACTCTGTCTTTTAAAAACCCTACACCTGTTTACTTAAAGCAATTACACCTTTATTTTAATACATTAAATACCCATATGTCCCAGAGACCTTCAGATAACGTAATAGCTTTACTGGTGGCACTTAATCTCATTTCTGAGCAGAGATGTAGCTACAGGGCCGCTTTGTTTGTGCATGTGGCTGTATGAGCTTTTCAGTCCCGCTGCTCAAATGGAAAACTGGGAGGGTTTGTCCTCTATGGTAGGAAATCAAGGAGCATGTGAGTCAGAAAAAGAAATTTGGGATGTTTAGTGAGTATCCACTCTCTTATTTTGTAGTTGGCAAGAGTTTGGCACTGTTCGGAATTGCTGTTAGTGAATTTTTAAAGTTGCTGGCAAAGTCTCAATTCCCTGCACGTCCTCAGCCAGCATCTTGGACATCTCGTAGTAGGGTTATGATGAAGACAGAGCTATTTCAGGTTATGCTGTTGTGGCTGCATCTGCAGGTCCAGATCTTCATACCTTTCTTTCTGGTTTAGCCCAGCTCATGGGAAAAAATTGGGTTCTTAATCACAAAATGGTTTGGGTTGGAAGGGGCCTTAAAGATCATCTCGTTCTGCCTGGCTGTCTGTGGCAAAGTGTTATTTTATGAACTCCTTTGCCTTTGGTTCTTGGCAGTGTGTGTTCCATGGGTTTAAGTTTGCTCAGCCTCCACCATGTGTTGGCTCCATGTCAGAGGTTTTTCATCTCCTCCACCTGAGGAAGAACAGGTGGAATGAAGTGTTTGGAGATGCTGAGGGAGATGCTCCAAGCTGGACATGCAGTTGGACACCCAGGAATCTGCTCAGTGCCTGCCTGAGCCAGGAAGGGCTGCCCAGCCCTAATTCTTTCCTTCAGATGCAGGCACAGTGCACAGTGGTGTCTTTCTGGCTCAATTTCCTCCTGCATATCAAAACTTGGCCACTTCTGCCCTGCAGCTGGACACAACATAAATTTATACAGAGGAGGAAAGAACTCAACTCCTGTGGGAGGTCTGAGGCTGTGTATTTTTCTCTTTCTGAACAAATTCCTGGTTTGAAATCCTCTAACCACTGTCCAGTCTTCCCTGTGGGCTCAGCAGAGATGTCTGGACCACAACCTTGTTTTTCTTGGCTCTTCCCTCAAAGTAACTGAGGATGTAATATGAGTCTCTAGGGTGTCTGGGAAAGAGAAGCTGGGAGCTGCTATCCTAACTTTCAGTGCTGGTTTTTTAGGACTGATGTGTGTGTGCAAGAATGCTTTGGTACATCTACAGGCACACAGTGGGATTCTTGGGGTGTCCTGTGCAGGGCCAGGAGATGGACTTTGATAGTCTTCCTTGGTCCCTTCCAACTCAGGATATTCTGTGATTCCATGATTCTACTGGTGTGGCTGATGCCTGTGTGGTCCAACCTCCTCACCTGGGCGTGATGTTGGGGGTGCCCATCCTTATTTTCCATCACCTCCCATTGTTCTCATCTGGAATTTGCTCTTCCCCTTGAGCTGGGATATGGGGTTTGCTGACCCATTACATGTGGGAGTGCCTACAGCAGCACTGTTTCAGGATATCAGGTGATTGTTCATGGTTGGGCACTTCTCTGGCTATTAATAGGATGAGCTTTGGTGTTTTGTCCTGCTGGAGCCCTGTTTGAGACCTTTGTGAAGGACTTTGGTCCTTTGGGCAAGCCAAGGACTTGCTGCTGTGGTTGTGCCACACAGCTCTACTCTCAGCTGTTGATGCAGCACCTTTTGAAATATTCCCATTTGATGGCAATACAAGGCGTGGCTGAGCTCTTGAACGCCACGGAGAAACTAAGGAGTGGAAATGGAGTGGCAGCAGAGCTTAAAACTTCTTGGCTTTTGCTCGTGTTGAGCTATCTGGGTTTTGTGCATTGACTGATCTGCTTGCTTGGGCTGCTGACATTCATCTCTCTTGACTGTCAAATTCAGTGTAGTGGAAATGTTAATCTGACTGCAGTCACAATGCGAAGAAGGATCTTCAGGTAAAAACACACAGAGGAGAATTCTTAGGAATCTGTTTAGGTCTGAAGAACAAATCTGTACATGATGCTGGTCATGTTTGCTCATGTTGTGCGGTGAAGTCCCATCCCACCAGCCTGTGGAAGCTGGTCTGTGTTGTCTCCTCCTGCACAAGACAAGTTCAGAGGATCCTCCTCGTTCTTAGGTCATGGAACAAGGCTCCCACTGGGATCAAGGGGGTTTTAATGGTACATATCCTACCACATCTCCAGTCTGGGCTAACCAGCACCACAATCTTTAAACTTGCCAAGGGCCATAGATCTCTCTGAGATATCTCTCAACACTTTGAAACATGGAGATATCCTTTATTGTCCTTTATTTCCAGGCCATACCTGTATAGGATCTAAGCCATAACCACAATCCTTTGAAGTTTTAGGCGGCTGTCTCATTCTGTCTGATCTCCTCCCTGTGCTGTCACATCTGCCTGTCAGGTTGTCTCCTGCTGAATTGGGGTTCCACGTTGATATAATATTTTCTGGTCCCCTTTCAAAACACCGCATCTCCTTCTCCCTTTGTAATTTGCACGCTATTAAAGCTGTTTCCTTTTTTGGTGGCTTTCCTGGGAGCTTGGACTCTCCTTTATTGTTCTCTCAAGTCCAATTCACTCTGGGTAAGGCAGACCTGGAGGCAAAGTTGCTGTTGCTTTCTGGATCTTGGTGGTGGAACTTTTCTTTTGTCCATGCATTTTTTTTACTGCTTTTTGGATGTATGGGCCGGAGGACAATGAGTCAGTGGATACTGTGTGCTTGGAACACTACGCTAAGTTTGGATACCTAATTATGAAATTAAATTCTTTCAGTCCCAGGACCCATTTGTGCTGCTCTAGTTGGGTGATGCTCTGACTCCCAGGTGGTGCTCCAGCTCTGGTTCTTCTGTCCCAGAGAGGACACAGCCCATAAAACTGTCTCTATTGCTCTAGATGGAGCCTGAGCATGTTGGAATAAAGCTTTTCCCCCTGGGAAAGTGTGCCAGGCTCATGGTAGTACATTTGATGTGTGTGTGGGACATTGAGCATCCGACCTCTGCTGCTCCTCTGCAGAAATATTTTGTCAGGATTTCTCCCCCTCCCATATTTGTTGAACAGTGTGCGAAATTCAGCACATTTGATGGAATGATAAGATTTACCACTGAAATTGAGCTTTTGTGTATGAACAAACCTGTGTGGGGATAGTTGGAAGGAAAGCTCATAATACCACCAAAGTCTTTAAAAACTATGAGCCTGAGCCTGCTGTCCTCCCTTCACCTCAATTTCTCAGGTGTGACAAGCTTGAAAGCCAGAAACCTCTCTCTGACTGCACACTAGGCATGACACAGTGAGTATATTTTTGGAAAATGAAGAACAATTGGTGTGTTACTGACAGAAAAATACAACTGATGCTACTTCACTGAAGGAAATCCCACTGCTGCCTCTTTTTTTATTTTCCCCTGGAAGCTACAGAATTTACTATGCTGTTTATGTGCTGAAAGAAAATGGTGATAAATTAGTCCCTGTAGCCAATCATACTTGTACCCCAGAAATAGTTGTATTTATGGAAGTGGTCAAACGTGCAGTGGTATCCAGAGATGTGTGGCAATGTTTACCCCAGACCATGGCACTCTGTGATTTATCACAGGACACAGAGCAGGCCATAACGTGTGTCCTAATTAGTGTAATGTACCTTGTAATAGCTGTGAAATAAATTCTGCACCGATGGTTTCGGCCCAAAAACACAGGATCTAATGCAGATTCCATGAAAATAATAGGGAAAAAAAAAATCATCTACTGTTGTAAAGGCCTTTGGTTGAAGTCTGAAGTACATATGTACATAATCATAGAATCTCAGAATGGTTTGGGTTTTGGAAGGGACTTTAAAGATCATCCAGTTCCAACATCCCTGCCATGGGCAGGGACACCTTCCACTGGACCAGGTTGCTCCAAGCCCCGTCCAACCTGGCCTTGAGCACTCCCAGGTTGGATGGGGCTTGGAGCAATTTGTAGGTGTCAAGTTTGTGGGCAAAATGTGTGTTAACCTTGCATTGCTCACCCTTTTCCTTCCATGACACAGAGCTTTCCTCTGCCCCACGGGCTCATTCTTCCTCTGTCAACCCAATCAGGACTGGGAAGTGTTCATTGATTAATTAATTAATCAGCCCCACATCTTTGCTTGCACCCTCTTGGTGTGGCTCTTTTTAGCACTTGTTAGTTTTAGAGAGAAAGGATGACTGATGATCGTGTTTTGAAGCTCTGTGAGTGTCTTCCAGTTCCTTATCTCTCTTGCAGATGGTATTTAAGTGTGCTGCAAAACATAATTCTCATGTGGGAGTGGATCTCCACATGGACTTGTAGAATTTCTTCTGGTGTTTTGCTGAATGATGCAACCAAAATAAGCTTTTCTTTTTTTCCTTTTTTTTTTCCTCATTGAGCTTCTGGAGGACTGTCAAGTACTGATGTTACCAATTCATAGAGAAGGAAACTGGTTCCCCAAGGGCTTTTGCTGTGAAGTGCTGTCAAGAAGGACTAAGCTGAGACCTTTGAGCTTTGCTTCCCAGCTGAGATGCCCTCCAAGGGCTTGGGAAAATGAAATTTCTTAGTTGATGTAGGATGAAATTTCCTTCTTTACTTGCTATCTCTCTATCTAGTGTAAAGGCTTTTTTTCTTTTCTTTATTTTTATAAAGAACCTTTATTATTCAGATCTTTATTAGGACAGATTTTCATTTTTGGGGCTGGTGCTGTGGTTTGGTTTTTTTTTTTTCCTGTTCCCTTTCTGTTCTCCCCTTATCTGGCTTTTTCTCCATAGATCATGAGTATTTGATTGGGGGTGGAAGAGTCAAACCAACACAAATTTATTTGGTCTGTCAAACTTCCTCTTTGTAATATTCTTCTCTGTGTAAAAGATGACACAAAATCAATCTCCTGGTTGGCGTTGTCGTTCCTCTTCCAGCAGCTCTTGCTCAGTGATCGTTATTTTTTGTTTGGCTGCATTTTATTCCTTAATGTGTTTTCAAATACATTATCAGATAACAATTGTTGAGATCCTCCTTCCATTTGAAGGTCTGAAGGGAGATGAGAATTCGTGTGGCCTTTTTCTAACCTTCTGTGATCATGTCATGCTGCTCTGTTTTAGAAGGGATTCCAGGGGAAGGAGTTGAGTGCCAGTCAAAAAAGAAGAATGAGGATATTATGTGGCAGAATGGGACGTGGCTTCCATGATCTTTTTTCAAGCAATACATTTGTGGAAGCTTCTTCTAAATATATTTTACTTTGTACTCTGATCCTCTCAGCTTTTCTCTCCCATCATGCTGCCCTTCTTTCACTTTTTCAGGTTCTCCATCATCTTTGTGAGTGACTGTGAAAGCAGCTGCCTAGTTTTAAGTGAAGTGAACCAAAACATGGATTCTTAAAACTACTGTTCCACTGGTGAAATTATTTTTCTTCCTGAACACTTTAATTCAGTACAAGTTCTTTCGTACTATTTTTTTTTTTTTGTTTCAATAGACTTTTTTTAGAGCCTTTATATGTGTAGAATTCTGGATTCGGGGGAAAAAAAGAAGAAAGAAAATAAAAACATGTGGACATAGTTGAGCTTCTAATCTGAACTGAATGAACTTCTAATATTTTTTGTTGTCAAAACTTTGCAGGATCTTCTCTTTGCCCTAGCCCACATAATAAAGATGAAATATTAGTTCCATGATCTGAGGAACTAGGCTGTAAAGACTGGGGAAAGATACTTTTGTTGTGAGAGTATTGAGGAATCAACTGATGGCAAAGAGTGATGGCCAGGAGGAGTCAGAGGCAAAGCGAGCCCCAACAGTGAGAAGACAGAGGGTGGTGATTTAACCTCCAGCTGGTTTACTGGAAGGTCATTCTTTGCCAAAAAGTCCACACTGGTGAATTTTTAAGTCTAAATTTAGTGAAGGATGTAAATATAAATCTGACTGTGAGTCAGCAGAGTTCACTGTGCCAGAGAAGGTCAACCACATCCTGTGTTAATAAAAGTGCCAGCATTTGAACGGCAGCTACTTCAAGGAGAAGGACAGACGTGGAGACTTCCAGAGTTTGTTTCCAACCTAAGCTTCTCTTGACTCTGAGTTTGTCTTATTTTAGGGGAGAATGTCAGGGAGTTCCCACCCCATGAAGTGGATCTACACAGGTTTACCTGTGTTCAGTAGGAAATTGCAGGTCTCCGGAACACGTCTGATGGTAACTGTGAAATTACCCTTCTTTGAGTTCTGCCATTGAGCTACTGAAGAGATTTATTTCTTGAACAGCTGTTCTCAGACTGGAATTTTCATTTCTCAAAGTAGGACTGGAAGCTGGGCAGAAAATTTGGCTGTTGGGTTGATGAGGCAGCCGTCAGAAAATTATGAACAAAAAAAGAGATGTTTACTTTAGATGTCTTCTGAAGACCTGTGGTAGCTTCTTCCTCTTCCTCTGAGAGTTTTGCGGTCAAATTACATTTAATTAACACTGTCTTCAGTTGTGTCCCATTGATCTTTTTGGTGAATGCTGGTTGCATTTGAATTTATGGGTCTGAACACTTTTTCTTTGATGGTTTGTTGGGTTTTTGTTTTATTTTGTTTTGTTTTTCCTTAACATGAAAGGGTGACAGCAGTTTCTCTAAAAACGCAAGCTAAAATCTTATAAGTTACCATTTTTTCAAGATGTCTCAGCTCCTGAGGAGACAAACTGCTCTCCTAAAGGTGTTACAACTCATTTCTGAAACCTCAAGATTTTCTTAAGATGCCTCCCTTCTGCAGCAGTGATTAATTGCTGCTCCTGTAACCCACTGGGTGGAATGGCCTGGTGTAAATCCAGACACGTGGAGACCTTTGCTCATCTTTAATCATCTGCTGTCCAGTGCCACAGTGGAATAAATTATTATTGTTATTATAAAAGCTGCAATTTATCTTTGATCAGGCCTTATGGCTAAATTTTTTATTTTTATTTTTTCTTCCTTGAGGCACAGTATATTTTTTTTTATTGTTTGTTTCGTTTTTTTTAATGTCTACCAATAGAAATTAAATTAAGAGCATTTTAATGTCTACCGATATAAATGAAATTAAGAGTATTTGCAGAGGTACTGTAGCCACACAGTTACTGCTCATCACAATTTGATTGCAGTGATTTCTCTTCAAAATGACCCAGAGCAGAATAACTCCGGGTATGTTTCCTTCTGCTCTTGAATATTTGATTTCCAAGCACACAGTCCTCCTTAGCCTTCCCCATATCACTTCACTTGATGCATTGGCAAGAGCTGGGTAGAACACACAGGTATTTTGTCCTCATGAGATATTTGGCAGGTCTTTATTGGCTTTCTCAGTGCCGTTCTCCTGATGTGAGCCGAGGATCAGAAGCCGGGTTTATTTTAGGCAACTCATAAGACAAAATATAAGCTGCTTCAGTTCCTTTTCTTCCTCTGTGTAGGCACAGGCTACACTGTGGGAGCCGCTGGAATTATATCTCTTAACAATACAGCCTTTCATCTTTCTCAGACTGCAGTATATATATAATCCAACTGGTTGGTTTATTACATTTTTATTGCTGTCAAATTTTTCCGAAGATTAGACTGGGAGGAAAAATGCCTTCAGAGTGAGATCTATGAAGGTGTGAAATAGCCTCTGAGGAGGGGCACTGGGAGCACCATGGCTTGAGTTATTGCCAGGCAAGCAGTCCAGAGGATGGGAAAATACCCCCTGGAGGCGTTGATGCCGGGGTGACCTGGTTGGGAAGGATTAGCCCATGCTGGGGGTCACCTTTCCAGATGCAGGTGCTCACAGGGTGGGTGGGTCCTGCTGGGAGTAGAATTGGCTGTTCCCAGTGAGTCTGTGGGATTTAAAACATCTTTGAGATGTGTTGCCTATGAAACAGCCAAAGTTTCTGTGTGTTACTGGACTGCAGACTGTGTTCCTTCGTACTGATGGCTTTTGAATGGTTAATTCCAGATATTCCATTGCTTATTTAAAGGATTTAATTTCCCTCTCTCTTAGGAGACCTTTACTGGGGCCTTTCAGTACTAAAGGGAACTCATAAAAAACTGAGGACAGGTTTTTAGTGGGGTATATATTGCTAGGACAAGGGGTAATGGTTTTAAATTAAAGGAAGGTAGGTTTAGATTAGAGATTAAGAAGAAATTTTTTATGCTGAGGCTGGTGAGGTCCTGGCACCGGTTGCCCAGAGAAGGTGTGACCTCCCTATCCCTGGAAACTCTCAGGGTGACATTGGACAGGGCTCTGAGCAAACTGGTCTGGTTGAGGACGTCCCTGCTCATTGCAGGGGGTTGAAACTAGGTGACCTTTAAAGGGTCTTTCCAACCCAACCTATTCTATAATTCTGTGATTTCATTTTTAGGTCTGAATAGGACTTTTGAAGAAATATAAAGGGTTGGGCAGGTGGTGGTCTTACGGCTGAAAGGAAAGTACCAAATGCTGATTGGTGCAATAGAGCTCTTGAAATCAAGAGCTGATGGTTATTTTTCACATTTTCAAAGCTTTCCTGATGGACCTGCTATCTTTATCTCAGTTTTTTCTTTTTTTTCCCCGTAATCTGTGCAGACACACTCCCATTCTGCTTACCAAAGCCCCCATCCTGCAAAGATTGACTTTCTTTTCCCATTTGGAGGAAAGAATGTCTTTTCATAGGCAGTGGGAATGTGGGGAGGAACTGCTGCAGCAGAAGATTTGAAAACTTGTCTCTATAAATGGTAAGGGCAAATTCAGCATTTTGAAAAGAAATAATAATTTTAATGTACATCTTGGTGGAGGCTTGAGCTTCATTTGCGTGGCTGTACGAATGCAAGCAAGAAACCAAGTTATTTCTAAAGAACTCAACAGCCTAGCTTTGCTTTTTTCCCTAGCAAAGCTAAATATATTGTACAGTGTCCAAGACCTCTTTTTCTCTCCACCAGGGAAGTTTCTGTTCTTTTTACATTCCTCCATTTTACCACAGAGAGCTTCCTTTGAATCACCCAAGACCTGATTAATTCCTTATTCCCATATAAATGTGAATCCTGGCTGGATCAGCTCATTCTCATATTTTAAGCTAATAATTCCGTGCAGGTTATCTCACGGGGTTCTTCCAGAGACAATCCTTGCAACGTAAAGAAGTTCCTTTTACTTTTGTGATTATTAAAAGATCTCGGGCACCATTTGCAAGAGTATGTCCTGAATGCTTTTTAGAAACATGTTCCCAAAAAAAAAAAAGTGTTTTCCAGCTCTCTGTATTATTTGATCCGTTATCTGTTACCTTCACTGTAGAAAGTGCCTTGCTGCATTTCAGCGATAACCTTATTGCCGTGTATCTGAGGCAGTGTTTAGGTTTCTGTAGTGCCTTTTATTGTGGCATCTCCAGCAGCTTTGCAAGTGTGCTGGAAAGTAGGTCAGTGTTATTCTCGTTTATAAAATAGAGGCTGAGTCTTTAGGTTTCTCTGTAACCAATTTTTTTGTTGCTCACGAGTGGTTCTGACTGTGGAGAAGTTGCTGACTTTTCCTCTTCACCTTGCAGTTCTGAACCTCCCTCTCCTTTCCCCGTGCAGCTACAAAACCACTTCTGGGATGTTAAGAGAGATCTGCTGTCATTGCTCATCCCAAACGTCCATGCTGAGCATTTTTTCCCCCCATAGAATGAGTTGGAAAAGACCTTAAAGCTCATCTCGTTCCAGACCCCTGCCATGAGCAGGGACACCTTCCACTAGACCAGGTTGCTCCAAGCCCCATCCAACCTGGCTTCCAGGGGTTGAGCAGCCAAAAATTCTCTGGGCAACCCTTCCAGTGCCTCGCCACTCTCATTTTTTTCTTTCCAAAATCCCTTCATCTGCATCTCCAGGAACACTCAGCACTGCACACAGTGGGAAGATGAACGTGAAAATTTATCTCAAATGCAGTAATTCAACTTGACCTTTTCTTGTGTTTTAGTTTAGTATTTCACAGGTTTTTTTTTAACATTTTACAATTACTTTTTTAACATTTTACAATACAATTATTATTAGTTTAGCATTTTGCAATTATTTTTTAAGTTCTTAGTGTTTCCCAGGAGGGGCTGATCCGAGGGTGGGAGGCAAAGAACCAGTGCTGCAGGAGGACTTGCATCAGTCCCTGTTATTCTCTTATTGAATTCATTGCCTTTAACAAAGTGTTCCAAAAATAATTTTGGATGGTTTACCCAGAAGCTGTCTGCTTCCCTCACGTTCACATCTTGAAGTGCTCTTGCCATAGATTCATGGAATTGTTTGGGTTGGAAGAGACCTTCAAGATCTTCTCATTCCAACCTCCCTGCCATGGAGAAGGATACCTCCCACCAGACCAGGTCATCCTCTGAGTTGTCTGCTGCTAAATTCAGGTGTTCCCCTATGTCTCTATACATGAAGTAAACCAGTAATTGTCTTTCCTTGGCAATCACAAGTGAAATACTGGAAAATAACATTTTTGTGTCAGATACCATCCCAGCAGGATCAGTGTTCTTGAATTTCTCTTGGATCCGTACAGCTTCTGTGATCCCTGAATTTTTTAATCCTAATGGATGTGTGTAGGGAGGCTTTGGTTTATTGAAACATGGGGTCTGTGGTGCATTCTGCACTGGTCTCTTGGAAAAGCAGGTGGAAAACAGCATTTTGGTATATTTGGCATTTGGTTGAGCAAAATACATGATGTTTTGAGGAGTACTTTTGAGTGGTCCTTGACTAGGCAGACAGAAGGGCTTCAAAGCAATTTGTAGCAGTTTAGGCCCAGTAGAGTAGATTTGGGTCATCGTATCCCGTTTTAAGCTCCTTTTATGACATTTTGTAGACATTTGATGGCTTTCTACAAGAGTCGTCAACAAGAGCATCTACTTCTGTGGCTCTACTCTCTTTCTTCCCTTTTTCCACCTACTAAATGCTGCAAACCACCCAGTTACCCAGGAAAAGGAATGGGAAGAGCATTTCTAAGGGTCCCATGGTTTTGTGATAACAGAGATTTTGTTAGATGAAAGTGTTTGGTTGAATTTAGGATGTGGATCGTGCAATCAGCCCACCCATCTCACACTGTCTCTGCAGTGTCTGACTCCAAATCTGGCAGCCGGAGAGGATTTATACCTTTGGATACGACCACTCTTCTCTGATTGGACTTGGTATGTGATCTAGAGGAGCTGAGTGGAAGTCCTTTGGAGTCCTGGCTGCCTTTAAAATGTCATGTTTGAGATTGTTTGGCAAAAAACTCGGGGTTGTGATGTCCTCAGTAAAAGACAAAGTCACCCGTAGGGCACAGGCTGGAAAACGCTGAGCTGAAGGAATTGGAAATGAAGGGGAAAGCATCGAGTGCTCCCAGTAAATTTTGGTGTAGGCCCCTGTTGCCTGTAAATAACTCTGTGCCACTGCTTGCAGCGAGGTTGGGAAGTTGGGCTCCGAGTGCCTTCCTGAGAAGCAATCTGCTTTATTTTCCAGCCAAAAGATATCAATGTCTAATCCATTTTTGGTCCATTTCTGCTGCTCCTAGAAGCAGTGATGATGTGTTGATTCCCACAGCATGTGTTTACTGTGGATTCCAAAGGTGTGACATCTACTGATGCATCAAAATGTCCCTGTTAAGCATTAAAATGTGCTTTGTTTGGATGTGTGCATTAAAATCAGTCTTCTCCACTTTTCCCCCAACATAAAAAGCTTCAAAGAGTTACAAAGTTGTAAACAGCTACAACTCAGGTCATTAACTGAATGGCAAATAACTAAATCTAGAGAAGTTTGCTTTTCCCTGCCACAGTGTCGTAGTTGCTTTTGGAGTGGGGCCTGCCAGCAGTGTAAATTAAGAAGTTTCTAGTTATTTCTAACCTGTTTTGAAAATGAATGCATGAAAATAAGAAATAGAAGCATCAGACCCTTATGGGTACTACCCACAGTCCTCTCCTTCTGTGGTGTGGAGTTACAGACTTGGACAGGAAAAGTTGTCCAGAGTGGTAAAACTCAGCAACAAGTCTAGAAAGGATATTTAATGAATGTAATATTATATGTGTGAAGGTCAGCAGTGCTGCACTGAAAAGAATTCAGATCATGCTGTTTCAAAGGGCTGCAAGAGATGTAGCAAACTACAAGTTAGGATTTATTCCTCTGAAAATAATTATCATCCTTGCAGGCAAGAGAAGGTGCCTGCAGAGAGCTTTGTCCATGGCAAATGTGCTGTTTTAAGGACTCTGCACTCATCTTAAATAACATCATTCCATGCCAAAAGCTACTGCTCTTAGGTAGTTCAAAAGCTGATTTTATTTTTGCCTCTTTTTTTAATCAATTAGCAGAATAAAAATGTCACTGCTATATATGGGCTGTAGAAACTTAATGTTACTTTTTGACAGGATGTTCTTGTAAGAGAGCACAGCTAAGGAACACAGCTATGGATGCTGAGCTGCCTGTTGGAAATAGCAGAATTCAGCCTTTGATTATTATTTTTCACCGCATTACGTAATTTCTCCCCAAACTTCAATTCCTCTGTCCTTTGTGTGCTGTAGATTGCCACTGGATTTAAATAGCATCCACTTTGTGCTTGGGGAAGGGGGGAGGTTGAGAGTCCCTTGGAGTTGCTTCTTTTCTTTAGAGCAGGGATGTCGGTCAGGAGGGAGGTGGGTTTGGTGGCTGAGTATAATATATTATAAATACAATATATTTGGTTTTTAATTCCTAATGCAAAACGCTTGTTCCTCCTGTTAAACACGTGGGGTTTTGGCAACACAGCCACCTTGGTGTGACAGAATGCAAATAAACCTCGAGGGCAGGTAGTGGGGCTTTACTGCAAACAGGTGCTGCCCTCAGCTCCGCAGGATGTTCTCGTCCTGCAAAAAATCATGGAATCACAGAATGGTTTGGGTTGGATGAGATCTTAAACACCATCCACTTCCAACCCCCTGCCATGGGAAGGGACATCTTCCAGTGGACCAGGTTGTTCAAAGCTCCATCCAACATGGTCTTGAACACTTCCAGGCATGGGGCAGCCACAGCTTCTCTGGGCAACCCGTGCCAGGGCCTCACCACCCTCACATAAAGAAATATAGAATTTCTTTCTAATAATCAATCTAAATCACCCCTCTATCATTTGAAGCCATTCCCCCTTCTCCTGTCACTCCATCCCTTGTCCAAAGTCCCTCTCCAGTTTGGAGCCCCTTTAGGCACTGGAAGAATCTCTAAGATCTCTCTGGAGCCTTCTCTTCCCCAGGCTGAACACCCCCATCTCTCCTAGCCTGTCCCTAGAGCAGAGGACTCCAGCCCTTGGAACATCTCTGTGGCTTCCTGTGGACTGAAATTTCACTTGTACTGAAAATGTGATCCTGGGTCTGCGGGTGTTCATGTGCTTATCAGGAAGATTTTGTTTCCCGCTTGGAAACGAGATGATTTTTGCTGAGGAAGTCAAGCTGATGATGGATGGGTTTTCTTGCCACTGGTGCACATCGGACATGCAGCTCTTGAACCCTTCACCTGCTATTCCACCACCCCTTTGGCCTTGTCCCTTTTTAATTCTTTCTTTTTTTTTTTTTATCTCTACAAGCAGATAAATATAAAAATGGGAAATAAGTAAAACAGTTTACTGGAACACAGCCAGCTGTTCTCCACAGCAGAAAGGATTAAAGTGCATGTGGCTCTTAGCTCTTCTATGGTCTGGAAAATGATTCCTTTTATTCCAAAGCGGATACCCTAAATAAGGCGCTTGACTCCCTCAAAGGTTGCAACCAGTGGAACAAAGCAAGAAAAACAAGATATAAGCTATGTGATATTATTCACCTTCTGCTCTTGTAGTCATAGACTGATGCATTTATATTTTTTGTGCTGGGTGGTGAACGAGAGGGGTTATTCTGTGAAATAGTTCTTTGTTAGAAGGAGAAGAATATCTGTGAAAGGAATGTGCTAATGCTGTTTCCATGTGGGGCGTTTTTATGGTTATCCCACCCCCACCAGGACACACACACACATGCAGAGCCCCAGTGAACAACAAAACCACTCGGTTTTCAGCTTAAAAGTCAAAGAAGCGTTTATTCAATCTTTAGGGAATAAGGAATTTGATGTTCTGGTTTTGGATGTTCCTATTGCATCAGTATCCTTGTTACCCCAGAGATAAAATCCAAGTGATTCAGCTTGAGGAAGAGAAATAGAAAAAGAGTTTCCAGTTTGTATGTTTCAGGTGGTGTAACTGGGGCCTTGGTGGGAAAATGATCCCAACTCCAGGACACCCACTGCAAGGCAAAATATTTCTGATGCCAGGGAATGTCCCATTCTTTGTGATGCCTGTGAGTGAATGTGACTCTTGAAATAATTCACAAATCCTACTGTATCAAAGTAGATCTTCCCTCTCTGGGTCCCTGTTGATTAAGGAATATCTCCTTAGGTGGTTTTGGGTATGTTTTTTACTCACTCATCTGCCCTCCAGGCTGCAGCTGATCTGGAATGTGCAAACTGCTCTTCAGCTGTGAGAGCACCACATGAGTCTGGTGTTTCACAGCCAGGCACTTGTCCTTAACTAGCTGGAGAGGGATCTCCATCAGCCCAGGGGAACCCACTTCAGCTCCCAGCCATGACCTCTCCATAACACCACTGGCCCAAAAAGACAAGAAATAGGATTGAGGCCAAGCGTGTGTCCTCTGATTGCCATGACTTTCCAGCTGGGTGGTGCTTCAGGACATCAATTTCTCTCAGGGAGCTTCCAGCTTGGTTTCTGCTGCCTGTGGGCAGTTTTGTAACCATCAACTGTGATGGTACCACTGCTGTTCTCACATGGTGGAGCTGTTGAATGGCCCTTGGGGTAAACCATGTCCAGGGAGAAGCATCTTGAGATGGAATCATAGAATCATGGAATCATTAAGGTTGGAAAAAACCTTTAAGATTGTCAAAGTCCAACCTCTGAATGAACACCACCCCACCCACTAAACCATATAGCAAAGTGCCACATCTAGTCCTTTTTTCGAACACTTCCAGGGATGATGACTCCACTGCTTCTCTGTTCCAATGCTTTACCACTCTTTCAGTGAGGAAATTTTCCTTATATCCAACTGGAACTTCCCCTGGCACCACTTGAGGCCACTACCCTTTGTCCTATCACTGAAAGCCTGGGAGAAGTGGCTGACCCCCACTTCACCACAGCCTCCTTTCAGGTAGTTGTAGAGAGCAATGAAGTCTCCCCTGAGCCTCCTTTCCAATTTAGACACCAGCAAGATGATGGTGATTGCTGGAGGACAACATCGAGAACTCCTAGGACTTTACTGTTCAAGTCAAAATAGGGAGAAGTAGTGTGTATGATTGACTGGGTGTACTTTATTAATTTATGGTTTGGTTGTTGTTTTCCTGAGTGTGAATTGGCAGGATTTTTCTTTAAGTCCTCTTTGAACTTCGTTATCCTCAATTGCCTCCTCTAAAAATTTCTCTGAGCTCATATCATGATCCATTATTTGTGAGCGCTTCACTGCCAGTAGCAGATATCTGAGAATGGAAACATTTTGCCTGGAAATGCGAGTGATGCTGCACACTGGTGTTGCCTGGCTGGACAGACAGGAACTGCAGTTCCAGGTTGCTCTTGACCTTGTGGTAGGATTTGCCTCGCTGTTTACTGAACCTGGGTGCTGCTGTGAATGATCTTGCCAGTAAATGAGTTTGGGAGAATGTTGCAGAAGGTAGGGTGGCAGAAAGGTTTCCAGAGCAAGGCAGCAGCCCTTGTGGGGGTGTTTGCTCATGAATTTTTATCGTTGCCTTCCTTTTGTTGTTGGCTTGTTTTGTGTGGGTTTTTATTTTACTCAGAGTTCGTTGAAGGCTTTGCTGGAAGAGCCCCTTCAGCCATAACCTTTAAAACTGTGCTATGATCCAATTATTATTATTATTATTAAGGTTCTTTAGAAATTCCTCTGCCCAAATTAAGGTGCAAACGAGACCATATACCAGTGACAATAATATGGGTTTTATTGATGATATAGATATGAGAGAGAGAGAGAAAGGAAGAAAGGAAGAAAGGAAGAAAGGAAGAAAGAAAGAAAGAAAGAAAGAAAGAAAGAAAGAAAGAAAGAAA
>VXAZ01008188.1:110859-148000 GCA_013399875.1 Gymnorhina tibicen | reverse complement strand
GCCCCGAGCGGCCGCGGGGGATGGAGCCCTTCCTCGGCTGCACCGGCGCCGCGCTCCTGCTCTGCTTCAGCTACGCCGGTCTGCGCCCGGTGGAGGCAGGTACGGGCGGCCGGGCCCCGGGAGCGGCCGCCGGGGCTGTGGGGAGGGGGGTTCGGTGCGAGGAGAGACGCCCGGCGGGGGAGCAGCGTGAGCGGGCAGGGCTGCGCCGAGGGGACGGAGTTTGGGGGCGCCGGGACTTTGCCGGGAATGGGGGTGCGGGAGAGGCGGCGGTTTCGGACACGCAGCCCCGCGGCACCGGGCTCGGGCAGCGCCGGGCTCTCGCCCCCGCCGTGTCCCAGCGTGGGCGCTCGCAGCCGGGCATCCCCGGGGAGAGCGGCTCGGGGAGAGGGAGCGGAGCCCCTCGCCCGGCGCTGGGCAGGGGCAGGGGGAGGTTTCGGGCACCTGAGCAGCGGCCCCGGTTCGTGTCACGGGGCTGAAGCTGAGCGGAGGGGGCACAGCCAGGTCTGCTCTGCCGGTGCCACGGGCACGTCAGCTCTGGCAGTGCCCCTTCCCGGCTGTCCAGGGCCCAGCCAGGCTCTGCTGGGAGCCCTGTGAGCGCTGGGGAAGCCCGTGGTCCCACAGGAACCATGGTGGCCCCACAGGAACCGTGTCTCCAGGGGCACTGCACATCCCGGCCACGGAAACCAGGCCCCTCCGAGCTGAGCAGGTCACTTGGAGTGGGGGATCATTGGGGAAGGATGGTCCCCGTGAGCTGGACCTAATTTTGGAGCTACCAGGATGGACCCAAGTCCACTCTTGCCTACATTGGCCGGGCTGAGCCTTGGCCCCAGCACCCCCTGTGTGGGTGTAAACTGGGAAGTGCTGGTGGAGCTCCCCAGCCCAAAGCAGTCACCCTCCCAGGCAGCCGAGGGCTGTCTCCTTTGCTGGCTGCAAGATGTTGGTGGAACAGCTGCTTTGGTTCGCAGGCTGCTGATCGCCAGGATATCTGGCATTCCAGGAGGCTGGGGGTGATTATTAGGGATGCAGAGCTCCAGGGAGTGGAAATTCCTTCGCCCTAGCCAGCCCTGGAAGTTGCTGGAGTTACATTCGGCCTCATCAGGGCTGCAGCAACCCCTGGCTGCCTTCAGCTCTGCCACCCGTCCTTGGCCAGGCATCGGCCTCTGAAGTTGCTGTTTCACAACTGCCGGATCCGGGGAGATTAATGAAACATTCCCAAAGGGAGGGAGCGACGAGGAAAACACCGCGGCACAATGGAGGCGTCTGCAATTGTGACAGCACTCGGGGTTTTCTGTAAACTAGGCCACTTCCCTGCTCTTCCTTATCCTTGAATCACCTCGGTTGGCATCCGAGAGTAAACAGGGAGTTGTGTCCCTGCCCATAACCACCTCCTGCTCCTGCCTGGGCCGGGAGGTGTCCGTGCCACGTTCCTGGGAGCTCGCGGTGAGCTGTGTGACTCTGGTGTGGTGCCGCGCACCCCCCGCTGCCTCCTCCTCCTGTGCCACCCGTGCCAAGGGTCCTGCCGAGCTCTCCCTGCGCCCAGGTGAGGCAGAGAACTTGCGCTGTCCCTGTTTTCCAGAGCAGGACCAGAGGGATGAGGGTACGGAGCGATTTTCCCAAGGTCACACGGAGGTAGTGGCAGCGTCACCGCCAGCTCCGTGTCCCCAGCCCTGCCTGACGATGTGAGGCCACCGAGGAGGAGTCACTGGAAAAGCCCATGGGGAGGAAATCATTCCCAGGCAGGGATGGAGGCTCCAGGGCCCGTCCCCTTTGGACCCAGAGCTTGCGTGAGCGGGTTTAAAATAATTCCCGTCATGAAAGATGAAAGCCGTTGTACCCGGGAGGGGACTGGTGCAAACTCCCCCCTGGCAATGCCAGGGCAAGGGCTGCTGAGTGGCACCGAGCGCAGGCCCTGCTCTGAATTCAGGGATTCCGGCCAGGCAGGACCGTTTTTTGCCAAGGTGATGCCAAGGTGAGTGAGGAGGGGAAGCAGGAGCAGGAGGACGAGGCGGCTGAGAAATAATCTCCACACCAACGCTCCTTGGCCGCCCCCAAATCCCACCCGCGCGGGTGATGCCCTCCCATCGTTCCCGCTGCTCCAGAGGGTCCCCGAGGAAACACTCGGGATGGTTAGCAAGTCAGGAATAGGGTTTAATTTTGCCCTAGCTCTGCCAGCAGCCCCCTCCTCATTAGGCTGAGTTAATGAAGAGGGGGGGAGCTGGGCTGGGCTCGGGGCACTGCTGAGGGCTCAACGAGCAGCGGGGTGATGATGGAAGACCCCAAAATAGGCCAGGGCCCCTGTGACTTGCAAACAGCCTCGCTGCGAGGTGCCAGCCTGTAGAGCAGCTCAGTTCAGGTTTATTTTTGTCGGATGGAGAGCAGAGGTGACACATTGCTCAGGTGAAACCTCCCCTGCCAGCACAGCTCTGGGCCAGCCTTCAGAACCTGGCCACGCTCCAATTTCAGGAGCTCCTTCACAGCTCCCCCACCTCGGCTGCCCAAAAAGGTGCCAAACCCTCCTGGCTGGATTCTGGTCTCTGCTCAGCTCTGAAGTGTGTTCTTATCCCCCCTTGCCCCCTCCCCGGGCAGTCCCCCAGCCTCAGGGGGGAAGGACAGCAAAGCAAAGGCGACAACCCAAGTCCAGGTGCTGATTCCCAGCTCGTCCGAGCTGGATGTGCTCCCCTGAGCCCGGGGAGCTGGGATCACCCGCGGGCTGGCAGGATCGGGGAGAGCTACAAGCTCAGCACGCTCAAGGAAGCAGGGAAAGGTCTCTCAGCTATTTAGAAACGACAAACCAACCCATTCCAGCCCTTTCCCTGCATCCCAGAGGCCGGGGAGATTCCTGGCCGGCTGGCGGGCGGCGTAAGCACTTTATCGATTTCCGCGCTCGGCGTAGGAGGGATTTAATTGGGACGTGGAGGTTTCTAACCCCGGTGTCAGGCTCTCAGCAGGGACAGCGCTGCAAGAGGCAGCCAAGGTTGAGCCATCCTCTTCCAAACACTGTCTCCTGCTGGGAATGTGCTTGTGGGAAAGGGAGATTCCTCCCAGACAGGTGTGCTTGCAGGTATTAACCACGCACTCCGTGGCAGGGTCATCCAAGGAGCGCCATCCGTGTGCTGGTCCTTCAGATGTTCATTGCTAAACAAACTCTCGCTGGTTTATGAAGTGCCCAGAGGCTGGATGAGGGCCTGGATCGAGCATAATTCAGTTAAAAGCAGAAATGTATTGAGCAATGAAGCTGCAAATCTTTATGTGGGCAGTAAAAAGCGGGATACGAGAGCAGAGCCGGGCCGGGAGCAGGCGGCAAAATCCCCAGAGAGGTCTGGTGCCAGCATCCAGCGCTGCCCAGGAAATTCCCAGGCTTCCTCACCCCCTCTGGCTTCCCTGATACCACAGAGGTGTGGCATAAGAGGAGCTGGAAAAGCCCGTGGCACCCGGTTCTCCGTGGATATTTGGGTCCTGGATAAATCATGTCACGACAGCAAGGACTCTGCTCCGAGTTGGCAGCATTTAAACCCAACTTGTGGCACTGGGGAGACCTGAGAGAACCCTGCCTGTGTTTGGGACTCTCCAAGGTAGAAATATCCCTTCCTTCTGCCCCGAGGAACTCCTGATGGCCGGCTGGCCACAGTCTCTGTGCTCCCTGAAAAGGCTCCACGCTCCCTGGCAGCATTTCCAGCAGCACGTTAGGGCAGCTGCTCCCTGGGGAATCAGCCACGGAGCCAAGGGGTGGGCAGGAGGGGGCTGGGGGCCTATTAATATCCCATTTTTACAGGGAAGTGGGCGGTCAGCAGGAAATAATTGCCTCTTTCCCAGCTGAAGAACCACCAGTTGGCCTCTCTGCTCTTCGAAATCGCTGGATCCTAGCAAACAGCTCCGCTTCCCGTGGGGCCGGGAGCAGGATGGGCCCTGCTCCCACACATTCCCCCGGGGCTCCCTTCATTAAAAGCCCTGGGAATGCTGAGCAACGTGCCAGCCCTTCCCACACACCCCATAAAAACCCACAAGCAATTACATCCACAGATGGGATCCGTGCTGGGAGAGCACGGAGAGGCAGCAAAAGCAGCTCTGCGTGAATCCAAACTCGGGGGAAAGGCAGCGGGGCTGGCAGAAAACATCACACGGATTTAGGGATGTTCCTTTCAGGTCGTGTCCTTCCACCTCCTGCACCCACAGGGAAGGTTGTGGTGCAGGAATCGAGAGTTACTGGGAATCAAGGCTGGAATTCACCGCTTCCTGCAGGAAAGGGCAGCTGGAAAGCACGGAATGAGCTGCTTTAGAGCCTCAGCTCACCAGACCGTGTCCCTGGGGCTCGGAGGCAGCTCGGCCCTTCCCAGCAGGGAAGGAGCTGCCTGGGAGAGGAGCTGAGTGACTTGGAAAATGCTGGGACTACAGCACAGCCTCAGCCATGCAGGATGCAAGCTCCCCGTGACGGGAGTGCCTGGGAAAGGTGAATTCAGAAGGGGGTTTTGGGGCTGGGCCCTTTGGCTGGGGAGATAAATCCAGGAACGTGCTCTAATTCCAGACCTACAGCCTGGACTTGGCTGCTCTGAGGTGACCCCAGGGCTGTGATATTTCCACAGGTTCCTCCTTTCCTTCAGTGGTGCCTTTGTGGCCCAGGTACCTCCCTGATCCTACAAGACACCCCAGGGGTTTGGACACCCCAATATTCAGCACCCCACCCCCATTCCCAGCTGAAAGCAGCAGTGGGATGGAGACAAATCTCCTCCCTGCTCTTTTTCCCACCCATCCCATCCACGCTACAGCTCCCATGGGGAAGCCAACTCACAGGGAAGGCGTGGGCTCCTCTTCCTCGTGCCAGCTGTGCCCACAGCGAAGCCGGGGACGAGTTGTAAAGTGTTTGTGGGGTTCCTCTCTCTCCAATTAAAGTCCACCAATAACGAGGAAAACGTTTAATGGGAGGCTGGGAGGGGTTCTCAGCACGGGGAAGGGATTCAGGATCGCCTCCACGGCTCAGGATTTCTTGGTGCACAGCGGAGGCTCCGACCTGCTCCTGCCAAAAGGGCCCCAGGTGCAGCGGAATCGGGGAGGGCTGGGACACACGGGCCTGGGGGATGGAAGATTTCGGAGTCTGTGGGAAGGAAACAAGACGGGATTTTAGAAATCCTCCGTTTCTAAGCTGCCGTTCACGTTTAGAAGTCCTGAGTTCAGCTTAAATCACCGGGGTTTCCCTTAACGAGGGGTGGGGTGATTTCTGCTGACGGGAAAGTGAGAATATTTTCCCATCCCAGTTTGGCCAAGTACCCCCTGCCAGTTTGCAGGGTGGGATTTGCTCCAGCATCCCGCACTGGGATGAAGTTAAAGTGCTCAACCGGGAATCCTGCGCCATCCCCTCACGGAGCAGGAACAGGGAACGCGCTGCCCTCAGCAGCTCTGGAGCAAACAGGCAGGAGAAAGATTTGATCCACGACCCATTCCCTGCCATCCCTGCAGCATTCCCACCCTCTGTGCCCGCTCCCAGAATGCCAGCAGCTTTCCTGGCTGCCGCAGGCGCAGGAGCAGAGTTCCCAGGAGTTGCACGTGACTCCAGAAGGAAGCAAACGCTTGGATTTGGCACCTCGAGGCCCTGCCCGAGCTGCCGACCCCCTGCAGCCAGCTGGGAAATTGCAGGAATTACACTTTTTCCACCAGATCTCGGCCAGGCTGGCACTAACAAAGAGCTGCAACAGGGCCGGGGAGCCAAAAGTCGTGCGGAATATCTTGGAATGGTGTTTTAGGAAGTCGTGATCTCATCATTTCATCTCCTGGGAACGGGGAGAAAAAAGCAACCTCGTGGATGGAAATTTTGGTTCCAAATTATTCCCGCAGCTCTGGGAGCAGGAAATTCATTTTCCTGGGTTTGTATTTCTGCCAAACACGGTTTAATTCTCTTTTTAGTGTTTTTATGCTGGTTTGACAGCCCTGATCTGGGTGTAGCCACTCCTGGTCTGTGGCAGTGCAAGGCAAGGCACACTGGGATCTGCTGTCCTGGATTCCCGGATTTTAGAGCTGCTGACTTCACTACCCCATCCCTCTCTCAGGTATTCCTACAAGGAGGGGTTCTAGAATGCTCCTGAAATGTTCCTGACCGCCCACTCCAGGTGATTTCTCCCTCACTTCCATCCAGATTCCGGCTTTGGAGGCTTCAAGCCTTTCCGAGTGTTTCCCTCCTGCCTCACAGCTCTCCACCCTCTCCCACCACTTCCCAGAAGAGTTTTTTGCTTTCCTCCAGCTCTTCAAGGTCTTCCCAACTCCCCCACATCTTATGCTATTGGGAAACTCAGACACTTTTTATGCTGTGCCTCCCTCGAGGTCACAAATTTCAAAGGGCATCCGGGCTCTCCGAGCGCTGTTCCCTTTTCCCAGCTTTTTCCACCATCTCTGCCCTCTGTTCCTCTGGGGTTAATTCATCTCTTTTCAAAAGCCTCCTCCAGCTGAAGGTGGGTAAGTCAGTGGTAGCTCCTAAAAAAAAAAAAGTAATTCAGCTCCTAAAAATACCCAGGGAAGACAACCACGCCGGGGCCGAGCGGTGCAGCCGAGGAGGGCCGAGTGCTTGGCTGCAGCTGGAGACTGTTTTGTCTCCCATCCCTCAACTCCGTCATGTCCTCCGTGTGTGTTCCAGCAAATTCATCAGGCATGACTCACAGACCTTCCCCGTGCACATTCCTGTCTGCTGACCGCCCCTTCCTAAAATTAGACTCGACTTTTGTTGGTTCAGTCACGGGGGAAGGTGAGGAGCTGCAGACCCACGTCCCTTCCTGGTGTCACAGCCGGGTTTTGGAAGGGTTTTTTCCAGGATGGGGAGGATGATCCGTCTCCCTCCTCGGCTTGTCCTTGGCCCTGCTGCTGCAGGGAGGGCAAGGATGGTGAGTGTTCCCGTTCTCCAAGAGGATGGATGGGGAATTCTGCCTCATTCCACGAGGGCCAGGCCCTGGGAGATGAGAATGCTCTGGGTCAACACCGACTCCATCGTTACTCCAGAGAGGAATGCCATCCCTCTGTGGGATCACAGAGACTTGCTTCTCCTCCTAAAGTCCCAAATTTGTGCGAATTCAGCCATTCAGCAACTTTTCTTCTCACTGAGGGACTTGCTAGAACCAGTCTGGCTCGAATGGCTTGTCCAGACATCCCATCCCCAAGGGTCTCCCTGCTGGCTGTGAAAGGAGAAGGGATCGCTGTGCCGAGTGACCTTCAGCTGGGGAATCCTGTGCTCCTGTCATTCCTCTGCTCCCGGGGGAACATTCACCAGGAGCGATGTCAGACACTGACACTCCAGCTGGAATATTTTCAGCCCCATCCAGGCAGTGGGGAATGACCATAAATCCATAAATCCAGCAAGTGTCACTGGAGAGGGGCACAAATGCGTCCCTCTTGTACTGGTGACCTGTCCCGGCCCCAAAGGGGTGGTTATAATGATATAAAAGTATTCATTTCTTATAAAAGTCGGAATAAAATTACTCTTCCTCGCCCTACTGACCTCCTGGGGCTACTCAGAGCATTCGCTGCTTTGGGATCAGGGCACAAAGCTGAAGATTGTGAATTAAATTTGACCAGAGGAGCGGGAACAGAGCCCAGCTGGAAGGGCTGTGCCAAGCCTGGGAGGTAAAACCTTCCCTTGAGATGCCAGGAATGGCTTTGGACTGGGCAGCTCCCTTGGGAAGAGGCTCCTGGGGAGGAGCCCAGCTCTCCTTGGCAAGGCTGGGGCCATTCCAGCTGCGCTCTGGGATTGGGAATAAACACAGAGCCTCAGGCTCCTGCTTTCCTGGCCTGCCCTTTCCACACTTCAGTATCCACCGGAGCCGTGGCAGCGTGTCCTGGCAGCTCCAAGAGGATGCTGGCTGGATGTGCTCCGACATCAGCCACAAAACGTTGTAGGAAACATTTCCTGCCAGGCTCGCAGGGAAAAGCAAAAGAAACTCTCCCGGTTACTCCGCTCCCGCGTTTCAAACCTCCAGAGTGCTCATCAAAGCATTCCGTGTGCGCGCTTCCGAGGCTGGAATTTCCTCCCAGCTGTCGTTGTCAGGCCGTAACGGGGAACAACAGGGAAAAAACGTGGCTGGGGAGGACGGGATGAACGAGCTGCTCAGGGCTTGGCTGTGGTGTTCAAGAAACTCTTCCCGAGGGTCAGGTATTTCACACGTGGAACCCTTGGAAGGGACAGAAGGATCAGCCAGTGCCACCCCCCTGCCGTGGGCAGGGACACCTTGCACTATCCCAGGTTGCTCCTTGGATGCTTCCAGGGATGGGGCAGCCACAGCTTCTCTGGGCAACCTCCACCACCTTCCCGGGGAAGGATTTCTTCCCTATATTTAACTTCAATTTCCCCTCTGTCAGTCTGAACCCGAGCTGACCGTAACTCGTGGTCTCTGCTGACATCTCCTAGACCCTCCTGGGAACTGAGTACCTGCAATTTCCAGGTCACGTATCCAAAAGGGACCCTGAGGAAGGTCCTTTTGCACTCCTTTCCTTGCCCTCACTGTGCCTCCCGCCCCTGTAAAGGCTCTGCTCTCCCTCCTTGCAGACAGCCCGTCAGCTCCAGTAAATGTCACAGTCAAACACCTGAAAGCCAACTCGGCCGTGGTCACTTGGGATGTCCTGGAAGACGAAGTTGTCATTGGATTTGCAATTTCCCAGCAGGTACCGTGCCTACAATTACCCAGTTTCAGCCACGTCCCTCTCCCCTGCCCAGGCACCCTGCGTCCCCAAACCCTCTCGCTGCAGTTTAAGCCCATTCCTTCTCGTCCTGCCCCTCGTGGTCCGGGAGGGGATTTTGGCTCCCCGTCCTCTTTGCAGCGGCGCTCGGCGCGTTGGCGGCTGCAGAGAGGGAAGGATCCCGACGGTTCCTCCACGTCCGCGTGGTGGGCAGGGCAGGAATCGGTGGCCTTAGGTGACAGCAAATGCACACGGGAGGCCTCTCTCCACCGCTCTGTGCTCTCCTCTCTCGGCTTCCAGAAGAAGGACGTGCGGATGCTGCGCTTCATCCAGGAGGTGAACACCACCACCCGCTCCTGTGCCCTCTGGGACCTAGAGGAGGACACTGAGTACATTGTGCATGTCCAGTCCATCAGCATCCAAGGCCAGAGCCCTGCCAGTGAGCCAGTCCTCTTCAAGACCCCCAGGGAAGCTGAGAAACTAGCCTCTAAAAATAAAGGCAAGTGTGGGTGAGTTCCTACGTGGCCCCTGGGACGCAGGGCTCCGCAGAGAGGAACCAGGATCCTGTGTGGTGAGAGGAGCTGGGAGAAACCCTGTGGGATGAGCACACCCCTGGGGCTGAGTGTCCTGTCAGGATGTGCTGAGAGTGCCCAGCAGACAAGGCTGGAGGGGGCACAAGGTGACAGGGAGATGCTGCTGGAGGTGTGGCTGCTCCTTTCTCCCATTTCAGATGAGATTTAAGAAGGTTTCCAGCTCTGTGTCCCGCTCCCTACAAGTGGAGAACGCCAGGGGAAATTCCTGGCCAGCCTGTGAACTCACGTGGAACCAGTCCCCCTGCATGGCACTGGGCACACCACTGTGCTCACAGGGCACCCGTGGGATTCACGGAGCTTCCTGTGCTTGCATTTCAGGGGGAAAAAAAACACCCAGAGGCTCCCACTTTTCTTACATTTTCAATATTTCTGCCAAATCACAGAGAGCTGAGGTTGGAAGGGACCTCTTGAGATCACCCAGGCAGGGCCAAGCAGAGCAGGTTGTCCAGGATCACATCCAGCTGGGTTTTCAATATCCCCGTGGAGAAAATCAGGCACTTCCTCACTGGCAACTCCTTCACTCGCTCCTCTTTAGCCAAACCAGGCTGACGAGGGTTTTCTGTCTGCAAGAATCCTGCCCCAAAAAGGGCCTGGCAGTGCAGGGCTGTGGGGACACACAGGTCCCTCCGTGCCTGCTGAAGCCCCGGCCTGTTCCAGGGCTTCTGGCCGTGCTTCTGAGGATGTGAGCTCTTGACTCACTTTATTAAACTGATTTGGAGGCTGTAAATCCTGAATTGCTGTTTATCTGGAAGCACTAAGAGGAGCACTGCTCCTTTCCTGGGGGCCTGCACTGTAATCTTCTTAATGCTTTGAAGGCAAGGAGGCGAATTACGCCCTGCAAAAAGGGCTCTGCTCGTTCCCGAATCCCAGGGCTCCGCTGAAAAATATCCTGCCAGGCTCTCCACGCTCCTGAGCTGGAGCTGCTGGAGCATGCAAGGCTCTGTGACAGGCGCAGATGGCACGGACAGGGACGGGGACAGCAGAGAGAGCAGCCACGGGGACAGATAACGTGTGGGCTCACCCTGTGGCAGCTGCCTGTTGAGCCCTGTCCCACTGCTCCTCCCTCGCCCCGTCCCCTCAGGATGGATCCTGCATTCCCAGACTGGTTTGGGTTCATCCAGTGCCACCCCTGCCACGGCAGGGACACCTTCCACTGTCCCAGGTTGCTCCGAGCCCTGTCCAGCCTGGCCTTGGACATTTCCAGGGATCCAGGGGCAGCCACAGCTTCTCCGGTGCTCACCACCCTCACAGGGAAAAATTCCTTCCTAAATCCGAATCCAAGTGCCCTAAGGAGTGTCAGGACTCTCTCCCTGCTGGCTCTGCCCCTGATTGGGGTCGGGGGCGCTGCTGGAGCGGGGTCTGAGCCGGGTTTTGGGTCTCACGGTGCCTCTCTCCCCCCGCGCAGATGAGGTGACGATGAAGGAGATGGCCAAGAAAAACCAACAGCTGCGAGCGGGGGAAATCCTCATCATTGTTGTGGTGTTGTTCATGTGGGCAGGTCAGTCCAACCCCTCCGTCACAAGCGCGTAAAATCCGCGGGATGTCCCTCAGGGATGCCCGGCTGCGCGCGGAATCACGGAAAAACCCGGGAAGAAACCCTTCCTCCCACAAAAAGCACGGAATTCTCGGCCGTAAGGGCACCTCACGTTGGGCTTTGCACCTCAAGTTTGGTCCCCCAGGAAGAAGAAAATTGATTTGAGGGAAGCAATTCCCTGTGGCTAACCCTGTAATCTCGTTTTTTATCCAGACTGCCCTGATTACGATGCCCTCAGCCACAGAANTTTTTATTTTTATTTATAAATTTTCCACAGAAATTTCCCCATCACAGAAGGGGATGGAGGAATCCAGGTGGCACTGATTTAGCTCCATAATACTGGGGGTTTTTTACCCTTATTTGCATCTCCAGAGACTGGACAGCAAATTATTCCTAAAGCCAATAACCACATGAAAACCTGAACGAAATTAGAACATTTCCAGAACCTCNTGTAATCTCGTTTTTTATCCAGACTGCCCTGATTACGATGCCCTCAGCCACAGAAATCGTGGGATGGTTTGGGCTGGAAGGGACATAAAGATCATTTTGTTCCACCCCAACCTTCCACCAGACCAGGCTGCTCCAAGCCCTGTCCTGGAACGTTTCCAGGGATCCAAATATCCAACAGGATATGCCTTGAGTCCTTCAGATATTCCAGTAATTGCAGTAATTTTCTGGATATTATATGACTCCAGTGCTCAGGCAAAACAGAGATTTAAGAGTCTTGCTCACCATATCCACTATTCCTACTTCTATTTCTATTTCTATTCCTATTTCTATTTCTATTCCTATTTCTATTCCTANATTTTTTTTTTTTCAGCATTTATGCCATGTTTTAGTTGTGCACATCCCAACTTCAATGCCCTGCCAGGGAAAATAATCATGAATAATTACATGGGGTGACTGAACAACTGATTCATCTCCCGCTGTAGGATAATCTGAGACTCGGATCAGCTGGGAACAAAGAATTTGCTAATCCCACCATTTCCCTTCCAGACAAATGACTCGAATTTCAAAAAAGGAAAAAGGGCCGTGGGGAGAATCTCTCTTCAGGAGTGCAGAAACCTCAGTACACAAAAACCTCCTTCCAGCTTTTAACCCGTCCTGAGTGACAATGTTTGGGCAGACCCAAACGCAACCAAATCCATACCCCGAGCTCTGGGCTGAGCCAAGCCCCAGCTCCTCTGCTCCTGGAATTTTTCCTGTCTTTGTGCCTCACTTTTACACAAATCGCACAAGGTGTGGCCGTGGCAGACGTTAGGGCCTTCTTCCCCTGGAGTCAGCCATTCATCCACATTCCCAAAGAAAGAATTCGGGGCGCTGTGTTTATCAGGAAAGCCTGGGGGCGAGTGCCACGCTCACTTTACAGAGCAGCTTGTGCTGCTGGCAGGTTTGAACACATTTCGCTATTAAGGAAGATTTCTCAGGGAGGGAGAAGCAGCATCTGCCTGGATCTACTCCACCGACGTGTCCGGAATGTGCAGGCAGGGATGTTATTCGGTCGGAACGCCACATAAAAGCTTCTCAGACAGACGTTTGCAGTCGTCTTACGTGCCACGGCTGCCCCTGCTTCCCTCGCCACGCGCCTGGGTGGGTGCGGGGGAGGAAATTTCCACTCGCGGCTCGTGCTGGTGCCCGTTCGCAGGTGCTGGCAGGTCCAGAACTCGCCTCTCCTCTGCCAGCTCCGGCTCCTGCTCTTCCCTCCAGAGGACAGGGATCGGAGGAATTTCAGCAGGCAGGAATCCCGGGAGCTCCTGCGCTCGCTGGAGCGCGGGGCCGGTGTCGGTCGAGGTCCGAACGCAGGGTTTAAAACACTTCCCACCAGCGAGGCTGGGCTATAATTCCTCTTGTGTCGCCCTGTCGAACCAGTTTAGCACGGAATTAGGGGAAGGGAAGAGCCAGAGGGACTGCCTGGCTGCGGGATGGGAGGAACTGGGAAGTTCCGAGGCTGGCCGGAGGGGATCTGTGATGTCCGCGGGCTGCCGAGCTCGTCCGTGTGACCGCCGATGNCCTGTCTTTGTGCCTCACTTTTACACAAATCGCACAAGGTGTGGCCGTGGCAGACGTTAGGGCCTTCTTCCCCTGGAGTCAGCCATTCATCCACATTCCCAAAGAAAGAATTCGGGGCGCTGTGTTTATCAGGAAAGCCTGGGGGCGAGTGCCACGCTCACTTTACAGAGCAGCTTGTGCTGCTGGCAGGTTTGAACACATTTCGCTATTAAGGAAGATTTCTCAGGGAGGGAGAAGCAGCATCTGCCTGGATCTACTCCACCGACGTGTCCGGAATGTGCAGGCAGGGATGTTATTCGGTCGGAACGCCACATAAAAGCTTCTCAGACAGACGTTTGCAGTCGTCTTACGTGCCACGGCTGCCCCTGCTTCCCTCGCCACGCGCCTGGGTGGGTGCGGGGGAGGAAATTTCCACTCGCGGCTCATGCCCGTTAGCAGGTGCTGGCAGGTCCAGAACTTGCCTCTCCTCTGCCAGCTCCGGCTCCTGCTCTTCCCTCCAGAGGACAGGGATCGGAGGAATTTCAGCAGGCAGGAATCCCGGGAGCTCCTGCGCTCGCTGGAGCGCGGGGCCGGTGTCGGTCGAGGTCCGAACGCAGGGTTTAAAACGCTTCCCACCAGCGGGGCTGGGCTATAATTCCTCTTGTGTCGCCCTGTCGAACCAGCTTAGCACGGAATTAGGGGAAGGGAAGAGCCAGAGGGGCTGCCTGGCTGCGGGATGGGAGGAACTGGGAAGTTCCGAGGCTGGCCGGAGGGGATCTGTGATGTCCGCGGGCTGCCGAGCTCGTCCGTGTGACCGCCGATGCTCTCTCCCGGCAGGGGTGATCGCCCTGTTCTGCAGGCAGTACGACATCATCAAAGATAACGAGCCCAACAACAGCAAGGAGAAAGCCAAGAGCGCCTCGGAGAACAGCACTCCCGAGCACCAGGGCGGGGGCCTCCTGCGCAGCAAGGTGAGAGCGGCGGGCAGGGAACGCGATGGGATTTGGGCTAAATCAGCCCCTCCTCCCCAAAAAAAAAATCCTCCCCAGGCGGAAGGAGGGAAGGGAACACCCTTCACACACCCACGGCTCTGCTGATGGGGCTTCGCTCCCACCTCCCGCATCCCGCGTGGCCGTGAGAAATCAGATTTCAAGCCACGTTTTTTTTGGATTATCTGAGCGTCTCTGGAGGAAAAAAACGAGCTCCTTGGGCCCTCCCGCAGCAGCCCTCGCGTGGCACGTGGCAAAGAGGACGCTGCTCTTGTAATTAACTGCAGAGTCAATCAGCAGGAGCGAGGATGGTCACGCACACGCGATGTGGAAGTGTAAATAGGTCAAGCCTTTCGTTTACACCAACTTATTTCAATTAATTTCACTTCCTCGTGTTTCTGCTCGCATCCCCGCCGTATTTATTTAGTATTTGGAATAGTTCACTGATTCATGGTGGTTCAGAAGCAGTGATGAACCCCACAAGCCTAAAACCCCAACTCTGACCCTTTTTCATCATCATGGGAGGGGGTGGGAACGAGAATTTTCACAAAACACGACCAGCGTTGAGCTCTGATGTGATTTTCCCCTTCTGTACGTCCCTTTTCCCTTCGTTTCCTCTCCTAGTTCCCAAAAAACAAGCCCTCAGTGAACATCATTGAAGCATGACAGCCCGCCACCTGAGAGATGGACTCCATCCCTCACTCTCACTCCCTGCCTCTGAGCCGTGATGACTGGGGAGGCGAAACACTGGTCGGAGCAATCCGGAAAACGAGACCTCCTGATTGTCACTCGCTGGCATCCACCTCCTCATCCGTGTTCTGCAAAACATCTGGCCGGGAAGGGAAATCCTGCCAAAAAAAAAAAAAACAACACCCCCTGACACCCAAACAAAGAAGATGGAGAAGCATCAGCGATGCTGGAGCGACTCGTGAACCACCCGGGTTGGAGCAACGTCTCCCGCACTCCTTTCCACCCTCACGCTCTATCTTCCGGGACAGTTTTCCTGTTTTTGGGAAGGTTCTGTTGTGTCTTTCTCCGGTCTCACTGTCACTCCACCCCGACGGTATTCCCAGGCATCAGGCGCGTCCCTCCCCGAGCAGGAGCGGAGGGAAGCTCATCGCCAACGCCACCGAGAAGCCAAATTTTGGCTGCCGCGTGCTCGGGCCTCGCTTCGTTCATCGATTGTGTGTCGTGTAACGCGTCTCGCGGGTGGGTTTTTCGAACAAAAAGGAAAAAAAAAAAAAAANNNNGGGTTTTTAGAAAAAAAAGAAAAAAAAAAAAAAAAAAAGGCACCCCCTCAGTTTCCATTCCCACCAGGAGAACGTCCCTGGTTGTTCCCCAGCCGGGCTGCGGCACGTTCTCCGCCGTTGCTGTCTCTCCTGTCTCACACCGGTGCTCTTCAGCTCAGAAAAAATCGGGGAACACTGAGGCACAGACCAACACGAGGGGACACCAGAAGCTGTTGTTTAGCTTCCAGGGGAATTTCAACCATTTTCTTCGTGGTATTTTCAGCTGGGGCCTGAGTCCACCACCAGTGGGATAAAAGGTCCATTAAAAATGTAGCCAGACAGCAAAAAAAAAAAAAAAAAAAAAAAAAAAAAAAAAAAAAAAAAAAAAAAAAAAAAAAAAAAAAAAAAAAAATAGACAAAATACCTGATGATACCAGTTGCTATGCAAGGTCTCCAGGGGCAAGAGCTGTTTATTGTGGAAGGCTCTGGCCTGAGGGGCCTTTTTCTGAGGGCTTAAGTTCTTAAAAATGCTTCTTTTAGTAAAGTTTCTGTGTGGGAAGGGCTGGTTCTCCTCACACGTCCTGCCTGCGCTGCTCTGGTTGGAATGGCAGGAGCCTGCTGGGGACAGCCCTTCCCAAAAAGGGGTGAGGATGGACGGGAAAGGGGCCGGGGTTCTCCTCTCCCTTAGGAAGTGCTCGATGTTTGGAAGCCGACAGGGTCCCTGGGGATTGCTGGTGCTCTGGAAAGCTGGTAGATGCAGGACCATCACATGGAAAAGATTTCCTCTTTCTAGTGTGCCATGGGGTATCCGTATTGATTTAATTCCTCCACAAGACCACTCCATATGCACTAGGGGATGAGGCAGGATCCCACTCGTCCCATCAAACGCCAACAGAGCTTGGCCTGAGGAAGGTTTGGAGCTTGTCACAACAAACCTGCACTCAGAGGAGCCCGGGCTGGGAGTCCCTGCAAAGGAACAGCCTGGCAGCGAGGAGCTGCCCTCTCTCCTCTTCCACTGTCACCAGCCTTTCCCAAAGAGCTGCTCTGGGAGAAAGGCACCGGGAAGTTCACCTGCAGAAGTGCTGGTTTCAGCCAGGCCAACCCCAAAGGTGTCTCCAGTGGATCCTTTGCCTGAACATACTCTTCCATCACCAAGAAGGAGAGGTCACCACCTCTGATACAGACAGAGCAATAAACATTTTATAATGTACAATAAAAGATTAAAGGCATCTCTTTGTGTCCTTGTAATGCCTGGATTTAATAATTTCATATTCACCCGCTTTGAGCAGCACACCCCAGAACTGGGGGACTCTGGATTTCCCAGACCTAAAACCTAAACAGACCTAGAACCTAAAATATTTCCTCAGTGTCTGGGTGGAGAAACCCGGGGAGGTTCAGAGTTGGCTCTGGCTGCAGGACAAAAAAAAAAACTTTGCACCATAAATAGCACCCCAGCCCTACCTAGCAAAATTCTTCAGCCACGTCTGTTATCTCCCAAGAAAGAAAAAGCATTTGGAATCCACGGCCCCACAAAGGGAGATTTAGGACAGATGGTACAGCATGTGCAAAACGATAAGGGAGATGCTCTCTCCTAATCCTGGAGCAGACAGCCGAGCGAGCAGCCCTCGGAGAGCTGCTCCGGAGGAAATTCAGCCTGGTAATTTGGCAGGTTGGGGGGGTTGTGTGTCTGTTCCTAAAGACAGTTGTCCCTGGGAATTCAGGCCGTATCCCTTTTTTTTTTTTTCACAGTTGTTGTTCCCTAGGGACAGGTTTAAGCTATTTCTTTCCTGACAGGGATGCGATCGCTCATTTGGCAGAACAGAATTAAATCTGAAGTGTCAGCGTGGGGCAGAGTTCAACATTCACACCACGGTGTGGCAGGGCTATTTTGATGCCCCATAACTGCAGGCTTGGAGAGCAAGGAAAACAAATGCAGGCTGGCAGAACCCAGCTCAGACAGGGACCCCAAACCACTCAGTTCAAGCCATTCCCTTCAAGGAAAATTTTCAGCCACCCTGAATTGAAGTGATGGAGGAAGTCCACGCTTTAGGAAAAGGTTATAGGAGAAGAAAGTTACTTAAAATGCTGCTGTTCTGAGGGTCATAAACACCAAAGCTTGAACTGCTGTTTGGGTGTTAAATTCCAGTGTAACCCCTGAGAGTCAGACACCACGAAGGCTCCGGCACTGAGCGAGTTCAACCCCAAACCCATCTTTAGAACAGAGACCTCACCCCCACCAGCAGCTGCCAAAAGATACTCCTGAGGTGTTTTACAGTCAACAAAGGCAAGAGATCAAGCAAAAATAAACCCAAGACGCGCTGAGGGAAGTCATGCAGGGCCACAGCAGAACACACCCTGCAGCCCACCCACACCCCCCCACGTGTTTTCGCCCCGACTGCTGATTTTGACTCATTGTTGGAAGCGGGAGCTGCGAAAGGGAGGTTTCGATAAATACTAAAAAGCAGCACGTGGGAGTGGGCTGCTGTGCCAGGGATCCCAGAGAGGCTGATTCCCCGCTGATCTCCCCAAAGCAAGGGCGAGCAGCCCTCGCAGCCGGCCCTGGGTGAGTCCTGCTGATTTCCAAGGACCCACTGAGCAGAGACTCGGGGCACAACAGGAGCAAGGAGCTGCAAACAGAACCCTTCGCCAGCGCTCCCGGGGCGCGTTCCGAGCGAGGCAGCGCTCGCCTCCCTCCTCCCAAGCCCTGCAATATTATGCCTACAAGTACAATTCCGCCAATAGATTCCTCCCCCACGAGTTTAGGCAAGAGGAGCCGCGGGAGGAAGTGTGGAGCAAACAATCCTGCACAGCGTGTCCTTCCAACTCACAACACAGCCCCAGCCACTTGTCACCCCCCCCCCTCCCCCGGGCCACCAGGCACCGGCACAGGCTCCGCGCGCGCTCCAAGGAAAAACGGGAACACGAGGCACTCGATTCCCCGGCGCTTCAATAGAAGCCGAGGAGGAAACACCTACACGGCGGGAAGTGTTAGCACAATCTCAGCTGGTAATGGCTTTCTGGAGGAGTGGGAACGGAGAGGAGCGGGGCTGCTGATGCCGGTGTTTGCCAAAGACACGAAAGGTGACATCACCGCGGAGCGAATGTCACAGCTGCACATCCATTTTCCCCCCGAGCGAAACGCGGCGAGGCCCAAGGAGAGAGCTGGAGATGACACCATATGTTCCGCCAAATGTAATTTCCCCGGATTTGCGGGGGGAAAGAAAAAAAAAAAAAAATAAAGCTTCCTAACGACGCGTAATGAGCTATTACAGCCTCGTCTGGAAGCGGCCGCGCCGCCGCCTGAGCTGACCAAATTCAATCAGCTTTGCAAGCGTTTGTTCAAAAGCTGCCTGATCAACGCGCTTGTTATGCTAAAATATCTTCTGTTTCCTCCACAAATCTGGCGTCTGTTGAATTTGTCTGGTGACCTCGGGGATTAAAATGATGATGCTCCCCCCCCCTCCCCCATCACCACACGTCTCGAGGAGAAAGAATTCTGGATTCTCCTTCGGCTCCGGCAGCAGCCTCAGTTTTGGTCAAAAGTAAGTTCCGAATGAAGAGTCTTCGTTATTAGTGACAGAGCCAGGGAAGACACAGCTTGAATTTCAGATTCCCAGATGGAGGCAGCAAAGCTGGCAGCCAGAAAAAAAAGCAAACCTCTTTTTCCTTGGAATCTGGACACACTGGATGCAGAGGCAACAATGACAGAGCCCCACGATGCCTTTGACACTTGGCAGCACCGTTGTCCTTTTGAACTCACAAAACCCCTCACTTCCAGTGCTGCCAGCTGCTAAATAAAACCCATTTGTACCATCCAGACCTGTTCTGTACCTAAACACCCTCTCAAACCAAAGGGAGAATATTAACAGCTCCCACTATTTCCTGCTCCAGGATGGAATTTTTTCCCCCTCGCAGCACAAAAGTAGGGAAGAGCTGGGTTAGTTTTTGAGAGGAAGGCAGAAAGAAACCCCACGCCGTGGTTGAATTTCAGCCTCGTTGTTTCCCAGCTGCTGTTGGCTGGCTGCAACACATTGATGAATGCTATTAAATTTTTAATTGTGAGGCATCTCATCAGAGCTCACGCAGGGGGCTTGCACAAAGCAGATTTATTCCAGTTTTTATCGATGTCACTGGGTTCTGCTCCAGCAAAAATCATCGTCAGGGCCCTTGGCTACTCTCTAGCAGCAAACACACAGCAAAAACACTTTGTCCTTCCATGAAGGCTTCATCCACAACCCCTCCCTCCCCTCTCCACCATTCGGATGTGAATCACTTGCAGTGTCAGAGAAGGGAATTTGCAGCACTGAGGCTGCCCAGAAGCCGAAGTCCTCCCCAACGGGCAGAGCTGCTCCGTGGCAGTGCTCGTTTGTGGCTGGGTTTTACACCCCCAAAGAACACAAAGCCCTTTCTGCCCCATCCCAGGGGAGCTGCTCTGGGACACAGCACCCCTGCAGATGCCATCAGCACCTCCCTGGCACGGTCAGGTGCTGCTTGCTAAGAATTTCCATCCCTGGAAGCGTCCAAGGGTGGGTTGGACAGGGATTGGAGCACCTTGGGATGGTGGGAGGTGTCTCTGCCCTGACTGGGATGGACTGGATGATCTTTATGTCTCTTACAACCCAAATTATTTGGGGATTCCGTGACCTGCACATCAGGTGAAACTGCCCTCAGACCACAGGTAAATGATTCCTTTCTCAAAGAACTTAATTTCTGGGGTTTGCTGCTCTGAAAGCTGAGAACCACCACGTGCTGACAACCCCCACGTGCCTCCAACGTGGATTTCTCCTTCTCCCTCAATGCAAAGCTCTCCGTGAATAAAATTTACAGAGGCAAAAGTCACCTGAGAGGCTCTGGTGGCATCAAGGACGTGACTCCACTTGAGGAGATCACAAAGCCCTGACACTGGCCACGCCCCAGCCCTGCCTGCACAACCCAGCCCCAAAAGTGCTGCCCGTGGATTCCTTCCTGCCCGGATTCTGCGCCAGGCTCTGCTCCAAGCTTCGCTGCTCATCCTTTGGCCAAATTATTTCCATTCTCCCCGTCTCAGTCGCTGCACATTCAGGATGGGGAGAAACTTTGCCTCTTTTCCAAAGCCGCTTCCTCCCATCCCACTCTGGGTGCAAAAGAACAAAATCTATGAACCAGAACACTGAAAAAACATCAGCACTGAGCCTAAATTTTTTATTTCTTTAAGATCACATGAGCCAAAAGCATCTCCAGAAATAGCCAGATTACTCTGATAAAAATATAAGATGATTTGCTCCCTGAATAAACTTAATTTGCTCTCCAAAATTCCACCTATAAATACCTAAAGGAGTCACAAGGCCCTGCTGGCACCCCTGGGAAGAACATTGGGAAGATCAACCCATCCACCTCCAACTAATTTGGAGTTGCTCAGTAGCACAGGGAAGGAGAAAATGACATCTAAAAGCTGCAAAACATTTATAAACTCAAGTGCAAACCTCATGAAACGCTTTTCCAGGAGGAGTTACAAATGAAAAGTTGAAACCACTGAGAACCAGACCAATTAACACCTCTGAAAGCAGAGCAAGAACCAGCACAGCCCCTCAGCGGCAAAACCCGAACGGGAGCGCTCAGGAATTCTCTGGGAATTGTGGTGTTTGGCCGAGTTCTTGCTCACCCGGGTTGGAATTCGGGTAATTTCTGCAGCAAAAAAAAAAACAACCCAAAAAAGTTCGAACAAACACAAGAGGAGCACTTGGGACGAGAGGCTGGAGCAGCAGCACCTCCGAAAACAAATCTCCACCTCCTTGGGGCTCGCGGCTGGCACCCGAAATTTTCCTGGTAGGAGGTTTTCAAAGCGAAACCACATCCTAAGAAGGCACCTTGAGAAGCCAGAACATCAAAGCTCCTTTCAGGAATCCTGCCCGCTGCTCCTCTCCTTCTCCCCGGCCCACCACGGAGGCTGAAGGTTCGGCTTCAAACAAGAACTAAATTTTCCTGCACAAAGCGCTGCACCCACGTTAAACCCTCTCATTTCGCACGTTCTGCAGCAGCGAGACAAAACCCCGTGAGCTTCGGGCAGCCTCGGAAAAGCAAGATTCAAACCCAAACCACTTCAAGGGGCTTGGTTATCTGCAGGCCTCAGAGCGCTACAAAGCTTCGCCCCATCCGTGGTTGGAAAAAAAAACCACGACTTTGCTGCCTTCTTTTTATCTTGTTTGTGCACGGGGATGAGCCTAACTCAGGAAATCACATTTTTGAGCTGCAAAACCGCCCGGTTTTCAAAGCAAAATCCAACCATGAAGGGGTCACTCCTGCAAAACCACTGTCCAAATGTTTGGAGGAGGAAGTTCTGCCTGGCATGGGGTTGTCGTTGTTTTATCTTCACTGAGAGTTTTATTTTCAACAGCAGCTGCTCAGCAAGGACAGGCAGTGGGCAGGAGGGCTCCAGCTTGGTCTGGATTCCACTCAGAACAGGCAGCAGAGCTCAGGGAAAGGCCAATTCCCTGGAATACTGGCCTTGCTCAAGTCCATCCTGCCCAGGGGCTCTCGGTACAGCATGGAGCGTGTCCTTGCCCAGTCCAAACTCCAAGGTTTTTCCAGGCTGCCACTGCAGCCCTGTGAGGGACGTGAATCACAGCTCCCTCCCAGGGAACACGGCGTCTCCCGAGCAATCCCGGGGCTCCTGCACGAACTGCAGGATCAGCTCCTCTTTAACCCAACTTCTGGCCAAAAAATGGATGCTTCTAGAAGGGATTTTTTGGAAGCGTTGTTGAGGAATCCAGGGGTTGTTTGGGAGGAAGGCAGGCTCTCCAAACTCTCACCGTGCACAGCAGTTCCCACTGGCTGCAATATGAGTACAAGAAATTGCTTTTTTACATATTTTTTTTGCCTTCCTACATCTCAGTTCCCTCCCTTGCTCTGAGTCAGAGGTGAAATGGGTCATGAAAACAGAGGGAACATTTCCTACTGCCGGGGGTGCACCGTTCAGGACTTGGGCAAACTTTCAGCGTGACTCATTCCAGGAAAAGATGTGAGCTCCTCTCCAAGAGGGGAAGTCCCAGGGGCAGATTAATCCCGCCAAATATTTGGAGAAACTTATCCCAGTGCCTCACCATCTACACCTCAGGGCTCAGAGTCCCTCTGGCCCGAGGGAAGGGCGCTGGATAAACCCAGCTGCCACGGAATAGTGTGAAAAACATTTTGAGTTCTTTCACCTTGGGCACAGCCTCATTCCTTCCACAACAGTTCAGGCCAAACTGCAGATTTAGGACGAGGTTTTCAGGCAAGTTCCACTCATTTAGAAAGCAGGAGCTCTGATTATTTCAGCTTTGCCACTAGAGAAGCCCCTGGACGAGGATGATCACGCTCTGAACCAGGCAACTTCTCCCCACAAACCTAGAAATCTCTTTATCAATTCCTACCCCATCCCACATCTCTTGAAATTTAGGGTTTGGAGGTGGATTTCATTTGCTTTGAAGTGAAATCTCCCTCCTGAGCCCAGCCACTAAAAGTAATTCCTCCTTTATGTCAGCGCAGCCCCAGCCCTGCGCCTTCCCTGCCTGCTCTCCATCCAAGCCAAATTAATTTGGGCAGGTAAAAACTGCTTCAAGATTAAGTTTTTATTTCCCCCTCAGCCAGCTCAGCATCAATCAGGAGCCCAGAGCCTTTCAAGGCAGAGTCTGCAAGCAAAGGGTTCATTTGTGTTTCACAGATTTGTTTCTCCTCGTGTTCCCTGACACTGCTCTCCCTTTCCATCACCTCAAACACACCGGCTGGGGGTTTTTTTTTTTAAGATATTGATCTTTGTTATTACAGTAGGGCCAAATGGTTTGTGCCTCTTATAAAGTATTTCCTCCTCCTCTCCCTTTGATTCCGGGGAGATCCAAGGAAATCATTTATCACGTTTCTGCCAGGTTGTGAGGAAGCCTGATAAAATTTTTAAAAGCCTCAAAAACCTCTAGCAAGCACACCAAGCCTCAAGGAGAGCTCCTGACCGAGTCCTGGTTGGGGAAAAAAAAACGGATGGGGGTCAGACAGGAGCCAGCTCAGCTTCCCAGAGGCGCCTGGATGGGGCTTGGAGCAGTGGAAGGCTCCCTGCTCGTGGCAGGGGGGTGGAACAGGATCTTTAAGGTCCCTTCCAACCCAAGCCACTCGGTGATTCTGCTCCAAACAACACAAGTTTCAGGAGCCTCGTTATTTGCGCAGCTGATACAGCCCCAGAATTGCCACGGAGCATCTGGTCAGGAAGGAAATAATTCCGCTTCCTGCAGGAGAAAGGGCAAAAACCAAAGTGCAAACGCTGACGAACGGTCAGCTGGCAGAACCCTTGTGTGGTCAATTATCAGCCCCCCCATTGCCAAGCAGACGCTCAAATCACAGCTCATTTTTCCATCTGCTCCAGCACAGCCTCGGCAGCGTTCAAATTCTTAGGGGGAAGCTGCAAATAAAGGAATATATTAGGATTTAATTCTGCTAGAAAGCAGGAGGAGAGGAAGCACAAGCAGAGCCACGGGGTTGTCTCCCAACACAGGGGGGATGGCTCAGGGTGAGAAGTTTATTCTGAATATAAAAGGAGTTTTTTTCCACACTCCTCAGTGTGACTTTTAGCACTCAATCACCCAGTATAGGAATATATATGAGATATATGCACATATAAAAGATACATATATGAAAAATGTATTTTTTATATATATGGAAGTCGTATTTATATATTTGAAAAATGTATTTTTTAGATACATGCAAGTTGTACTTATATATTTGAAAAATGTATTTTTATATATATGGAAGTCGTATTTATATATTTGGAAAAGGTATTTTTATATATATGGAAGTTATATTTACATATATGAAAAATGTATTTTTTTATATGTATGGAAGTGGTATTTATATATTTGGAAAAGGTATTTTTAATATACGAATAATGTATTTTTATATTTCTATAGAAGTCGTGTCTGTATATTGGAAAAATGTATTTTAGATACATGGAAGTTACACTTATATATTTGAAAAATGTATTTTTTATATATATGGAGTTGTATTTCTATATTTGAAAAATGTATTTTTTATATATATGGAGTTGTACTTATACATTTGAAAAATGTATTTTTTATATACATGGAGTTGTATTTATGTATTTGAAAAATGTATTTTTTATATACATGGAAGTTGCACTTATATATTTGAAAAATGTGTTTTTTATATACATGGAGTTGTATTTATGTATTTGAAAAATGTATTTTTTATATACATGGAAGTTGCACTTATATATTTGAAAAATGTGTTTTTTATATACATGGAGTTGTATTTATGTATTTGAAAAATGTATTTTTTATATACATGGAAGTTGCACTTATATATTTGAAAAATGTGTTTTTTATATACATGGAGTTGTATTTATGTATTTGAAAAATATATCTATGGAAAACGTATTTTTATATACGAAAATGTGTATTTTTTATGTATATATATGGAATTTGTATTTCTACGTTGGAAAAATGTATTTTTTTATCTACATGGAAGTCACATTTCTATATTTGAAAGTCGAATTTCCTGCAAGCGCCAGACACTGCTGCAGATAAGGGAAAAGACAAAAATCTCTGCTGTAGCCAGCTTGGAATTCCCTCAGACAGCACAGCAGCAAGAGCCAGGATCCGAGGAAGAGCAGACAGATTACGTAAAAGATGGGATAGCAAAGCAAACATTACCCTGAGACAAATGCCAGGAGATTTGCAACTCCAAACAGAGGCGAAGATTTGTGGCAGCAATATATCAGTTACTGCCTCCCAGAAGGAATTCCCTCGCCGGCTCTAAACCTGCTCCTTCTCCTTCCCCAATTCCTCGGCATCTCCCGGCGGTTCCTACGCCAACGCCACACCCCGGGCGCTGCTGCAGACCCAGGTGCGGGGCACCGGTGCCCGGGGCACTGCCAACTGGGCCAACTGGGACGACTGGGAGAGAGCCCGGGCTGCCCGTCGGGCTGAATTCCGAGCCCCCAGCTATTTTGGGAGGAGGGAGGGTTGCGCTAAGAGGAAAATCAAATTGTGTGCGCGGCAGACAATGTTCTTCCCCGGCGAAAGGGAGCTCGATTTCACTCCTCAGCCCCGCTCGTTTAGAGCCCCCGCCTGATTTTCTGTGACTCACAACATACGTCTTGCATTTTTAATTGGGGAGCCAGAGAAAACAGGCCATTTCAGCTTTCCTTGCCTCGTCCCCCCCCTGCATTACTTATGCTGGATTCATCCTCTGGAAGCAGCCCTGTGGCTATGCAGCTGTTCCTGCTGCCTGCCTAAGTGCAGGCTCCACGCACAGAACTGTCAGCTCCTTCTGCCTCGCAAGAAATGGCAATTATTGCACCCATGAACACTCAAAATAACCGCAGGGAGCTGCGGCTGGGAGCTACCAGAATATTTTGCCTCTCAGAACATCCCAGTCCTACCCATCAGCTGCCACCCCTGAGCTGAAATCCAAACCTGCTCTTTGCAACACCTTCCTTTCCACACCCCCGCAGTCGGTGGCTCTTGAATGACACCATTGAGGCAACACAGAGAAGGTGTCAAAATAAACCCAATCTCAGCACTTGAGCTCAAGATTCCCCCAGTCTGAATCCAAATCTCAGCACTTGAGCTCAAGATTCTCCCAGTGTGAGCCCAAATCTCAGCACTTGAGCTCAAGATTCCCTGAGTCTGAATCCAAATCTCAGCACTTGAGCTCAAGATTCCCCCAGTGTGAGCCCAAATCTCAGCACCTGAGCTCAAGATTCCTCCGGTGTGAGCCCAAATCTCAGCACTTGAGCTCAAGATTTCCCCCAGTGTGAGCCCAAATCTCAGCACTTGAGTTCAAGATTCCCTCAGTCTGAATCCAAATCTCAGCACTTGAGCTCAAGATTCCCCCAGTGTGAGCCCAAATCTCAGCACTTGAGCTCAAGATTCCCCCGGTGTGAGCCCAAATCTCAGCACTTGAGTTCAAGATTCCCTCAGTCTGAATCCAAATCTCAGCACTTGAGCTCAAGATTCCCCCAGTGTGAGCCCAAATCTCAGCACTTGAGCTCAAGATTCCCCCAGTGTGAGCCCAAATCTCAGCACTTGAGCTCAAGATTCCCCCAGTGTGAGTTCACAGGTTTCAGGGAGGTGGTGGAGCCCTGGAGGTGTCCAAGGAAGGCCTGGACGTGGCACTCAGTGCTCTGGGCTGGGTGATAAGGTGGGAACTCGATGCTCTTGGAGGTCTTTTCCAATTTTGATGGTTCTGGGACAGCTGCGAACTCACAAGCCCAAGTAAATCCCCATCAGAACAAGCCAGAGCTCAGCTCTGCTTTTCCCAGGGAATACAAACCTGCTTTGGGAGCATCCCTGATTTTCCACACCAGACCCCCTTTACAATGTTTCCCAGAGATCTCTGAAACTCCTCTGAGCCAGCCCTGGAGCCAGGCTGATTCCTGGGCAGGAATTTTGTGCATGGCAGCGCACAAAAGTGTCACAGGCACTTTTTATTCCCCTCTGGAAACAAACACACTCCAAACAAAGAATACAAGTCCAACCAGCCAGGATATCAATTTTTCCCCTCCCCACCAGCCTCATCCCATCCCACCTGGGGGTTACCTGAAGTAATAGCCACACTTTTCCTCATTTGGGTTGGCACAGCCTGGAGAGAAACGTTTCTTTTGCTCAGGTTGCACTTCTGAAATGCAGGTCCGTTGTTTCGGCCTCGAAAATAATGAATAGTGTGAATATTTTTTTATAGGTTATTTGTCAAATTAGGTTACAGTTGACAGAGAGGGCAAAGAGCCCTGCAGAACTACGGCAGACACGGCATTCTTGTAAGGGATTGAAAAAAAATAGAAGTCTTTATTTGAGTAAAGCTGCGAAGATCAAACGCAGCTCGGTCCCTGCCCCGCTGACCACGCCGGGAACCCGCAGGGAGCTCTCAAAAGCGGCTTTTTCACACCACTCGAGGCCACGCTGCGAACAGCAACGCCCAGAACGCGGGGGGAATACCCGCGATGTGCCGACTCCAGGAGCGGGGAAGAGCAGGAGCAACATCCCGACCCGCTCTGCTGCTGCCACCTGCAGGGAACCGCTCCGGGAGGAGAGCGGCACAAACAGCCCCCCTCCTGGCCTGACCCACCTCCTTTCCCGTTCCCCGATGTTCTTTCCCCTCTCCCGGTATCTTACAGGGTAAAATATTCATTGTTTCCCCCACTATTTCAGCGCAACTTAATTTAAAAATAGGAATAAACCCGGCAACACACGACCAACAAAGTGGGTGGAGGAAACGGCTGGGATGTTTTTCAAAGTGCAGATTTCCTAAGAAATTACCTTTCTTCCTTCTCCTGTGGCACAGGAATTATTTTGCTGCCTTTCTTTCCACTGGTTGGCTCTTCCTGCCCAGTCTGGCCTACAGCTGTGCCACTTAACTGGAAAGGGAAGGGAAAAGGGTGTTTTTATTAACATGTAACAAAACTTTCCAGTGTAAGTTTTGCTCAGCAGTTACATAAAAACCATCTTTTCCTCCACTTGGAAAACCTCCCCCGTAGAAACACAACACTTGTGTGCACATGGACAAAGCCACAAGCACAAATCCAAAGGGATGGGGCTGAAAACATTCAAGTTACAGGAATCAAGGTGGGAGTTTACTTTAGTGCTGCCTGATGGCTGCTCAGCTCCTGTGGATCCCCCTTCAGCATCCTCTGGAGAGCCTGATTTCCTTGAGGAACAGCTCGTTGTTGCTTTGGGAAGTTCTTTGTTTGATGGCAGCACAGATGCTGGACTCTCATCCCCCACGCCCTGGCCACGGGGAAGGTCGGACGAGAGCACGGATCTTCCTGAACAATCCTGAGCCAGGCTTTCCCGGCCTTTAGGCATCACCCTTTCTGAGGATTCTTTGGGAATGCATCTCCCAGCAGCTGTGGAATTCAAGCAATCATCTATCATTGCTTCCAGAGTTTCCACCTCTCCCGGGTAATTGTCTTCCAGAGCCTCAGCGGAGCAGGCGGCGGCGAACGGGCTCAGGCTCAGGAGCTCCTGCAGGTCAAGGTCCAGCTCCTCCTGCAGCTGGGCCCCGTGCAGAGCAGCACTTCCACTCAAAAAGCTGGGATCACACCCAGAACTGGCTGAGGGATGCTCCTGGGGTTCCTCTGTGACCTCTGAGGCCGCCTCGCTGACCGACATCCCCGCAGTGCAGGTGCTGCTCTCGGCCTCGTCGCTCCTTCCGCTCGCGTTTTGGCTCAGGTGGCTTTCACCAGCGAGGTGCTGCTGCTGCTCGGAATCATCTGCCAAGATCTCCTGGATCTCTTCCTCGGTGTAATCAAAGGGAGAGTTCCCTTTCTCGCTGCCTGACAGCTCCAGCAGGGAGTCATCCAGCTCGCTGTCGTCGAAACACCTGCTGATGTTCATGGAAATGGCCACGTCGTTGTACTGCGACATGGAAAAACTGGCAGCCAGGCCATCGTGGCCACTCTCATCCAGGAAAAGGGAGCAGCCAGAACCCGGGGAAGGGAACAGAGGATTCCCTGCTGGATCTGGAGTGCTGCAGCAGTGGCTCAGCACGCAAGCTTTCTTAGCCGACTGCAGGGCCTGAACCTGCACTGCGGAATCCGACAGCCTCTTGGCCCTGGGAGCCGGGTCCTGCTTGAGCTCCTGGCACAGGCAGAGCCCAGGGGTAGGAGGGGAACTGTCTCCCATGTCGCTGGGGCTTCCTGGATCTCTGCTTCCAGCTCTAGAGGCCTGAGCTGAGGCTCATCTGCTGCCGGCGGCCTTCGATCAGCCCTTTCACACGAGGAATCAGCTCCGACCTGCCAGCAAAAGCGACAGCCTCAGTAAACGGAACTCAGCTGTGTCCCAAAGGTGCTGGGATTTAACAGGGAAGGCAAAAACGCTCGCTGAGACACCACAATTTGATCTCTCTTCTTGACTATTTTAGCTCCCAACCAATCCTTCATCCCTGAGTGTTCCCTCAACCAGCACCAGTGGAAACCCCAAAGACTGGAAACCCCCACGGGCTGTGCCCTCTCCTCCAAAACTGCTGCCAATCACTCCCAGCAGACCCCAGGAGTCCCAAATCACAGCCTTGCATCGCGGAACACGCTGGAGGCGTTAAATAAAACCTCCAAGAGTCTCAACCCCCACCTCCGCCCTTCAGAGAGAAATAAACACATTAAAAATCTTTTTTGTGGGCGGGGAAAAACTGAGCAAAGGAGGGGGAACCCTGCTGGGGAGCAGAAGGCACACGGAGCAGGGAATTAGTCACTGAGACACTCACCAAAATCCTCATTATCATCCAAGATCACCAGATAAAGAACTTTCCTGTGAAATTCAATAGTTTCCAAGCACTCACAAACAAACCCTGTCTTTCCCGGAGTGAGGGCTCATCCCAAAAGGAATCTTTGGGCCTGAAAGCCCTGCACTTGACTCTCACCCAGCAGGAGAATTTGGACTAAGGAAAGGTATTTCCTGTCCTCTTTGACCGGGGATTTAAAGGAATGTCTTTTGTCTTTCCGTTGCTTGGACTACTGTTTAAAAAAGGGGGGGGTTACACACCCCAGGAACGAGACCTGGGCAATTCTGCTGCTTCCCTCTTGTCGTTGTGCCCAAATAAAGAAAACGGACACTTCCAGAACCGCGCTCAGGAAGCAGCTGCGTGTGTACAGAACCCGCCCAAGAACACGCGTGGATTTAGCCCCGTGGAGTGTGGTAGTCTGAGAATTCAGCTCCTAACCATGGAATCATAGAACGGTTTGGGTTGGGAAGGACCTTAAACTCGTCCAGCGCCACCCCCTGCCGTGGGCAGGGCCACCTTCCACTGTCCCAGGCTGCTCCAAGCCCCGTCCAGCCTGGCCTTGGACACTGCCAGGGATCCAGGGGCAGCCACAGCTGCTCTGGGCACCCTGTGCCAGGGCCTGCCCACCTTCGCAGGGAACAATTCCTTCCCAATATCCCATCTATCCCTGCCCTCTGGCAGTGGGAAGCCATTCCCCCTTGTCCTGGCACTCCAGGCCCTTGTCCCGCATCCCTTTCCAGCTCTCCTGGAGCCCCTTTAGGCACTAACAACCTGCAATAAAGTCTTTCACCAGTCAGATAAAAAACCTCAGGAGGCGGGAGGGCCCCGTTCTCGCCTCACCAGAGGCAAAAAAGGCAACACCGCCCCCGCCTCTCTCCGTCAGGGACCTGCCCGTCCCTCAGCGGGCACCGCCCAACCGGCGCCTCAACGGCACCGCCCCAAGGCGGGGCCAAACTCGCCCCGCCCCCGGCTCCTCCTCCCGGCCCGCCCGAACACCGGGACCTCCCCGATCCCCGGAAAAAAAGGGTTTAAAAACCCCTCCCAATGAAACGAGAAAAATTAAGTTCCGCCGAGACAAAGCAGCGGCCGCGGCCCGGCCGGGCCTGGCGGGAAGGGCGCTCACCCGCCGCCATCTTAACGGCGCCAAGGCCACGCCCCCGCGCGCGCGCGAGACGCCCTCTGATTGGCTGGAGCGCGGGCTCCCCGCCGCGCGAGGCGCTCTCTGATTGGAGGAGCACCACCCCTCCCCGCCCCGCGCGTCCCCATCGGCAGCTCGGCGCTCGGCAGGCCCAGGCGCGGCAGTGGAGCACCGAGCGGGGCTGATGCAACCCGGGGCAGGTCGGTGGGACCGGGCGGGGGAACCCGGGGGGGCTCGGGGCGGTCCCGGGAGGGTCTCGGGGGGCGGAGGCTCCGGTAACGCTGTGCCCTGCCCTGCAGCCGCCGCTATGGAGCCCGCGCCCGGCCCGCAGGAGAAGTATCAGCTCATAACGCGGAACCTGCAGGTACCGGGAGGCGGATGGGGCCGGGGCGGCGGGATCGGGGCTGGACCGGGGGGACCAGCGGGGGCATCTGGNGCGGGTTGATCGAGGCTGGATCGGGGCCGGGGCGGGGGCGATTGGGGCAGGAGGGAGTGCGGGTACCGGAGGGATGGGGGCAGGATCGGGGCCCGAGGTGGGGGGAACGGGGCAGGATCAGGGCGTGGGGAGGCCGGGATGGGGGGGATCTGAGCCAGAGCAAGCCCCGGGGATCAGCCCCGGCACACGCCGCGTGTGAAGCGCGGGCACCCAGCGGGATTTGCCCTGCCCTCCCCGGCGAGGCCCAGCCCTGCCAGATCCGTGCGTTCCGGCCCCTCACAGGAGGTGCTGGGCGAGGACAAGCTCATGGCCATCCTGAAGGAGCGAGAGCTGAAGATCTACTGGGGCACCGCCACCACGGGCAAGCCGCACGTGGCCTATTTCGTGCCCATGTCCAAGATTGCGGATTTCCTGAAGGCCGGCTGTGAGGTGGGACACCTTGGCACCGTGCTGGGCGCAGCTGCCGCGAGCAGGGGCGGTTCCCCTGACCCAGCTGGCACCGCCTGTCCCCCTGTCCCCAGGTGACAATACTCTTTGCCGACCTCCACGCTTACCTGGACAACATGAAGGCTCCCTGGGAGCTGCTGGAGCTGCGCACCCGCTACTACGAGCACGTCATCAAAGCCATGCTGGAGAGCATCGGGGTGCCCCTGGAGAAGCTGAAATTTGTCCGGGGCACCGATTACCAGCTCAGCAAGTGAGTCTTGGGAGTCCAGGGAGAGCCTCACCTGGGGCTCTGCTGATCCCCAGGAGGTGCCTCCAGGTTTTGGCCCCTCTCGGTGTGGCCAGGAGCGGCTCGAAAAGCTGTCCCTGTGCCAGGTGGTCACGGTGCTGTCCCTCCCACAGGGAGTACACGCTGGACGTGTACCGGCTGTCCTCCGTGGTGACGCAGCACGACGCCAAGAAGGCAGGAGCAGAGGTGGTGAAGCAGGTGGAGCATCCCTTGCTGAGTGGTTTGCTCTACCCAGGCCTGCAGGTGAGGCAGGCGTGGTGCAGGGAGGTGCTGGCAGAGCCAGGGCCACCGGGGATTTTGGGGCTGAGCGTCAAGGTCGTTGTTCCCCACCCCAGTGTCACGCCTGGCCGTGGCGCAAAGCGTGGCCTGAGCACGGAGCTGCTGTTCCAGCAGACAGCCTGGAATGGTCCCGTCCTTCCCAGGGTGGGAGTGCCCCAGGAGAGGCTGAGGGACAGGCCAGGACTGTTTTGGGTGCAGCCTCGAGGCTCTGTGTCTCCCCACAGGCGCTGGATGAGGAGTATCTCAAGGTGGACGCGCAGTTCGGAGGGGTGGATCAGAGGAAGATATTCACCTTCGCAGAGAAGGTCAGGAATGGGAGGGGGGTTTTCTGCCAGGCTGGGACCTGAGAGAGGGCTTGGACACTCCCAAATCCACTGGGAGAAGTGTGTGGGATTTTGGCTGGTGCCACAGTGCTCTGTGCTGCTGCTGCTGCTCCCGTGCTCTGTGCGGCCACACATCCCTGGCTGTGACTCTGCACTTCCTGGGACCTGTTATCCCAGATCCCGGAGTTCTCTGGAGCCAGGAGCAAACAGGGATTGTGAGTTAGAGCTGAGTGAGGGTTGTCCCTGACTTGCCTCCTTGTGTTTTCCCAGTACCTCCCTTCCCTGGGCTACGCCAAGCGCGTCCATTTGATGAACCCGATGGTTCCTGGGCTGACAGGCAGCAAAATGAGCTCGTCAGAGGAGGTTGGTCCCGGACCTGGCTGGGCTCAGGGGGCTCTGGGCGGTTCCCAGGGAAGGTGAACTCTCCCTCCCCACTCACACGGGGTTCTCAGAAGGTGCAGCAACTCCAGCATGAGTTTTCTGGGCAAAAGCTTGGGTGAAGGGCTGAGGAAACCTCTTGCTGCAGGACTCCAAGATTGATCTTCTGGACCGCAAGGAGGATGTGAAGAAGAAGCTGAAGAAGGCTTTCTGTGAGCCAGGGAACGTGGAGAACAACGGTGTCCTCTCCTTCATCAAGCACGTCCTCTTCCCCCTCAAGTCAGGTGAGGGGCTCGCCACGCTCGGGTGTGGATAAGAGGAGGGGACAGGAGTGTGTCCCCTGAAACCTGCTGTCCCTGGGTGCCACCTCCCCAGCCCTGCTCCTGGCCAGAGTGGGATGGGTGCTTTATGTGAGCCTTGAGTTAATCTGAGCCTTAAAACCCGTGTGTCCCAGAGTTTGTGGTCCTGCGAGAGGAGAAATGGGGAGGAAACAAAACCTACACGGCCTACGAGGCCCTGGAGAAGGACTTTGCTGAGCAGGTGAGTGCTGGGAGGGGCTGAACCTTTGCCCTGAGGTTCCTGGGAGCAGCCTGGGAGCACTGGGAGGTGGAAATGTGCACTGGGAAGGGGTGTGGAGAGCAGCCTGGTGGTGTGGGATGCTCCCAGCCAGGAGAGCCCAGAGGTGAGGGGATGAGTGAAGGGTTGTGGGCACCATGTCAGCCACATCCCGGAGCAGAGCAGCACTTTAACCATTCCCAGCTGCTCCCAGGCTGGAAGCAGAAATGTCCAGGGGGAATCAGGCCAAGGGTTTGGGATTCATCTTCCCACCCTGTTCGGTCTCCAGTTCCCACCCTTGGCCTCAGACAGGAACCTCTTTGTCCTGACACAGGTTGTGCACCCTGGAGACCTGAAGAACTCGGTGGAAGTGGCCCTGAACAAGCTCCTTGACCCCATCAGAGAGAAATTCAACTGCCCAGAGCTGAAGAAGCTGAGCAGCGCCGCGTATCCTACCCCATCCAAAGCCAGTAAGGAGGGGCTGCGAGCACGGGGGAGCGGGGCCTCGGGAGCTCAGGGAAATGGAGCCCTGGCCGTGCAGGCCTGAGTGGGACAGAGGCCCTGCAGGAGCTGAGGGCAGAGAAAAGTTCTGAAGCTCCAGACTCAAAACCAGCTCTGGAGAACATTGGGAGAAGTGAGGAAAGCCAGCACAGGAAGGACTGTGCTCTCGGGTATGGGGACAAGCATGGAATTCCCTGCAGGGAGCTCCCCCCAGGGCCTGCATTTGGGGCTGACCACCTCCCTGGGTTTGTGCTGAGCGTTGTGCCCGTTCCCTTCACCCTGCAGAGCCTGGAGAGAAGGGCACCAAGAACTCGGAGCCGGAGGACGTGGTCCCGTCCCGGCTGGACATCCGCGTCGGCAAAGTGATCAGCGTGGAAAAGGTACGAGGGGGAGGGGAGGAGAACCTTCCCACGGGGTGGCACGGGCACTCGGGCTGTGCCTGAGGGGACTGCCACCTTCTCTGCCACCCCACTCCCGTCCCTGCTCCCCCCCTGGCAGCACCCGGATGCCGACAGCCTGTACGTGGAGAAGATCGACGTGGGCGAGGCCGAGCCCCGCACCGTGGTCAGCGGCCTGGTGCACTTTGTCCCCAAGGAGCAGCTGCAGGACAGGCTCGTGGTGCTGCTCTGCAACCTCAAACCCCAGAAGATGAGGGGGGTGGAGTCGCAGGGCATGGTGCTGTGTGCCTCCAGGTGGGGGACGGAGGGGACACCGGGGCCGGCCTCCCCTTCTCCTGCCCCAGAGCGCTGAGGGGCGGCTGGGCAGCACTTTGGGGTGACTGTGGTGTCTCCACGCCCCTCCTTAGCGCGGGGGAGCCCCGTCAGGTGGAGCCCCTGGACCCCCCAGCCGGGTGCTGCGCCGGGGAGCGCGTCTACGTGGAGGGCTACGAGGGCGGGGAGCCTGACGAGGAGCTCAAACCCAAGAAAAAGGTCTTTGAGAAGCTGCAGGTGAGGACTGGGAACAGCTGGGAGTGGCTGGAGCTCCAGGCATTGAGCAGAGCCACTGTCCCCACCTCTGGGTGACCCCACATGGGCTGTTTGCCCCCTCGGTGGAGGACATGAACCACCCCCAAGGGCTGACCCTGCCTCCCTGCTCTCCTCCCCAGGCTGATTTCCACATCTCCCAGGATTGTGTGGCGCAGTGGAAGCAGAGGAACTTCCTGACCAAGCTGGGGACAGTCTCCTGTAAAAGCCTGAAGGGTGGCAGCATCAGCTAACAAGTGCCAGGGCTGCTCGGGTGCCTCCTGCCTGGCTCCTGCACCTCAGCCAGGCTCCTCCCGGTCATCTCCCCCCAGTGCCCCGAGTCGGGGCTCAGCCCTGGGGGCTCTGGGACTGAATTTGCAGCCTCTCACCCGGGGAGCTGCCTCCAGCATCCCCCTGGGCCTCGGCTGTGCCAGCGCTGGGGACCGGAGGTGCCACCGCACCCAAGGGACCCGTGTGCCTCATCCCCATGGCGCTCCCGGTTCGAGCCATGGACTGGACTCCTGCCCGCTGGGATGGCACGTGTGGGTGCTGCGGTGAGGGCAGAAGGGAAAAGCTGCTTCTCCAACCTTGTGTTGCTGCTACCAGAGCTGGGGACAGCCCGGCCGGCCCCAGCCCCTGCTCCACCCCCAGCCCACCCGGGGCTGTGGCCGCAGGTGCTGCTCTTTGGCCAGGAGCCCGGGCAGCACCCGTGGGTCTGTCCCGAGCCCGTGGGGGGTGTGGGCCTTAAACACTGACTCGGGAACCATCTGTCTGTCATAAACCCAATAAAATGTCGAGCTGAGTGCACGTGGCCATGCCCATCTGTCCGGGGGAGCTGGCAGCCAGCCCTGCTCCGGGGTTTTACTGGGCAGCGGTGCTGGGAGCCAGCCCAGGAGCTCAGCACCACTCAGAAGGGACCTGCAACCATGAACCAGGAAGAACAGGAGGCAGCAAGCTTCGGTCATCATTTTTACCAGCCAGGTACAGAGCTCTGAGCAGCTACTCGGCGGCAGAGGGTCGGTTGCTTTTGGTTTGGTTCGGCCAGGTTTGGTTTGGTTTGGTTTGGTTGGGTTTGTTGTTTCGTTTGGTTTTAGTTTTCTTTTGTTTCGGGTTTTTTTTTTTACAATCAAAGAAATCAAAATGTGACCCGAGTTTACAGAAACAGAATCGAGGCTCTACCCCAGAGCCCAGGGCCAGCTCGAGGGGCAGCCAGGCCCTTCCCCCTGCGGGATGGCAGTGGCGAGCGGCCGGAGCCGGTGCTGGCCATGAGCCCCTGTTGCTTTTCCATCAAGAGCCAAACCCTGGTCCCTCCCAACCAGCACCTCCATCCCCTCCTGCTCCTGTTCGCATCCCCCCAGGCGCTGTTGTGGCCAAAGCCTTCCCATTCCCTTGTCCAAAGTGCTTCCATTCCTCGCGGGCCTGTCTGGCCGGGAGCGGTGGCCCCAGCTCCGGTGTCTTTGGCCCCAGCTCCGGTGTCTTCGGCCCCCAAACTCCTCTGGGCCCAGACCAAGCATCAGCTCGGCAGGGAGGAGGTGCTGGCTCCGGCACGGGCCTCGAGTCCAGTAAAAAAAAAAGCAAAATAAAGCTGTAGTACTTAGGAAAGTGAAACCAACACCATTTTTGCATAAATATCATCAAGGCCGTGGAGGCTAAGGCTGTTTGCTTCCTGTATTAAGTTAGTTGCCAGTTCCACACTCGTCCGTTGACCTGCCCAGGTCCCTGAGAGATTTGGATTCCTGTCCGTGGGGGCTCCAGTCCTGCGGCGTCGTCCTTCAGGCCGTCTCTCCCCGTCCGTCTGCAAGGCAGGAGGGAAGAGCCCGTCAGCCACCCCAAATCCCAGCTTCCCACAGCCCTACCAGGCTCTGTCCCTGCTGTCCCGGTGCCACCCCGGCCGCAGCACAGCCCGGGAGCCGTGCTGGGCGTCCGTAACTCGGGAATAGCTCGGGATCCTGAGCAGCAGCATCCCGTGGCGAGGCTGAACCTCCAGCTGCATCATCCTGTGGCTCCCACCCCACGTACCTTGTGCAGGGAGGCTCTGAGCCGGCGGCTCCGTGGCGTTCCTGCCCTCCGTCCCTGCCGGCTCGCTCTTAGTCCTGCTCTCCTCCACCTTGGCATTCCCGTCCGGCACCGGGGAGCCCAGTGCCTCTGCCCCCAGCGCCTTCGGGGAAGGAGCCGGCCCCGAGCCGAGCGAAGGCTTCTTGGCTACCGGAGGGGGGATCTTGCCGGGTTTTCGCTGGGCTTGCGCCTTTCCGGGGCCCTGCGGGGCGGCGGCGCCCGGGGCGGCCGAGCGCTGCCCCGAGAAATTCATCAGCTCGGCCACCAAGTTCCTCTTCAGGTCGGCCTGCGCCTCGGGGGACGAGGCCGTCTCGATCACCAGCTTCCTGGAGCTCTTGGCGAAGATGAAGCTGGCGGTGGAGGCCGGCGAGTAGTTCCTGGGGGACAGCTGCCCATCCCCGGGGGGCCCCTCGGGGCCGGGCTGGGCCGCTCGGCCGCCGGGCGGCTGCTTCTCCGCGGCCTCTGCGGAGGCCGAGGCGGCGGCCTTGAGGTGCACGGCGTGGTGGAGCTGGTCGGAAGGCACCGCGTCTTTGGCGGGAGGCGGCTGCCGCGTGGACAGC